>JAUMJK010000248.1:3600000-3955153 GCA_033558105.1 Coccyzus lansbergi
CCATTAGACTCCAAAAGCTGGGTTTTATCTTCTTGAAAACAACAGGGTTTAATGACTTTCTATTCAGGCTTTTGTATGTCACTGGAGTTTTGATAAATTTAACAGCTCCATGACAGTGAAGTATGAAGGGCACATTTCTCTGCCTGTTAAAGTCAGAGTTAAAAGAGAACTATCATTGAAGGAAATGAGACAGGATTTGGTATTCCATTGCAAATGATTATTGAAAACATTTCTGGTTCTGAATCAAAACATTCTGGACCACTGTATAAAAACTGTGTGTTTCCTTTATCTGATACTGAATTTAATTGCAGCTAATTAGTGTTAGGCTGTTTACATACCCAGTCTAAGGATGAGAGACTGATGATATCTACTGGATGATACATATCCCAGCTGTTGGAATGGTGGAGTGTTTGAAAGGTTATTAAAAAAAGAATGGAAGTCACAAAATACTTAGTTTAAAATGGTATTAAAATCTCACAGACATTAAATTCAAACAGAACCAATCTAAGCCATAATTTTATCACGTTCTTTTCACCATCTGTATGAAAACCTTAGAACACAGATGTTATCCTTTATTGTTATAAATGACACGTTTTGAACCAGCCCTGACTACTTAGTGGTTTACCTTTGAATTGCCATGCTTGTTTGTGAAGTTAAGAGTACTAAGTAAAGTTTAAGCCCCGTGTAATCAAAAGCATCAAATTATATAACCATGAAAATGGGACTTACAATGGAAATGGCAGCTGATACTCAACTGAAATAGATATGTTGGACTAATGATTATTTACCTGGTTTTTAATTCTTCAAATGAGTCCTTTAGCCAGGAGTTGCCAGCACTATAATTCTGAAAAAGGTAAAGGTCAAATATATTGTTTACACAAACACATTCCTTGGTTATTGCATATAAATCTCAATTTAGCTTTAAGTGTAAGTAATAAACCTGAAAATATTATAGGGATGATTAAATAAAAGTGAATTTCATTATTAAAACATGCTAAAACACACCTACAGAATAAATAACAAGCCCCTGAAGGAAATTTAAATATAAAGTATAACAATTAATACATTCAGCTGAAGAATAATAGTTTAATAAAGAGCACACTCATGAATCAGGCCCCTATGCCTGCATCAGTCCATGTGGGTGGGCCCTGCAGCTGGAAAACCCTTAGCTGGGTCTCTAGGTCTTGGTGTGGATCTAACAGTCCACACACCCCCATGGATGGATGTGGTTCAGAATCTTTGAATCCTCTATAGTTGTTCACATCCCAGTTGGCAAATGCCAAAGAAGATCAAATACCATTGACCTCAGTGCTTGTGAGGAGTTTCTGCCAAGTACAAGAGAAATCTATAAACAATAAACTTGACTTTACTCACATTCTTGGTGACTTAATTAGCAAAACCAAGTAGTACTTATGCTTTGCAGCTGTTTTGGTATTTTCAACACATCCTATTTACCAAGTATTTAATTTGTCATTTCTCATAATTCTACATTTTAGGAAGGAGTAGTGAGAAAGCTGGAAAGGTCAAAACAAGGATCTTGGAGGATGAACTGTTGTCCTTACAAGCAGTTCCTACTGGAAGAAAATATGATGATTGAGAGGTCAGTGGTGCTAGGGTAAGCACAAGATAAGTCACAAGCTATTTGAAGTAATGTTTCCTTTGATCTGCCAGGCCTTTCCATGCATAAGGGAATCCAGTGGGGTGCTAAAGGCTCTGCTAAGCTTCCTAATGATATGCTAAGGGTGCTTAAGGTTGAGGTTAAAGAGGCCTTTCAGTGCAGCTTGACTTGTGAACTTTTGAAATACAGAACTGGCCTTCCTTTCAAAGCATCTGCTCACATTAGCAAATGTGTGGGCAACTGTAGGGATGAGCTTGGGCCAGAAAAGGCAGGTTAAAAAGCGAACCTTTAGATTAGCTCTGCCCTTAGCAGTGCTGCCTGGGGCAGTGATGTTGTAGGGTTCCCACAGGGCTTTATGAACAAAATGTATTAAGGACAAGGGTGTTTTAAAAGCCTGGAGGAAAACAGGAAGTAAGAGAGTTGAGTTGAACAAAATCTTTGACTAGTATTATCAGGCAGGTTGGCAGGCACAGACTTGGGAAGGCTCAAGCTCCTCTTTCTAACATCTAATTTTTAGGTCAACCTTTCATATTACCATGTCATGCACTTGAAATCACAGCCAAAGTCAGGCAAGAGAGCAGAATCAACATTTGACTAAAGAGCCTGAAATTAAAGTTAGTCATGAAAGAATCAACCAGGGTTTAAAAAAAAAAACAACAAGGGAGACATGCAACTTAAACTGGCACAACTGAGGTCTGAGGCAGTTGGGTTTTTACCTGGTGTCCAGTGCTCTGCTCCTGAACATGCCCTCAGAGCATGCCTATCTACCAATCTAGCACTGGAAGGTGACTAGTTAGTTAGGTGTGTTCTGCCTGCGCTCAGTACATAAAACCACCACACTTAGTTTGGCAGTCAGAGCAAACTCTCTTCTTAAAATCATAGAATAATTATCATAGAATCAGTGAGATTAAAAAAGGTCTGTAAGATCACCCAGACCAACTGTCAGACCAGCACCACCGCATCTACCGCAGCACCATGTCCCAAAGAGCCATATCTACACAGTTTTTGAACCTCTCCAGGGATGGGAACTCTACCACTAGCCTGGGCAGCCTCTGCCAGGGCTTCACCACTCTTGCAGTGAAGAAATTTTATCTAATATCCAATCTAAATTTCTCCTGGCACAACTTGAGGCCATTTCCTCTCATCTTCTTCATGCAAGTTAAGGCATAATTGTCAGATACTCTCAGTCGCCCGAGTACTATTCAGTTGTTCCACACAAAGTGAAATACCTTTAACATGAGAAATTTCCCCCTTCAGAAAACCATATATTTTAGTGGTTAGTGTTGGAGCACATCAGTGGGAGTAAGGGTTGAGTCACCTCAACCAGAGGAAAAACTATTCCTAGGGGTTTACGTTACAGGTAAGCACTTTAATCCATGGTCTATGGGCAAGGACTAAAATACAAGTTTTGAAGTACTTTGGAATTTAGGTACCCTGAGTTTGTTATTGTTATTATTTAGTTGGTTATGTCTTATTTAGGGACTTGAGTCATTACATTCCCGAGGGAAGTGCCGGGATTTTCACTTGAAATGATGGTGTGACCTCGACTGCCTATTTTTGTATCTGATTACAAATGAAAGGAAGCATTTTTTTCTTCTGTAAAGAGGCAAGTTTTGGCAAACCTACCTAGGACTGACAGGAAGGGAATCTTATGAAGCCCAGCATGTCTTAAGGCTGAGATAGGCATTAGACTACTCAATGATGTTAAGGCTCAATTTCTGTGCAGAAGCAGGGATGTAGGTGCTTTGGAAACTTCACTGGCAGAACCCAAATACCCAGAAAAATTAGACAATTGAAAATCTTGAGTTTTGAGGGTCCAGACTTTGGATGTGTAAATCAAAGACCCTGCTGTGAATGCGGTAAAGACACTTATTTGAAATTTGACAAATCCAGACTTTATTCCACCAACATTTTGAGCATATGGCATTCAGAATAAGTACTTGGTAGTTTTAACAAAGATAGAAATATTCGTCTTTTTTTGTTCACTGCTTAGGGAAACCCTTCCTAAAGAGCAAGCCTTACTCTGTAAAGTAACATCTCTTAAAACCACAGTGAAGGGTCAATATCCTTTCCTTTTTAGTATGGTGGCTTTACCTTTTGCAGGTATAGACTACTGGATAAAATAGAGGAGAGGAAGTTTTGCGAGAGCCCCAAAAGCATTAAAAAAAAGATGTGAAAGAGCAACTCTTATTCAGGGTGCACTCACCTCACACAGAGCAGGTTTCTAAGGGCTAGCTCCATGTAAACAGTCGCAGAGGCTAACTAGGGCAGCTAAGTCCAAAGGTGAGATCATGGAAACCACTAATCATTTATTGCTTCACCTCAGAGGCCTCTCGGCTACATGTGGCTGTCACTTGCTGGCTTTAAAGTTTCCCCTGGTTTTGAGCCCTTCTGCAAGCCCAGAATTGCCTCAGCCCTGACCCTGCCAAGCAACCTGGCATGTCATCTGCTCCACCACATCCCCAAAGGTATACGCTCCCCACCTCATCCCGTGAGGCCTCCAGGAAGGAAAATTCTCAGATTATGTCTAGTATGTGCTGATACATTAGTCTGTTTATAAAGAACTGTGGTGGCTGCATTTCTCTTTCAAAAGTTAATTGGGGGAAAAGGTCAGATTGTTAAAATATAGAGCGTTAGAGGTCTTCTGCTCATGGTAGATGAGACTTTGACCGTATCTCCTGGTTCTAAGCCATGCTGGAGATCACTCTGGGTTGTAGCTCCTCTCCATCAACCCTGCTGAAACTACGTGAGTGTCAGATTGTGCTTATCTTTGAGTGGTTTTGAAGGGAGTGGAAAGCAGAGACTGGAATATACAAAATCATGACATTATGAGTAGACAGGAGTGGTGATTTGAATTCTCTAATGCCTAACACTAATGTTCTAATGTCAAGGAGACTCAGTGCATAAAGACCTTAAAGGTTGAGGGGAAGCCTCATAGATCTCTACAGTTCCTTTAAAGGAGGTGGTGGCGAGGCGAGTTGTGGTCTCTCTTCCCAGCTAACTAGGGAGAGGACAAGAGCAACTGCAAGCAAATTATGTGCATTACCATAACATAGTGTGTGAGGTGTAACAACTATGGGCTTTGCATGCAGAAAACTGAACAAAGAAGGAAAGCTCAGAGAGGTTTATACTGGTGAGGATAAGTGGTTGTGTGGTCAGATGGGAGGATGGAATCCCAGGCAGATGCTGGCATCTAACAGCAGATGAGGATCTGAATCACCCTGGACCAGTCACATGAACTTTTTGCGTCTCACGTAAATCAAAATGAGCCAGGCAGAACAGTGCTGGAAACCAACTCTGCATCTAAGAGATGTTTTCCAAGACAGGTCATGAACACCAAGACTCCTCTGGAAAGCACCTAACAATGCATTTATCACAAAGACATGCTTCCAAAAACCTCCAAAGAAAGAGAGTTCCTGCAAAAGTAGTCCAGCTGTGAGAAACTTAAGGGCTGCCCCCACAAAACTCTCTATCTCCAGTAACTTCAAGCTTCCAAATTCCAATGAGACTGACCTCTTGGAGGTACTGGAAATCAAGTGGCCATTTTCTGAGCTTTTCTGTATTTTGTTAAGCTCTGGACTATAGTGGAGGCCAGAAGAGGAAAGAAAATCACAGAACCATAGAATCATTTATTTGGAAAAGACTTTTGAGATCATCAAGTCCAGCTGCACCTGTCCAGTATTAAACCATATCCCTGAGCACCTTGCCTGCCCATCTTTTAAACATCTCCTGGGATCATGACTCCACCACCTCCCTGGGCAGCCTCTGCCAGTGCTTGAGAGCCCTTTAGGTGAAGAAATTTTTCCTAATATTTTATCTTATTTTATCTGAACCTGCCCTGGTACAACTGGAGGCCATTTCATCTTATCCTATTACGTGTTACTTGGGAGAAGAGACCAGTACCCACCTCATTACAACCTCCTTTCAGGCAATTGTAGAGAGGGATGAGGTCTCCCCTCAGCCTCCTTTTCTCCGTGCTAAACAGCCCCAGGTCCTTCAGCTGCTCCTCATGAGACTTGTTCTCCAGCCTCTTCACCAATTTTGTTGCCCTTTTCTGGACTTTTTCTTTTCCTATGGGTGAACATTTAATTCTATGCTAGTCAATGGCCAGTGAAGTTCCATGGAGCAAGATTTTTTCTTGTACTTTCAGATACATAAAAATACATACCATGGATGAGATTAGAAATTACTTCACTGAGTTCTGGCAATAATAATAGCACTATGATGTAAGTTTCGGAAGAGTCAAACTTGAATGATTCATACCTTCGAGCAATATCGATCTTCCCCTTTCAGTTGGCCTCTGATCCAATGTAGTAGCTTAATTCTTTGAAGTAGTTGCATTGATTGTTTTAAGTGCTACGTGTTTTCACGCTCATAACTAGTACAGGTTTTCAGTTTATTTGCACTGGGATGTTTTGGGGAGTATGTAAATCCAAGTTGTGCAACGTGCCACAACTCTTGTGCAACCATTGTGTCTTTCTTATAAAGCTTCCTCCCCCTGAAATCCTCTGCCTATACATTTAGGGATAACTTCTTGCTGTAAACTGTAAAATATCTGCCCAATCTGGTTGAAATCTGGGTCTTTGTGAGTGTTTTTTTGTTTTTTTTTTAAATGTGACCCTATTTCTCTACTCCATCCATCTGTTCTTTTGCAAGTCAGTGCTGTTTTGTAGCACTGGGTCAATAGGGTGGAGAAAACAATGGAGCACTCTGAGCCAAACAGCTGTTGCACAAAACAGAGCTGCAGGGCCAGGTTGGTGAGCAGTGGTGGGGGCCAAAGGTAACCCTTCTTGTAGGAAGGCCACCACTGGAACACAGATGGGGACACCTCTACCTGAGGCCAAAGGATGCGCTTTCCAAGGACAAACAGGAGCTGGTGGTGTGTGTAGGACGGATGCAGCAAACAGGACAAAGAGGCTGTGGCTACAAAGGAAAACAGCACTTCCCAAAGGAGCAAATAGGAAAGGAACTAGGTGAAAAAGCCCTTGAAATAATGAAAGACATCAACAGAAAGTGATGGAAAAGGGGAGGTCATGTGCACGTGGCAGTTGACAGGTAAAAGCTGATTTCCTTTTGGCTTTCTGTTCTGTAACAAATGTGGCAGGAAGTTCCAGCCGAACACAAAAATCCCAGAAATCACCCCAGGAGTACTGAGAGGTGCGGGCAGGCTGATCTGTGACAGAAACAAAGGCAATATTTGTAGGCTTTGAAAGGGCAACTGTTGACATACATGACAAGAAACGTAACACGGTCCTTTGATTTGAAACACAGACAGTCTGACAGATTTCAAAGCAGACAAGACTGAATTGGACTATTTTTGGCATATGGGGGTCTCCTTGGTGAAAAAAAAATCTGTTTCATGGCAGAGGGGATCCTTCCACCCCAGCTGGGGGCTGCAGAAGGCAAATAAGGACTGATCCAGTCCCACCTGAATTATCTGGCTGCATCCTAGTATCCTAGCATGAGGATGGCTCAGAGCAGCAAGAGCAATGTTGAATATTACCAGGTCAAAACTGAAAATAACGCAACTTAACCACAACCCACTTTAAAAGATGGTAAGATTAAGCATGGTCAGTCTCCAGAGTCCTTTCCTCACCCTAACCCCCTTTTCCTGAAAGCAGAATGGCCAAATCAGAGAAACCTGGAGTAGTTTGTGCTAGAAGGGACCTTAAAGCCCATCCAGTTCCAAATCCCCTGCCTTAGGCAGGGGCATCTCCCACTGGATCAGAGGCTCCAAGTCCCATCCAACCTGACCCTGAGCCCCTCTAGGAATGGGGCAGCCACTACCTCTCTGGGCAACCTGGGCCAGGGCCTCCCCATCCTCACAGGAAAATATTTCCTCCTAGGATCTTATCTCAATCTCCCTTCTATTCACTTAAATCCAGTTCCTTGTCCTATCACTGCAGTCCCTGATCAAGAGTCCCTCCCCAGCTTTTGTGGAGCTCCTTTCAGTGCTGGAAGCTGCCCTAAGATCTCCCTGCAACCTTCTCTTTTCCAGGCTGAACAACCCCAACTCTCTCAGCCTCTCTTCATACAAGAGTTGCTCCAGCCCTTGGGTCATCTCTGTGGCCTCCTCTGGACCTGCCCTAACAGATCCACATCCTTCTTCTGCTAAGGCAGGTACAAAAATGAACGGGGAGTGCTGGCAGCTGAAAGCCAGCTGCATGGCTTAATTCTTGAACTACACCATGATCAGTCTCATACAGTAGCAGTGTCTAGCACTGAGGGAAAGAGCAAACCTGTTTGAATTGCCGAGGGTCACATACAGTTATGTTTAAACATTGGTTGGGTATTTCCCACCGTTGTTACATGTCTGCAGTCTCCAGCTTCAGGGCTACAATCTTCTAGTTTATATTTCTGCCTGTCAGACATAATCCAAAGTGCATGCCCTAGCTTCATATGCCAGAGAGGGACAGGAATAAATACAGAAATGGAAAGTTCCCAAACACATTTGTCATAAGGTCAAATAAGTGGAGAGAAGCTTGATCCATTTAATAATTAACAGCAGATTTTTGAAGTAGGAAAACTCATCTTGTTTGTTATAAGTCAGTATTACAAAGTGTGATTATATTCTGCTGAATTTATGAGGGATTTGTAGAGAGGAGGGAGCTGGCCTCTTCTCCCAAGTGCCAGGGGACAGGACAAGAGGGAATAGCCTCAAGCTCCGCCAGGGGAGATTTAGGCTAAAGATTAGGAGGAAGTTTTTCACAGAAAGGGTCGTTGGGCATGGGAACAGGCTGCCCAGAGAGGTGGTTGATTCACTTTCCCTGAAGGTGTTTAAGGCACGGGTGTACAAGGTCCTGAGGGACATGCTTTAGTGTTTGATAGGATGATCCGATGGGTCCCTTCCAACCTGGTGATTCTATGATTCTATGAAATCCTAAAAGCTCTACTTGGTTTTTCATGCTAGATGACTTAATTTTGTTATCCAATGATATCTGATGGAATGAAGAATTTGGTATGATTTATGCAAAAGTTTATGTCTTCATTATAAATAAGCACTGTCCACGCAATCATAGAATAGCTAGGTTGGAAAAAACCTTTGAGATTATTGAGTCCAGCATTCCCCATCCACTACTGAACCACATCCCTGAGCACTACCAGACTACATCTACCAGATTTTTAAACACCACTAGGGATGGAGACTCCACCACCTCCCTGGGCAACCTCTTCATTTTGGGCCATAAATTCTTGAAAGCTAAAGCCAGAAGCATGTGTTTTAAGATGCACTTTCAAAGCCAGGGAAGATCAGGAATGATGGATGTTAAGACAATCTCTTTGGAAAGGATGTAAGTCTTCATGCTTCCAGGACATAAGATAACCTCTAATTAAAGGGGGTTTGCAAGATTTTTTTTCCTGCCAGAAAGTTATTTCATAATTGCCTTCTTTAAGATTTCCTGCCCTTTTCTCGGAAGCAGCTGGTATGCTTCTGCAGGAACAGTATGATAAAATCAATAAAACCTCGATCCAGCCGTATGTCCCTGTGACTGTCTTTTTTATGGGAGCTTTTCACCCACCCGAGAGCCATGTTCAGCTTGCTTTCTTTGTAGAGTAAGGACTGCTAAATCCCAAGGGTGAAGAAATGACTTGCTTTCTTTTGCAATGTCTTCACTTGTGACAGGAGAAACAACCCCCAAATCCCTCAGCTCATGTGTTGACATGAAGGGAGGAAGGTAAAATCACTTTTCTGGTGGCTTAGTGATGAAAAGCGGTTGCTTGTCTTGTTAATACAGACACGTAATGCACTACAAACTGTCCTTATAGGGTGAGTTAAGTAGTTTGTGCTTGTGAAGGCTACTGGTTAAAAGAAATCTAACCCCAGCCATCATCTGGGATTGGCACAGTCTTAGGTTGTCTTCACTCGACTTTAAGCTGACTGAAAACCAGTGCAATCGATCATATCTGATGTGTCTAATGTCTCATCAGAAAGCGGGATTTTTGATGGCTAGCTGATAACATAGTCGAAGATAACAACATAATGTCCCCTTGTAAAACTATATAAAGTCAGCTGGGAAAGGAAATATTTTGAAGCAGTGGTAAAACTATAGATCTACATCTCCTGTAGTTCAGGCTCTGAGCCAAATAAAGCAAGACTTCAGTGGACATGAGTGAGTTCTTGTTGGTCCTCTAGGCAATCCAGCAGTTGAACACTTTACTGAGGTGTATTTGCCATCCCCCACACTCCTCCTTCTTCCGTCACTGTCAAAACATAAGTTATATCATCTGGTTCTTCCTTGTTTGGACATGCACGAGGAAAAATGAACCTTTTCATGCTTCAGATCCCTAAGTTTTCTAGAGTTGCCCTGATCATTAGTTACTAGCTGTAAATAAAGCCTAGTCTAACTATTACAGCACTAATTATAGTTCCCTTAAGTAAAATGTCTCTAAACTGTAATTACCCATGGATTATATGTTGATAATTACACAAGAAATTGTATTATAATATCCAGTACCTGAAGGGAGCTACAAGAAAGCTGGGCAGGGACTGGTTACAAAGGCATGTAGTGATAGGACTAGGGGCAATGGGCATAAACTGGAGAGGGGCAGATTTAGACTAGACATAAGGAGGAATTTCTTCACAATGAGAGTGGTAAGGCCCTAGCCCAGGTTCCCCAGAGGAGTTGTGGCTGCCACATCCCTGGAGGTGTTCAAGGCCAGGTTGGATGGAACTTGGGCAGCCTGATCTGGTGGGAGGTATCCCTGCCCATGGCAGGGGTGGAACTGGATGGACTTTAAGGTCCCTTCCAACCCAAACTATTCTATGATTCTAATGCATTTGCATTTGTTTATAATGAAAACGCAAGGCACTTCAGAGGAGAATTCTACTGAAAACGCACTATTGCTGATGGCCTTACGAATGTTCACTGCACCATTTGTATAAATACAATACATGTTGTTCAGGGCTGTGGCACGTCTTGCCAGAGATAAACATGTGCTGGAGAGGCAATGATGTTTCGGCTTTGCAGTGTGCACCCCAGTATCACTCTGTAAATAACGCTGACGCTTCATGGGAGAAAGGAATCCCTAGTTACCTCCAGGGACTCCCATGGAAGTAGCCCATGACAACACTCATCTACAGAGCAGCAAGAGGTAGATTAACAAGGAGTGGAAATTTGGAACAAGTTCAGACTTTGGGATATTTGGCAGATTGGGGCTAGAGTAGAAGATTTCTTATCCTCCTCTGTAAATCCAAAGTCCCTTCCTGTACGCAATCAGATAGTTTTTATAAAACAAAATGTATGAGCAGCATAAACCCTCTTATTCCTGCTTATGTGAATATGATTTTATTTGACATTCTTTGAACTGGATTTTGTTATTTATCTCTCAAATCTGGCAGTTTGGCTGGATGACATGAACTTCCAGCTGAAATGATTTACTCCCCAATTACTTTAACAGACAGCATTTCAAGCAATTAAGAGAATTAATAATATATTTTTATACTGTTAAAAATACATCTGTGAAGAGCTTTCAAAAAGGCAGCAAGAGAGTCTAAAATTCACAGAATCACATAGAATCACTAGGTTGGAAAAGACCCACTGGATCATTGAGTCCAACCATTCCTATCAATTACAAAACCATGTCCCTCAGCACCTCATCCACCCATCTCTTAAACACCTCCAGAGATGGTGACTCAACCACCTCCCTAGGCAGCCTGTTCCAGTGCCCAGTGATGCTTTCCGTGAAAAATTTTTTCCTAATGTCAAGCCTGACCCTTCCATGTTGGAGCTTGAGGCCATTCCCTCTCGTCCTGTCCCCTGTCACTTGGGAGAAGAAAGCAGTTCCCTCCTCTCCACAACCTCCTTTCAGGTAGTTATAGAGAACAATGAGGTCTCCCCTCAGCCTTCTCTTCTCCAGACTAAACACCCCCAGCTCTCTCAGCTGCTCCTCATAAGACCTGTTCTCCAGCCCCTTCACCAGCTTCCTTGCTCTTCTCTGGGCTCACTCCAGAGCCTCAACATCCTTCTTGTGGTGAGGGGCCCAGAACTAAACACAGGATTCAAGAGTGGTCTCACCAGTGCAGAGGGAGAATAATCTCCCTGGACCTGCTGGTCACACCATTTCTGATACAAGCCAAGATGCCATTGGCCTTCTTGGCCACCTGGGCACACTGCTGGATTATGTTCAGTTGGCTGTCGACCAACACCCCCAGGTCCCTCTCCTCCTGGCAGCTTTCTAGACAGACTTCCCCTAGTCTGTAGCTCTGCATAGGGTTGTTGTACCCCAAGTTCAGGACCTGGCACTTGGCCTTGTTCACTTTGCTTCTCCTTAGATACTAGCTGGGAAAGCTATCAGAGAGCTCCATTCAGTATTTGAAGCTCCCTCACCTGCGTACAGAAACCAGTGACCAGAATTACAAATATATTTAAAAAGAAGACTTACTTCCTGCTTAATTCCACAGGACAGTATTGGGGGAGGCTTTTCTTTTATGTACTTTTGCTCCACTAGGTGGATGAAAAAAATCTGTCTATGCATTTTTGACAGGCTGGAGAGATGGGCCTGTGTGAACCTCTCAACAAGGCCAAGTACAAGGTCCTGCATCTGGATTGGGGCAATTCCAAGCATAAACACAGGCTGAGCGGAGAATTGTCTGAGAGTAGCCCTGAAGAGAAGGACTTGGCTTGTGAATGAGAAACTCAACATGAGCCAGCAAGGTGCACTTGCCACCCAGAAACCAGCCATGTCCTGGGCTGCATCCAAAGCAGTGGGTCCAGCAAGGAAAGGGAGGGGATTTTGCCCCTCTGCTCTGCTCTGGTGAAACCTCACCTGAAGTCCTGCATCTAGTTCTGGAGTCCCCAGCATGGAAAGGACATGGAACTATTAGATCAAGTCCAGAGGAGGCCACCGATACGATCCAAGGGCTGGAGCATCTCTGCTATGAGGCCAGGCTGAAAGTGTTGGTGTTGTTCAGCCTGGAGAAGGGAAGGGTTGAGGAGACCTTAGAGCAACTTCCACTACTGGAAAGGGCTCCAGAAAAGTTGTGGAGGGGCTCTTGACCAGGGAGGGCAGATAGGATGAGAGGGGAATGGTTTTAAGGTGAAAGAGGGGAGATTAAGATGAGATCTTAGGGTTGAAGAGCTGCTTAGAATTAAAATACACTTTGCATCTGCATAGAAGATGGGTGGAAAAGGGCCTGGTTTTGTGGAAGAAGACACAAATACATGAGGGTAAGGCACATTTGAAACGCTGAATCCATAAACCAGGATCAGTAATGAGTGTATGCTACACAATTCTGGTGTAACAAGTGTTTCAATTATGAGCAAATTAAAAAGTTTGAAGAGTGCCTTAAAATTACTACAGCGTGTCAGCATTATGAGGAGGACTTTAACTGATGAGATGATTACTGGTATTCTCCCATTCCTGCATATTGAGAACCATTACAATTCTCTGTCTACATGTGCCCCCGTTGGGCTTTTTTAGTAAGACCAGATTCTAAATTCCAGACATTATGTTTTTCTCTGCTCATGGCTTGTAAGAGTTCTCTTTACTTCCTAATTTTCATGATTATATAAGAGGAATTAAAAGTGCAGTGTGGACCTCAGGCCTAGATCTCAGAGACATTGCTGTGACTTTACTCACATTCATTTAAAGCAGATACCTGGGCTCTGTAGGATTCTGAAAATGTCTGCATTTTTCTTCTAACTACACAGCAGATGTGACATTGAAACCAATATCGCAGACACACAGGTCCCAGTTTTGATTGGGTTTCTACAGGCTCACTGTCAAATGAAGTGAATAAATACACTTAAGCTTGAAAATTTAGCTACAAAGGAATTCACAGAGAGCAAATCTCTCCTTCTTGAATATGAAGTATGAAAACAATTTAAAATACACACAGAGAGATTAAAAAAAAAAGAGAAAGAAAGAAAGAAAGAGAGGCTCTTTTGTTACATAGTCAAAATTCCCTTTACAGTCAGGACAGTTATTAATTAGTATTAATCCTGCAATTACAGTAGCCATCCTTTTCCTTTCATGCTAGAACTGAACTGACGATGCTGTGGAGCTGTAAGGCTAGTCTTCTCTTGTCAGACCTGAGCTCAGTCCCTGTGGCCATGAGGAGAAACATCCCTTGCAAACTCAGTGAGGAAGGGGCACGGCAAGAGCTGAAATGTGTGACCCCAGGGTTTGTTGTGGGAAAGCTTTACCCATCAGCACTGGGACAGAATCAGAATGAGGCCAGAACTAGATTCTCAAAAGACATCAAACAAGATCTCTTTCAAAAATCCAGCTGCTTCAGTGCATGAAACCTCTGAGAAATCAGGGAGGTGCTCTCATTCATGTCACTTTGTTTCCTGCAGATCCCTCTTCTCCAGAGATTTGCACATTTCGAAGATTAATATCCCAATACGACAAAAATGAGAACAAACTCAGCATTGAAGAGGACTAAGAGAAAAGGAAATAGCTGATTTAATTAGGTTTTAAATGGATGATTCAGACCAACATAAATCTCAATGAAAGGACAAAAATAATTACAGGTAACTAATGGCAAACTATCTAAAGTGAAGGAATTCAGTTAGCCTTGAGCACAGTACATAATATACCCTGTTGTGCTTTCTGTAGGTAATACGTAGCATCTACTTATTTAGATTATAGAGTTTTTTGTACACTTGTAATTATTTTTAATGGTGACATTTCTTTTGCCATCAGGGAAACAGTGCTGAGAGTTTAACCAAGTGAATCACTCTGAAACTTAGAGCATTTCAGTTTTGTTATTCCTGGAGCTAAAATGGTGTGAGTCAAAACCAAGTGGCATCAGTCATGAATATGCTAGGAATATGATATTTTAAAGCCTGCCCACACCAGGATTTAGGCACAAGCTGAGCAGAATACAAAAAAATCAAAACATGCAAATCAATCAATCATTCCTGAGTTTTATATATCTCACTAAATATGATCCAAAAATAGTTCGGAGTGACATTTCCAAGCTTCAGCATTACATAAATGAAATGCCCTGCAGTACAATTGTGCTGACTTGAATTACAGAGTAAAATAAATATGCATTGGGGTGTGTTTCTTGTTGCTGTTATTTTACTTTTCCTTTCACCTTTATAAAGTTGCATTAGAGCTTATAATACTTGATAAGTGAAAATAAGAAATGTCAGTTAAGAGAGTGGAGTGATTTAATTCTATGATTCTATGATTTCTAACATGTCCATGGAAATGTTCTTGCATGTCCCAGTTCCTTTCCTCCTCTCAAATATTTAAGCAAGGAGAGGATGTACCTGAGTAAGGCATGCAAGAGCTTTTTTTATATGAAATTACCCCCTGACTTTTACAAGCAGAGTCTCAATTTCTAGATATAAGTTCTTTGACTGTTCTTTAGTAAATGTTACTTACAGTCATTTGAGAAACTGCACCCAAGACTTCACTGTACATGACACCCAGAGTTCTTTTTTATTGACTCAGGATACCTCTTGCCAAAGTCAAAATACTAGAAGCAAGGGTGCTGGCATGGGGAGAAATGTGTAAAGAATAAAATTACTTTGGGTGGAAATGAAAGAAGTGAAACAAAATAAACTTTTCCCTTTTTATGGTCACGTTTACTTCACAGACATTAATCACAGAAAAAAGTTCACAGTCATGGGAAAATGCAGGTTTTTCAGTGCTTCCAACACTTTTATTAGTGATAGGAGTCTTGTGATTCAACCGTACACTCACAATGTGGACAACAGAATGAGGTTTATCTCAGCACCTCTTATTTCTCAGACCCCTACGAACTCAAAGTTGTTTCCTTTCCCTTCATGATCTTCCACTTTTTATGTTCCCCTCTTTATTTTCCCTTTTGCCTCCTTTTCTGTATTTGTGTTGGTTATCTGAAGGCACAAATTATTTGAGGACTTAACTTATTATAGGATTATTTTTGTTCAATGGTACATTTAAGTTATATATATGCAATTACTATAAATTTGTACCCCTTAGTTCTACCTAAGCAGGAAAATGGGAAACTCCTCAGGAGCTTGCTTTCAGTGGCTGTCCCTCCTTGCTCAAGTAGACAAACAAGAGGAATGTCAGGAAACAGGTTAGTCATCCCACCTCCCTATCCATTTTTATGCTGTTTTCTGAGCTCTGGACTTGTTAAGGTTTGAAAAGCCCTGTAAGCTCATCCAATCCATCCAACAGCCCAACCTCACCGTGCTAAACCCTGTCCCACATGTACACACTTTTTGAACTCCTCCAGGGATAGACACTCCACCACTGCCCTGGGCAGCTTCTGCCAGGGTTTCACCACTCTTTCAGTAAAGAAATATTTCCTAATATCCAATCCAAACCTCCCTCTCGATCTCTTCTTTTTTCCTTCCTAGGGATCAGAATTGATTCCCTGAGACTTTAATGGGTGGAGGCTGGTTAATGCTACCTTGGTACAGTAACATCAGAGCAATACCATCGCTATTTATGTACTGTGAAGCGCTTCATGTTACAAGGGCCATAGTGCCATAAAATATTATTAATATTAATAAGATGATGGATGATCTGTGTCTTCCAAGACTGTAATTCAGGTCCTTATAATTGTAGCTTTAGGATTTTGATAGATAATAAAGACAAAGTATAATGACTTACATGAAGACTCCTTTGTTCAAGTCAGTGAGACCAAATAGTCCAAGTAAGAATGAAAACTACATTAGAATGAGAAATCCTTTGTCAGAAAAGACAGAGGGGAAGAAGAAATACATTTTCTTTAAATAAAAGAATCATGGAAATGAAAAAAATAGTTAAAATTACCTGATTATCGGGAAGAAAAAGCAAGAAATTTTTCTTGTTTGTTTGCTTGGATATTCTGACTTTTAAAACGAGAGCTAATTGTGTCATTTTACATTTTCACATTGATTTATTCTCTGTGTCTCAAGCAAATGGTTCTCATCTTGCACTGGCTATTCCTGCAGTGGAAGGGTTCATTCTTACAGAGACACAGTTGTGTGTAGGGCTTGGGTATTTTTAGCTAAAGGAGCGATAAAAAGTAAACTGAATATGTGATGAATAAATGAAGGTGAAGAAAGGTCTTTTGTTCTTCTGACTAATCTTTACATTAAATCTTTTTTGCACAAAGCGGATGTAGCATTGGTTACAGCTCTGTCAGAATATCCTCACATTTTTGTGGAAGAGCCAAAGAATATACAGTTTATAGAAACCTCGAGAACTGCTGCAGGTGAGATGACAGATACAGCAAGAACTTCCTACCCCAAACCCTCCCTCCACTTCACAGCCAAACCAAGCAATGCACAACGTGAAGAAAAAAAACAAAACAAAGCAAAACCCCAGATGTATTCACAGCTGCGCTTTGCATTCAAGACGATTGCATGGCAAGAGCTGCTGGCTACTCAACGTGAAAACTAGCCCCCACAGTAAGTGGAAACATGATTTCACTCACTACATCAAGCGCAATCAAAGCTTTCGTACTGTAGTAACAAAACCATTACTCTCTACAAGTACCTGAAAGGTGGTTGTAATAACTCATTGCTCTCTACAAGTACCTGAAAGGTGGTTGTGGAGAGGAGGGAGCTGGCCTCTTCTCCCAAGTGACAGGGGACAGGACGAGAGGGAATGGCCTCAAGCTCCGCCAGGGTAGATTTAGGCTGGAGATTAGGAGGAGGTTTTTCACACAGAGGGTCATTGGGCATTGGAATAGGCTGCCCAGGGAGGTGGTTGATTCCCCTTCCCTGGAGGTGTTTAAGGCACGGGTGGATGAGGTCTTGAGGGACTTGGTTTAGTGTTAGATAGGAATGGTTGGACTAGAAGATCCGATGGGTCCCTTCCAACCTGGTTGTTCTGTGATTCTGTGATTTATTATCAGTACAAAAACATGTACACAGAATTAAATCTTTGTTTAGAAAGAGCAGAAATTTATTCTAAATGACAAATTTAGAGTCATAATTCACATTGCACTAGAGGAGTTGGGCTCCTGATTTCCACTTGGCTCACTTTAGATGTCGGTCAGGTCAACTTCATCTTCTATTTTTCTGCTTGGGGTGAAATTATAGTGACTTTAATGTTTTTAAATAGCATTTTTTTAATGTTATATGGAAATTTTCTACCTTGGAGATCTCTAATCTCCAAGGGCAAATGTTTCAATAATTATTGGGTAAATAGATGGTTGAAGATACATACAGACACAGGACTATAAAACCTGGTTTTAGGAAACTGGGTTAAATGTCCTTAAGCAAACACTCATCCAGAGACGGGAATCAAATATCATCTTTCCCTGCTGAGTGGCTTTTTGCCTGTAGCAATTTTTTTTTTTTCCAGACATGAAGGTGGAATCTACAAACAGCATAGTTCATGTTGCATTCATGGCAGAGTTACTCAATTCTCACTCCAAGGCATAAAAATAAATCGTGCCTCCTGATTTTAGTCTCAATGTAAAATTCTGGGGTAGGCAGCAGGTTTGCATCCCATCTGAAAAGTACTACCAAGACTTCCTGCAGGAAGCCAAGACACGGAGCTAGGAAAGAGCTCTGTAATGGACAGTGAATTAGGTGAGAACTTTTAAAGGCTTTCTCATTTCCACACAAATCTGCTTTTTTGGTCCAACTGCTGCAGAGTTAAAGCATGGTTAAACAAGACCACATGAGCAGTCTAGTTAAGTTGCTTCCCTGCCTCCAATGAGAAATGAGCTTTAGGAACTGCAATCTTTAAATTTAACAATATGAATACTTTCTTACAAGAAGAATATGACTTTGTGTTTCAATGACATGGGGCAAGGGATTGGCAACAATAATTAGTTTTATTGAAAGAATGATATTGTAAACAGCTATAAGGGACTTGGAAACACTCAATTTTAGCCTGTCTCAGACGTTCTTTAATATATCCAAGAGGTACCGTTTGTCTTGCCAAGCAAAGCCTCTTTCACATACCAAAACTTTTTCCTCTAGATCACCTTAATCACCTTATAGTTGGAAGCTGGCCATTGAGCCACTGGGCAGAGCTGATTTGTTTAGCAGCAAGACATGGAACTTACTTGTTCTCTTCCTTCTACAGGAATGTCAGTCTCAGGTAAGTAAGCAGCAGATGTTGCTTTCAGAATGTTTCTGTTTCTTCTTATTCCATTTCAGATAGTTTTGTCATGTAAAACTTGGTAGTTGTTTCTGAAAGTTTCATTATTCCATGGAGTTGCTGCCCAACGGTATCATCACTAACAGAAATACATTTTTAGTGCTTTCCAAGGTGGCACAAAAAAATCCCTTTTCATTCACAATTTGCAGACTATGTCAGTGAATGTTTCAGCAGAGGGAGCAGTCTAGCACCAAGATGACCTGGTGACTGAAAATCATAGAGTAGTTTGGGTTGGAAGGGACCTCAAATATCATCCAGTTCCATACCCCTGCCATGGTTGTGTGTGTGTTACACCTTATGAATAACTCTCTTATACTGTAGATGTTTCAAAGTCTTCAGTCCATTTAATATGCCCACCCAGAAGATGTATTTAATCCAAACTTAAGCAAGCAGGTCCTGTGAAGGGACAACTGTTACGCCTATTTTACAGAATGGGTTGCACAAGACAATCTAGTCAACAAGACAGTCTCCTCTGAGAGCTGCAGTATAAAAGACCTCTTGTCTCATTGT
This sequence comes from Coccyzus lansbergi, assembly GCA_033558105.1. Classification (NCBI taxonomy): domain Eukaryota; kingdom Metazoa; phylum Chordata; class Aves; order Cuculiformes; family Coccyzidae; genus Coccyzus; species Coccyzus lansbergi. Next base: position 3,619,175 of record JAUMJK010000248.1, read on the forward strand.
CATTTTATGTGCCTGCTGGCTTAATTTTTCTCTGGCTGGTATAAAAGACCACCCACCACATGGCACATGGCCACTATTTTTGTGGAAAATATGATAGTATCAACGTATTGTGGTTCTGTCACTGGCTTCGCAGCAGGAGTAGAGAACTGTCTTGTTCTCATTGAGCTTGATCTACTGAGGATGGTGGGAACTGTTGACTTCAGCAGATTTTGGAACAAGCCTCTAAGAAAAATACAGGATGATGGTGAAGAACAAGTTTACAGAACCCTTGACTTGCAACATAGGTTGAAGGTTTTTGCTAAATAAAACAACCATTTTAAAGTTAGCTAGAAAAATAGGAAAAATTAAATGCTTGCCATATGGTGAAAATATGTTAAGCTTCAAAGAAGGAGAAATAATTAAACACAACTATGAAAAGTTTTTGTAGGTTTGAATAGCATGCCAGTTTCAATATTATAAAAAGTAGATATATAATCCTATTAAAGCTCATTTGAAAAAAAGAAAAGAAGATAAAAGAACTCTTTGAATAATGCAAATTCTTAGGTCACATTTTTCACCTGTATATTTATTTTCATTTTAATCAAGACTGCTATAATCAGAAAACCGGGCAAGAATTTGTGTAGCCTTCAATGCATGTCAGCTATTTCTATTTCTTCTATTCTTCAGTTATTTCTTCAATTCCTGCAATGTCAACAGGAATGAGACTTTGAAGAAAAAGGAATGAAGAGCAAAAAACAAATAACTATACATAAACAGTGGGCTGCTCTATAATCAAAAGTAATACTAAAACCAAAGCTGCATCAGGGGCCTCATGAGGAAAATTTCCTTGCATGGAAACTCACCACTGTGCTTCACTAAGCAGGACCTGAAGGAAGTGACTGCTCAGATGTGTTTCTCATGAGGTTATAAGCACTCTGGTTTCTACAAATATGAGCCATGTTGGCACTACCCCTTGTGCTTCTCTGGCCCTGAAGGTGGAATATACTTTCTGGGTAAAAAGAGGCAGCTTTAGGCTGCCCTTGATCACTGCTCCTTTGCCTGTGCACAGAGAACTCATGCTCGTAGCCAAGGAGCCTGGCAAGCAGAAACACCCAAATGCACGAATGTTCCAGCTGCAAATGATACCCAAGAGCTCACAGCAACTGCTGCCCTGTGTGCATTCCCAGCTCCCAGCCTGGGGTCATCCCAGCATCCCAGGTCATACTGAGGCTGGGTCTAATTCTTTCACTGTAGCTTGGAATCAGAAAATATCACACTAGCACATGCCAGCTATACTTGCCTGACTTTTCCACATCAGCACTATGAAGAACAGTAATTGCTAAACAAAGGCAATAAAAAGAGAAAACTTGAGACTCTCACTCCCTTTCCAGCTCTACTTGTCTCACAAAGATAACTGCTAATACACATCAAGGAGCTTTATCCTCTGGTACATATATATATATATATATATATATATATATATAAATATTACTTGTGGCTTACAAGGTGCAGTCATACACACTGAACACCCATGTTCCCACCTGTACAATCCCCTCTGTAAAATCTCTCTGTAAGGAGGAGTCAGAGATTCATGAATGCTCACGGAAAGCCTAACTCAAAGAGCAAGGAATATGACTATATAGGTTTCCCCACCATTGTTCTTCCCCAGACATGAAAAACTACCTTACAGTAGCAGATCTCTGAGTAGCTTCTTGTCTAGCACAAGAGGATCCGTTGGAGTGAGTCCAGAGGAGGCCACAAGGATGACCCAAGGGCCAGAGAACTTCCCATATGTGAACAGGCTGGGAGAGTTGGGGTTGTAGAAGACCTTAGAGCAGCTCCCAGTACTGAAGGAGGCTGCAGAAAATCTGGGGAGGGGCTCTTGATCAGGGACTGCAAGGATAGGACAAGGGGGAATGGTTTTAATCTGAAAGAGGGGAGACTGAGTTGAGATTTTAGGCAAAATGTTTTCCAGTGAGGGCGGGGAGGCATTGGCCCAGGCTGCCCAGAGCAGTGGTGGCTGCCCCATCCCTGGAGGTGTTCAAGGCCAGGTTGGATGGGGCTTGGAGCAACCTGATCCATTTGGAGGTATCCCTGCCCATGGTTGGAAGTGGATGGGCTTTAAGGTCCCTTCCAAGCCAAATATTCTATGATAAGAGGTCCTACTGTGAATTCAGGGTCACATCTTATGGCAGATAGGAGTGGCAACACTGTGTAATACTTTGAATGTTTTCATGCAAGGTCTCTTTGAGTGCAGGGCCTTTTTGGACTTGCATTCACATTCTTTTTGTAAAACCCAAACTGAATGCTAGCAGATTCTCCTTCCTCCTTGGTTACTCCTTTTATTTATTTTCATGGGGTGATGCAGGGAGACCTCTAACAGAACCCCATTGCCCTAATGTACCTGACTAAGATGCAAACACGACATATTTATCAGTTCTTTCCAAACACTTTGCAAACTAATTACTCATTTGCATTGCAAGAGTCACCTTTCCTATACATTATCTGCAGAAATGAAGAGTATGTCTGCTTTCTGAACTGCTAGATGGGCTACTGTCTGCTGAATTTCAAAGGCCTTCCTTTTTCTTAGAATCATTCAAGTTGGAAAAGACCTTTAAGATCATCCAAACACAAACCTCACACTTTCAAGTTTGCCACCAAGCCAAATCCTTAAGTGCCATGCTTTTTAGAACCTCCAGGAGTGGAGACTCCACCACTTCCCTGGCAGCCTCTTCCAATGAAGAAATTTTTCCTAATATCCAGTCTAAACCTCTCTGTTTTTGAACATTCATCCCATAATAAATATGATTAATAGACCACAAGATGCAGCTGTGTCTTCCTTGCTGATTTCTAGCAACTGTCGTCAGTAATTCCATTACTAAGGCCACATGCCTGCCCCTATTTTTTCTTGGGTTTGGGTCTGTGTCGATTTATGTTAAGACATTTGCACAGATGCACTTCCTCTCTACAGAGGCCAACAAACTTGGGCCAGCTCATCCTGAGCTGGGGAAAACCTGCCCTTTGCAGTTGTACCCACACCATCTTCTTGAGGAACCTCTTGGAGAACATTTGGTGCTCTTTGGATTGAAGTGACTGCAGAAGTGCATCATGTTATCGTTTATTATTTCTGCTAAAAAACAGCACTGATGGTTAAGAAAATCCTCCAGGAAAGACCATCTGTGCCTCTCTCCCTCAGCATGCACCAAACAAAGTGCTGCCCTGTTTTTCCTGGGAGCACAAAAAGTCAAGTTCCTAAAAGTTCAGTCAAAATTTTGGCTTTACAAAAGGAATTTTCAAACACGTCTCTCGAATATTCATTTGGGTGGTCTCCCTCCCACAGGACATGCAGCATGAGCTGGTTTGTTTACAAGAGTATGTGCAAGCACAAAGCTTGTGTACACACTGTTGTTTTGGGGTTGTTTTTTCTTTGATGAGGAAAAATGAACTGTAACTGGAAACGCCTTTCCGTGTGAAAATAGATCAATTAATTAAAAAAGTTATTACCTCATACTGCTTATGACTCCAGTAAAGAGAACAGTAACTTGACTTATTGTTCTCTTTGAATAAATACGAGGTCAATACCGTTCCCTCTTTGAAAATATGAGGCCAACACATTTACAGTATAAACTGCACCAACTTCAGTAGGAGAAACACAAATAAATGTGGAAGAGTGCATAAACTTATAAAATTGAATTAAGCATGATCATTTCTAGTGCTGCCTACAACAAAACACCTCCCTGGAGGTGTTCAAGGCCAGGTTGAATGGGCCTTGGCCAGCCTGATCCAGTGGGAGGTGTCCCTGCCCATGGCAGGGGGTTGGAACTTCATTGTCTTAAATGTCTTTTTCCAACCCAAACTATTCTATGTTTCCATGATTTTAAATACCAACTGCAAAACATTGCTCTACAACAATGACCAGATGAGTCTTAAACATCTAAAGATTGAGCTGAAGGGCTTTGCTGTTGGGGCACTATTGACAGCAAAGTACAGAGTGCTTCATGCTTGCTGTTCAAGCAGTCTGGACTGCTGTAAAGATTAGAAATCAGTCCACAAGTTTTACCATTTTTCAGAAAAATGCTTGCATGCTATTATAACCTTACATCAATCTCACCATTTAAACTGTTTGCTGATACCTGTCTTCACGCACAACCAATTGCTCTGATTTAGAACTGAGCGTTTTGCAAAAGGACTGATGCTTTTGTCTGTGTTTAGTACGTCATTTTAAATAGAGAGGGGAAAGCCTGAATATCCACATGTGACAACATAAACTCAGTCAAGAACTATTGGATGAACTAAAGTATTAGCTGGGTGATGCAACCACACTCCTCTGTGTTTCATACCATTAGGTTTTCTTATTCAAAGAAACCTTATAGGTGGAAATTCTCCATAGGCATTGCATTGAATCATGTTCTCCAGAGTGGTTAAAAAACATTCCTTTTTTATATTGTCCTTTGTGATTAATAACATGGAGCTATATTCATAGAATCATAAAATGATTTGGGATGGAAAGGACCTCAAAGCCCATCCAATTCCACCCCCTTCCCATGGGCAGGGATACTTCCCACTGGATTAGGGGCTCGAAACCCCTTCCAGACTGGCCTTGAACACCTCTAGGGATGGGGCAGCCACCACTGCTCTGGGCAACCAGGGCAAGGGCCTTCCCACCCTCCCAGGGAAACATTTCTGCCTATAATCTCCTGTCAATCTCCCCTCTTACAGCTTCAAACCATTCCCCCCTCATCCTGTCCCTGCAATCCCTGATAAGTAGCTTCTCCCCAGCTTTCCTGTAGGCTCCTTTCCGCTACTGTGTGTCTGATCTAGTTCCCATTTTGGTTCACCAGCTGTTTGGAATAAGAAAAGAACACTATGAATTCCTAGAGAAAGTATGTAAACCACTGAGCTAAATGTATGAAACAATCTTTCAGGCAATTAGCAGATTAGAGGAAAGAGAACAGTCAAAAATTAACATTAACAGCCGTAAAAGATGGCAATTAGTGGCAAAAATTAAATAGAGCTAAGTAAGGCAAAGGAAATGCACTGACATTCTGGGCTGCTACTGTTATTTCCCACAGATTCCACTGTTGGTACAAAACTCCTGCATTAGCTTATGAGTGCCCTCCCCAGTAACCTCAATAATACAGACAGTAAATTCTGAAATCCATTGTTTCTATGAGGAGAAAAACATCTCAGGAAAGGCCCCAAACAGGGTCCTTTTTTCCCTTCCTTTCACAAGTTTTGAAAGATTGTTGTTAAGTGAATGGTTAATGTCACAGCTGGTCACTAAACAAAGTGACCTGATAAGGTCCTGAGTTTCACATGTGACTGAGATGATGCTCTCCATAGTTGGAGCAATCAGCTGGAGCTCCAGCCAGGAAGGAGACCTGTGACCCTTATGTAGCTAGTGGTGTATTGAGGCAACTAGAAATGGTAGGAAGATACAGATTGTATCCCATTTTATAACAGAAAACAGACAGAAATAAACCACAAGCTAGGATGGCCAACTTCATCTGGGGGCTTGGAGGCTGAATTAGGACTGAGTGTCTCTCTCAATGGAGAAGTGTATATTCATACTCAAGGCCAGTTTCCATTAATGGTAAAGCATGCTGGAAAGATTTTCTACTAAAATATAAGCTAGAACTACACACAAAGATGGCTTTGGTAGTGGGCTCTAAGCCAGTCAAAGATGAGATTTGGGGATCAGAATTGAAAGCTTTGTGAAAATAGCTCAGCACTTTGCAACTATCAAAAAAAGTAAACTGAATGTTAGGATGTTAGCAAAGTAATAGAGAGCAAAACAAAGAAAGAACATCATTATTTCAACTTATAAATCTCTGGTGTGTGAATTTGGAATGCTATCCATAGTTTTAGTGCCTCCCTGTCACATAAAGGACATAATGGAAGAAAAAAGTTCCGTATAAGCATAGCAAGGATAATCAAGGTAAGGCTGGATTCTACAATTCTTCACAGACAGATCAGCATGTCTCAGCATGGAAAAGAAGCAGCTGAATGGCAGCATGAAAGAGCATATCTGGAATAGGCTGCATCCTACCTGGTCCTTTCTGTTCATGAAAGGCATTCAAGGCCAGGCTGGATGAGGCTATGAGCACCCTGACCCAGTGAGAGTTGTCCCTGTCCATGGCAAGGGTGGAACTGCATGATCTTTAAAATCCCTTCCAACCCAAACCATTCCATGATTTTATGATTCTGATTCTATGAAATGAAACAATCAGGTAGCGCTTCTCCATGCATTGTGCAGGGCTGCTGTGGAAGACTTTGCACTGAGATGTCAGAAGTCTTCATATGTTAAGAAAGCAACTGCTTGAATTCCCAGAAGGAGGCCTTAGGAAGGCCAAATAAAATATATTTGACATCTGGCAAGCCCCTAGACATCAGATTTTTGGAAGTTAGGAAAGTACTTCTAAGAAGTACCACCACAGTCTTGTTCTGCTCATGAAGTCCTTCCTTTCAGACACAAGTGAGAGAGAACATATTGGGTTAACCTGACATCTAACCTGCTACAGCAGGTCTTATGTTAACTTAAGTCCTCTTTACCCTGTAACAATCATCTCAACTGCCTGCATAAAGAAGTGACATTAAAATAATTTGACATAATATACGTCTTAACTGAAATGTTGCAGATGTAAATATGGGGCATGGAAGATGGAACTCCAGGATTTCCTGTCCAGTGTTCTTCATGAAGAAATGATCACAGACCCGGCTGCAAAAATGTGTTATGGGGTGATGGCTGTAACCCCCAGACACAGGAATACAGTGCCGAAAAAGAACCATCACCAGTTTCAGACCCCTAATATTCTAAGAACTGTGGTATAATCCCTTTTATAAACTATTCAGGCTGCATTACAGTTGAATTTCTTCGCCTCCATTCGTCCTGGAAGGCTGTTCCAGAGCATCACTCCTCTGCTGATTAGAAACCTTTTAATTTCCAAGCGAAATTTCATATGACAAGTTTATACTATTCAGGAGAAGTGTTACACTTGCTTTCTACACATACATCCTAGCGCAAATACCGACTAGGGAAAAGAGCAATTCCCATTAAAAACAATAATAGCACCAAGGCGCTCCTGGCCAAGCAGTTTCCTTCAATTTTAGATGCAGATCCCTCTGCTACCTTTAATTCTTTGTAATAAGCTGCTACTGAGGGAACTCAATCTGCTCTGATCTGGTTTATATGCACAAATGCATATTAACCTCTTCCTAACTAATGAATCACTGCGTCTGTCAGAACTCTAATGAACAGATTTCCTTATGAAGGTTGATAATCTAAAAGCGCTCACTTGTTTTTCCTTCCTAGAGTTACGCTGTAACTGTAAGCACATCTCCAGGGAGTTTATCTGCAGAGGTTGAACTGGAGACCTCTGGAGCTAAGAAGCCTGAGTGTTTCCATGTGCAGCTGAAGGAGCAGCTGGGTTAGCTCAAAGGAAAAGTGAAAGCATGCTCACACGCTTCTGTAGATAGGACCTGCTGGAGAGAGTCATCCCAAGACATTGCTGCTGGGCCACAGTGGTGCACCTTCTATTTTGTGTGTGATTCAAGTCAGCCACATTTTGAGGGACAAGGACTGTACTTGCACAGCACATAACCCCGCAGGGTGGTGATCTTGGCCGAAATCTTTGATCACCCCAAAAATATCAATGTAACAGTGCTTGCACCTCATTTGCTTGGATTTAAAACCTACGCCTTTGTTGTAGGAACCTTTGATGTTCCTACAAATCTAGTAAGGACGGATGGAAGTCTCCATGTTCTGCAGTGCAGAACAGGCCATTGTCAGCCACTGTCCATAAATTACTAAGAGTAAATGACTTTTAATTACAGTTCCTTACATTTGCAAAACATTTACTGGGCTGTTTACTACAGGTTGTTTCAAATAAAATCCTAGACTATACAATACTTTGAGACCAATGGAGGAAAAGAGAATAATTATAGTTCACTCAGTATGAGTTTCAATAATACATTATATTTAATTCCATTTTAGTAATGATTAAATGCAGACAGTTTTGGAGGTAATAAACATTTCCATACCACTTTGGCACTGTGTTACTGGGAAGGAGAATAACAACTTAGAGAAACTAAGAAAACTTTGCCGTTGTTGGAGTCCTGTCTCACAGCAATCACATTTGTTCCCTCCCCTGCTGTCAAATCTCATTTTCTACCATTTATACTTCATTTGTGTCCACAACACTATCAGCCTGCCAAACCCACACTTCTTTGGTTTACTCTCTTGTTGATGGTATCCAGACTCCATCATACATGGCATTCATAGAATCGTAGAATGGTTTGGGTTGGAAAGGACCATTCAGCTTAAAACCTCCTGCCATGAGCAGGGACACCTCCCATGGGATCAGGTGCTCCAAGACCCATCCAACCTGGCCTTTAACACCTCCAGGGAAGAGGCAGCCACCACTGCTCTAGGCAACCTAGGCCAGGGCCTCCCACCCTCACAGGAAAATACTTCTCCCTAGGATTTCATCCCAATCTCCCCTCTTTCAACTGAAAACTATTCCCCTTCATCCTATCCCTATACTCCCTGATCCAGAGCCCCTCTTCAGCTTTCCTGGAGCCCCTTTCAGCACCGGAAGCTGCTCTGAGTTCTCCCTGCAGCCTTCTCTTCTCCAGGCAGAACAACCTCAACTCTCTCAGCCTACCTTCTTATGGGGGGTGCTCAAATGCTTGGATCATCTTGGTGGCCCTTTTGTGTAGGGTAGTGGTCTCTTCACTGGTACATAAAAGCAGCAGGCCACTTCACAGCCTTACCCAACAAAGGAGGCTACAAATCTACTTGTCTCTGATTTTGATACAAAAAGAAATTGTCCCTCCAGTAATAGTAATTGCGGGAGACTTCTCACATCCATCTAGAGAGAGAATTTCTTGGCTGATCCTAAGAGATTAGCGTCTTTCGTTAGCTAAACTAAGGGAATGAGAATAGGCAAGTGCTACCTATTACATTTCAACATAAAGCAGGACCCACTTAACCATAAGGGAAAGGCTACAGTTCCATTGTTAACAGGGGTGTTCTCACCAAAACGCTTTGAAGACTCTGGGTGCATTAAAGAGAAGATGTCTCGCATGTGCAATTACTCAACACATCTTTAAAACTGCAAACACTTGTTCACATGTGGTGAAAATTAGAGCTGTGAGCATTTGGGAAAAAAAAATCCCACCTGGCAGGCGCGCTTTTTTTTTTTTTTTAGAGTTTTATAGGCACACTCAGGACTTGTTGGTCCAGTGAGAGCTGAACCAAAGTCAATGGAGGAAACTGTGAGGGAAGAAAAAAAGAAAATGCAGAGAAATGTGCTATTTTTGCCCCAAGTTCAACAAGTTTTTGACTTTCCTGGTCTGGTCCTCCCTCATAAAAAGAAGAAACCCATGCATCTCTAGGTCTAAGTACAAACATTGACAGTTCCTTGGCTTCCTCTTCTACTGGCCTGGAATGGTGACGAGTTCGCAAGCTTTTCCATCCTCTGCTACAGGTGGGTTTGCTCAGCAGCATTCAGCAGGTCTGAGCTGTTCTAGGAAAATAGAAGAAGGATCCAAGAACTCCCTGAGAATTCACTTCTTCTTTGTCACATAAGGCAGAAATACTGGTTGTGAACTGCAATAATCGCATAGAGTTAATACCCACTTCATACAAGCACCACAATTTGTGAGTACCAAGCACCATCTAGATCTCACATTCAGAATATTACTTCCACAGAACAAAAAAATTAACAAATCAACCAAAGAGCTTAAGCAAGACCATGGCCTTATAGGAGATCCTCCACACCATCTTTAAATACACCAAGAACAAGAGAATCATAGAATCAGTAAGGTTGGAAAAGATCTCATTAAATTCCCACCATCAGCCCAACCTCACTGCACCTACTGAACTATGTCCCAAAGTGCTATATCTACATGCTTTTTGAATCCGTCCAGCAACAGAGACTCCACCAATGCCCTGGGAAACCTCTGCCAGGGCTTCACCACTATTTCAGTAAAGACATTTTTCCTGATTACCAACCTAAACCTCCCCTGGCACAACTTGAGAACATTTCCTCTCATCCTATCACTGTTACTTGGGAGAAAATACCAGCACCCATCTCACTGTAACTTCCTTACTGGGAGATACAGAGTGATGAGGTCTCCCCTTAGACTCCTCCAGACTAAACAGCCCCAGGGCCCTCAGTGCTCCTCATAAAAACTCCTTCTCCAGACCCTTCACCAGCTTCACTGCCCTCCTCTGGACATGCTTCAGCCCCTCAGTGTCCCTTTTGTACTGAGGTACACAAAACCGAATGGAGGATTCAAGGTGTGGCAATCTGCTTGGACACTATGCCATGCCTGATAGCTATCACCACAGCTTCTCTGAATTTCACCACCATGTTCCCCACTGTCCCCATCCTAAAGAATATGCGTCTCCCTGTTTGGTGTCACATGTTAATATTCCATATTCTGCATGTTTCTAATGCTATCTTGTCTTGATTTAAGTGTTGAGAGGAACAAAAGGACACCACACAGCATGGAAAAAACAAATGGCCATTTGGTTGTTCCAATTACCCTTTTTCCAAGTCAGGTCTAGAAACATGGGCGTAGCTGTCCTTGCAGACACCTAAAAGAACACACAAAAACAGGAAACCACCTTTATTCCATCAGAGGGACAGAGCTTTCTTTCACTGGCTGTTTGAACTGGAAAAAATTTTGGGATTGGAGACAGAGTTATTTAAATAGTCATGAAAATGAAGACTTCAACTTTCCTGCAGCAAAGCAAGAAGTAAAACTGTCCATGATGAAATCATAGACTTGACCCCTTCTTCTAGCTTTTGTTCAATATCCATTGCCTTAAACAAATGGTCCATTTCTCATGTTAGCAGTCAGGTGGTTTCTGTAGACAGGTATTAGCCAGGTAGAGACACCGAGCTCTGTTTTGGCAGATGCACCCATATTGGAGATGCACAGATTATGGTGTGAACTTTTTCCCCGTGTCTTTTCCATATAAACACCTTGACAAATTCATTAGTGCACCCTGTTCAGCTGGATTTACTCCCACATACAAAATGACACTTCAAGAATTTTCTTAAGCTTTCTGAAGACTTTGTGAGGAAGTAAAATGCTCTATGGAGCTTACTGGAGACAGGTGTTTTGAGCCAAAAAGCATGGAAAGTGTTGACAGTTTAAAGAAAGAAGGAAGTTGGAGAACAGATGAGATCTCACTAATATATTTCTGGTCCATCCAGAGGCTTGTTCTGATTACCCCTTAAATTTTCCTTAGGGACTCATTAGAGTCCAGATAATAATATCTGTCTGCCATTGGCCTTCTTTTCTCTCCTCTAATGACAAAATGCTGATAGCCAGACAGCATTCCAAACACATTTACTTGTAATATAATAAAGTGGGAATCTCATCTGTGGCAGAGTGAGGTGATTTGACGGGATATGTTCGCCAGAGGAACTCAAAGTACTGTTCCTGCTTTAAATTTCCAGTTTGGAGTGGCACAGGCAATAACCACATCAACAGGAGAACTGTGACAGCTCACATCAAACCACACAACTTGTATTTTGGGACTAATTAAACAACCAAAATGTTCTGTACTGTTACTTCTCTGCAGTCTGCCCCTATTTAATACACAGCACAGTGCGCTTAGCTGTATAAAAAGCAGATACTGAGGCTTTTTTGCAAGGTAACGCGACAGATGCTGGCAGTGCCCTTGCAAGAGTAGAAAGAGGCTCTACCACACTCTTGAGAACCTGCAAGTCCCAATGATAAGCTGCCAGTATAGAGAGAAGAGCTTTAAGCACTGGTTCTTTGCTGTGGAAATTTCAAAAACAATGACATCGAGAGGGAGTCGTGTTTCTTCCCCTGAGACTTCTTTGTAACGTCAATTTACCAAACTATGTGGTGATTACATGGAGCTGGGTCACATACAAACCCTGTTCCTCAATGTGGGTCTGTTGCTAACATCTGTTGTTAAGAAAAATTTACATTGGTGAAAACTAAATCCCAGTTAATCCTGAACACTTACAATCTTGAAAACCAAAATAAGAAAACCAATGTCATTCAGAAATTCTGCAAACAGACAAGGGCCCTCTGTTTTGGTTCCCTCATTAATTTTATGAGTTTGAAACATAAACAAATCACAAGACTTGGTACCATGCGATGCCAGGAGAAATCCCATGCCTAACCAGCAAGAATTTTTTTTTTCATGTGGCATTTGAAGATAGTGGCTCAGAATCCAGTATCAGGCATGCTGAAAGAATTTGGAAATATAGCCCTGCAAAAAAAATTGCACCAAACCCCCATTGTTCCACTGCCTTTGGGAGAAATTTAGAAGTGGATATTTTCAAATAGAAATCAGGGAAAGCTTAGCATTGACAGTGGTCGTGTTTCATTGCTTTTAGTTCTCTTCTACGTTGCGCTCTGCAAACAACATCTCTAATGAAGGGGTTCTTAACAGATCAGATTAATTTCTGGTATAGCACAGTACATATAATCCTTCTAACCATGAAAATTAAGTTCTTGGCTGCCTAACTTGTCTTTTATTTGTCCTTATCTTTCAAACATTTCCTGATTGCATTTGGGGCTGGCAGCCTGACTGTCACTCTAGCAGCAGGGCACAGCAGCAGGGTGCATTTGCCCTGCAGTTCCTCGCAGAAGAAAGAGATGGAGAATAGATTAGGAGCAGTCCTAAGGAGAAGGATTTGGGGTGCTGGTGGAGGTAAATCTCAACATGAGCCAGCAACATGTGCTTGCAGCCCAGAAACCAATCATGTCCTGGGCTGCATCCAAAGCAGCACGGCCAGCAGGGCAAGGGATGGGATTCTGCTCCTTTGCTCCACCCTGGGGTGACCCCACCTGGAGTCATGAGTCCAGTTCTAGAGTCCTCAGCACAAGAAGGACATGGAACTGCTGAAGCAAGTCTGAGGAGGCAATGGAGATGAGCTGAGGGCTGAAGCACCTCCTGCATGAAGCCAGACTGAGGGAGTTGGGGTTGTTCAGTCCGGAGAAGAGAAAGTTGCGAGGAGACCTTAGAACTGCTTCCAGCACTGAAAGGGGCCCCAGGAAAGCTGAGGAGGGGGTTTTGATCAGCGAGGGCAGAGTTAGGTGGAACAGTTCTAAGCTGAAACTGGAGAGATTGAGATGACATCTTAGGAAGAAATGTTTTTCTGTGGGGGTGGGGAGGCCCTGGCCCAGGTTGTCCAGAGAAGTGGTGGCTGCCCCATCCCTGAAGATGTTGAAGGTCGGGTTGGATGGGGCTTGGAGCAACCAGATCCTGTGGGAGGTGTCCCTCCCTGCCTGTGGGAGGGGGTGGAACTAGATGGGCTTTAAGGTCCCTTCCAATTCAAATCATTCTATGATTTTATGATTGTATGAAATTCTTTGTTTTAATCAAAAATGAAGATGATAGTTGCTTTCCTCCATTCTGGCAATTGCATTAAAACCACATCTCTATCTGTTGATTGTGAAGTGATGTTCTTCCAACCCAACTCACTCGATGATTCTATGAAGAATGGCTCTGGCAATGCTGGTTGCATCAGCTGCTCTACGCACAGCAATCTTGCCTTTTTCCCAGGACACGAGCTGCTGCACAAACCCCACTACAAGAAGCAGGATGGGCTAAGGAAGGTCAGGCTGAGGTTTGCTGCTTGTTTTTCATCCCTCCCTCAGTTATATCAGAAAGACACAGAACCTCTTGGCATGGTATAAATTTTCTGTTACATGATCCCTAGCATTCATAAACTTAAATTAGTGGGTTATCCATAATTTACTGCCAAAAAAAATAGAAGATTCCAGATACTTAGTGCTGGTTCAGGACAATTATACCAGGAAGTGATAGCAGTTTTTCTAGCATGGACAGCAGCCTTTCCAGTGGGGCAGGGAGCCTGTATCACTGCTAATATTGCACAAATCTATGCAATACCTTTGATAGAACAGTTAATAGTTTAAAAATAATTGTATCATAAAGAGGTTTTTAAATTATACATTCGTTAATTTTTTCATTTCTTCTCTCAACTATTTATTCAAACCTCACTAGGATAACTTGGCGCTTGTGAATCACTGCCAGTATCCCAGCCAAGTACCAGCTCAAATCACCGTGCTGGTGCATTCATAGAATTTCATAGAACGGTTTGGGTTGGAAGGGACCTCAAAGCCCATCCAGTTCCACCCCCTGCCATGGACAGGGACACCTCCCTCTGGATTGCGTTGCTCTAAGTCCCATCCAACCTGGCCTTGAACATGTCCAGGGATGGGGCAAGCACCACAGCTCTGGGGCATTCAGGCAGTTCACCCTGGCACAACAAAATGATCACCTCCCTCCCTAAACCACATCCCTGCAAAGGTACAGCTCCTGGGTTGAAATGCAAACCACTCTGGAGCCGCAAGGCAACCACACAGGTTATTATGGTGGAAAAAAATGGAATCTGGAGCAGAGAGAGAGACACCAAGGGCAGGAAAAAGACCCACTGTGCAAGTTTTGTTCATGGAGTCAAAGAGAAATGAATCATTTTCAAACAGTAGACATCTAAAAGGTTGGACGGAACAACTTCTAAATATTACTCCGACCAAAACCAACACACTGCTGAAATAATGAGGGTATATAAGAAACCAACAAAAGTCAGGAAATTCAAAGCTGAGGCTGAAATTCCACTCCTAATTTAGGACTGTTTTCTTTTTCAAAGAATACCGTTCAACTTGGTTGGGGCCTTGTAAGGTTGTTTTCTTAAGGTTTTACTAAATACACACAAGTTGAAATTTTTTGCTTCTTCTTTTTTAGTATTTTTTCTATTCCTTTTCAAACACACACACAAAAAAAAGAAGGAATAAACTCTCAGTACTTTGAATTTTAGATGTGCTCCTTGCACAACTCTGAGTTTCAGTCACAGGCTGGGTTGCAAAACACAGAATGCAGACTGCTGTCCCTAAAGTTTCTAATCAAGATGACAAGAAGCGGCTGATGAAAGCAGAACAGGGAGGATCAGACCTGATGGTGTTGTTGCACTGATGATGCCTTGGCAGCACAGCTGCCTGCACATGGGATTTAAATGCCAGCAGTGATTCACATCAGAGGCAGGGAGAAATGCAGGTTACAGCAGTAGACACATAACCTTTCTTTGAAGAAAGGTAAGGTCTATCCTTCTGGTATAGCTCAGGGTGTAGTAGAAATGTGTACTAAATAATGCACTGTAAACTCCAGAGGGATGCTTAGATGTTGGTTGAGAGGGAGGAAAGAAAACTGTTCAGTTATTCACCATGCCTCCTTTTCCTCCTGAGCTGGAGGAAAGGAATTTTGTTTGTATTTACTTTACAGTTTCCAGACTGATTTGTATTTTTATAAAGGCAGACACAGGCATGTTTACTCATGTTTAGCCATTTGTTTGCAAACAGCCCCACTGACTTCAGCAGGGCTTCTCAGAACAGCATGAATTACAACAGCAGGACCTGACTCCAGCAGGATAGCTCACAGCTCTAACTAGGAAAAGTGATTTATTTCTGTTTCCTTCTCCCCAGCTGTCATCACCACTCGATATGGCCATGCTGGGTTTTGCAGAAGCATAAGGATGCTTCAGACCCCAAACTGTAGCTGCGGGCTTGGAGCATCCCCTCTCCCCTCAAGAAAAGCATCTCCTACTCTCTACTCAGGAAGATGCATGAAGGCACCCTGGGCACTGTGCTCACTGAGTCCCTTGGAGCTTTATTCTGCTCCAGGGCAGTTGAGGCTGTTTGCTTACTGCGAGCACAGAGGGCAGTGCCGGTGAACTGTCAGCCACCTACCTGAGGAAAAGGTTCGGAAAAAGAGAAAAGTTGGGCATCTGAATGTGCATTTTTGCAGCGGGACAGCTAACACCATCAGGAAAGTCACAATGAAAGCCATAAGCACAGCAAGGCTAATGTATCAGATAGAACTGTCTCCAGTATTGCCTTTTTTTTTAACTCCTTCCTGAACAGAATGTTTTTGGAGCAAAAGTTTTGTTAAGAAAACAAATTTGGCATCACTGCTCCAGAGCCGATACCGTTACTGGACTGATTTGGCCACAGCACTGAAAAACATCAAATCTTTGACATTTCAGAAAAAGAATGGGGAGTTTGCACTAGGTTTCATTTTTAATTATAGGCAGTTTTCAGAATAGAAGAATATATGATGTGTCCTGAGGCTACCTGCATATTTTGCTATCGAGTTACCTCTAATTTAGCCATTGAAATGCAAGGAGAGAGCTCTTGCCTATAACAACATGAAATGTCTGTCTGAGTCCATCATTCATCTGGCTCTGCTCCACCAAACAAGAAGTACTTTTCATTCAGGTGTGTTTATGATGAGTAAACTTGACCAGATGTTAAGTCTCCTTTGTATTTTAAAGTGGTTTATGGCTCACATTAGTCAGCTGGCAAAGGGCAGAGCATTTATATTCCTCTGTATGTTTTTCAGATCCAGGTTTCCCTGAAGGAGCACGGGACTGTGAAAATACAGAGGAGGAAGAAATGAACTGTTGCAAATGTAACGATGTATAGCACAGAACAGGATAAAATGCTCTGATTTACAGGATGAATTCTATAACTATTGAATGTTAAGATATGTGTAAAACCAAATTCTCCCACTTCTTCACCCACAAGGGAGATCAGAACAATAATTGAAAGCATATTCTCTTCCTTGTAGAAACAGTCCTAATGATGCACAGAGGTGAAAAAAGAGCCATTGCCTTTTCACACACACTACTACACTACTATTACAATGTTTGAAAGTTCAGCTCTTTAGATGTCAGGATTAAACAACATTAGGATACTTAGCTCTGAAGGAATCAACATTGTCCTTCCAGAATAAAACATTGATCTTGCGAAAGCAGTTTCAGAATTTCTAGGCTATAAAAATTTTTGAGCTACAATTTCCAGGGCAATTTTGGCACTGAGGTGCTCTGGAACTGAATGGCATCCCTGACATCTCATCCTTCCCTCTGAGCTTGAACCCTTTGTTGCATTGGGCAGGTCAGCACAATGGGGCTCAGATTGTGACTGACTCCAGCTGGCTGGAGGGGAAATGCAAAGCCTCACCTTAACTCAAAACTTGCATGTAAACTTTTATCTGTAGTTTCAGTACAGGCTGGAAGATAATGTGATTCAGAGCAACTCCTGAGGAGAAGGACTTGGGTGCTGATTGATGAGGAGCTTGACACGAACTGGCAAGGTGCGCTCACAGCCCAGGCAGCCAACCATGTCCTGGCCTGCATCAGAAGCATCATGGCCAGCAGGGCCCCTCTATTCCTCTCTTGGGAGACCTCATGTGGAATGTTGTGTCCAGTTCTGGAATCCTCAACATAAGAAGGAGGTGGAGCTCTTGGAATGGATCCTGAGGAGGCTACAAGGATGATTCAAGGCCTTGAGCACCTCCTGTGGAAGGACAGGCTGAGAGAGTTGGGGTTGTTCAGCCTGGAGAAGAGAAGGCTCGAGAAGACCTTATAGTGTTCTTCCAATACCTGAAAAGGGCTACAAGAAAGTTGGGGAGGGACTGTTTACAAAGGCATGGAGTGATAGGACAAGGGGGAATAGCTTTAAATTGGAGAGGGGAAGATTTAGACTATACATAAGGAGGAATTTCTTCATGATGAGAGTGATGAGGCCTTGGTCCAGGTTTCCCAGGGAAATTGTGGCTGCTGGAGGTGTTCAAGGTCAGGTTGGATGGGCCTGGGGCAAACTAAATCAGTGGGAAGTGTCCCTGCCCATGGCAGAGGGGTTGGAATTAGATGATTTTTAAGGTCCCTTCCAACTCAAACCATTCTATGATTCTATAAGGCTCCTGCAGGGCCAGAAGTAGGTTTAACCTGGGCTAGGAGAACCACCTCCATGCTGCATGTGTCAGCTCATGAGGAAGGAGAAAGAATCCCCTCATTCCTTCCTCCTGCAACAAACTTGTGCAGAGCTAAGGGGACAGAAGCCTTTGGAAGGGCAGTGCCAGCAAGGAAAGGTGTTATGTTGATGTCTTACATCTTGCCTTCACGGGACCTTAAAGGTACCACAACCTGCCCAAAGCTGTGATGATGATATTTGGTCCAACACAATATGAAAGGTCCCACTTGCACTAAATTAACTTTGCAGCCATGGGACATGGAGACCCTCATGGCCACACTTAGGGGGTAGCTCTAGCACCTCTAGCTCCATACAGCTTCAGGGATTTACATAGAGCAAGGCAGATTCCCACCACGCGGTGGCCAGGAACAAGGAATATTTCTGTGTTGTTGTGAATATTGTGCCAACAATACAACATTTCATATATATTTTTCTCAGTACAACTGCTGGGACCCGTGACCAATTCAGATCCCTTTGTACCTCAGTGCTTGAGAAATCAGCACAATTGATGGGATTAATTATTGCTACTGGAATTTCGTCAGTGCTGTGGCTGGAGAGACGCTTTCTAGCCTCCAGATAATTGGCAGTTTAGGCACTTCATTGTTACAAGAAGCAGCTGAGAGCAGAAAGATTCCCTTTGAAGTTAAAGAAAAAATTAATCTTTTTTTATTCTTTATGTATAAAAACTGTTGCAGAAATAGTCTTTAAAAGAACCTGACTGGCAGAAAGCAAATCCTTCTGGTCATTTTAGAGGGTTTTGTTACTCTTGAGCCTTTTCTACTCACTGGGCCTCTGAGAAACACAAACTGGTGTCTCTCTCACCTTAGCCAAGACCAGGAACATCGCAAGAAAAGAAGGCATTCATGTGTTGTAGAGAGATTTACCCACACCCTAAGCACATGGATCAATCAGTAAATGATGAAGATTAGAACACAAATAAGACATAATGGCTTATGAAATTATTTACACAGTTTATATAGCTATTGAAAGAGAAATTAAATGAAAGGAATACTAATATGTATCTTAGGCAATAATAACAGGCGTTCCATCTATTAGGGGAAAATCTTATTTAACTTCAATAAATTGCAGAAAGCAAATTATCCACAAGCATCTCTGGGTATCTCCAATGCAGAATGGCTTCACAAAGGTAAGATATGGATGTTTGATTGTTCTAGTATATATAATAGCCCAAGTGATACATCAGCTAACATTTTATTGTCTTTTTTTTCTTTTAATTTAATATCCAAAAAGTTAAAGGTCACAGGACTGATCTACCCCTGAAGACTAGACATTTCAGATTCATCCAGTATTTTATTTTTTGTACTCCTAGAACTCTTTAATCACTAGTAAGACAAAAAAGAGAGATAAACTTCTTGGGGAGGAGCCAACAGACTGCTACAAATTGTATATCAGTGATAAGAGGTAACCTTTGAGAGTATTTTATCCAGTAGATAAATAAAATCAAAATCCAAACACTCCAAGAAAAATTCTACCCTGGCCACAGGTACATAGAATAGAATCATCAAGGTTGGAAAAGACCTCCACGCTCATCCAGTCCAACCATCAGCCCAGCCCCACTGTGCCTGCTAAACCATGTCCCGAAGTTCCACATCTACATGCTTTCTGAACCCCTCCATGGATGCGGATTCCACCACTGCCCTGGGCAGCCTCTGCCAGAAGTAAAATCAGGCAAATTACAGGGTCGTAAAAGCTCAGTAGAACCAAGGCTGTCACTAGACAAAAAGCAAAAATAACATCTTTGGGTGCTCTCTTACCAGCATCAAGAGCTTTTGAACAAAGAATTAAGAAATGGTGAGCTAATCTCTGAAAACACCTTGAGGGAGAATAAAATGCAGTTGTCTAACAATCTCGTGTTTCTTGGATAGGGTTGAGATGGTTCAGAAAGGTCTTCAGCTGTTTCCTCATGCCGAAGAATACTTTCTGGAAAGGTCTAATGATAAGAAACAGCAATAAAGATCCTTTCTGTTTCATGTGCTCTAAACAGATTTTTTTATTTCAGCAGAAAAGTAGTAGCAAAGATCAAGGACTGAAGAAAACCAACATACTTTCTCATCTGATTCAGACACCTTGAGATGCATTATAAAGCTATTATGCTATGTCTGATGTCAAGCAGAGGTTTAAGAATCATTAACACTGCAGACGTTGGGGACCTGCTGTCAGTCCCAAGCTGGTACTGCTGTTATCCATAATGTACACAGTGCACTATATGTCCAGCAGAGTTCTCTAGGGCATTAGATGAGAAAGAGAACATTTGAATCCCAAACACAGGCCTCGTAATTTGGTAAACATGTTGCAACATTCCTCTTACTAATTTCTTCTGTTTATTCCAAGAGGGAGTAAATCTCTTCAAATAAAACAAGAAACATTAACCACCATCAAACTAGAATTGACTGGTCTTATTGCTCTTAATTCTCCACAGTTTGCATGAGGTTTTGAGATCCATAATTGCTATCAAACATAACAAAGGGGACCTAGCAGAAGGTCCACCTCTATCCTGCGCAATGGAGCTGTAACACTGAGAATACATTATTATTTTCCTTTTAATATTATAATCTTATTAAGTTAAAGAATGTACTTTGAAATGCTGCCAGGAATCCACATTAAATCCCTCAAACAAATACAATGAGCAAAGTAGATATGAAGCTCTGAAGGAGTTCTGAGTAGCCTCAAGATGAAAGCACTGAAACCTTGGACCCAATCAAGACAGCTTGTCTCCAGCCTGGATGTGAGGGATGATGGGAAAAGTGGTTTACTTACTCCCAGTGGTCGAGATGTTTTTGGAAAGAGAGAAGAACTTGTGATGTGGTTCAGCACAAATGCTTATGAGATGACTACAGGTCATTTTTAGGTCATGGACTTGCTGAGGTAGTTTCATATTCATTAGAAGACTGACTCAGAGCTCCAGGTATTATAACAATAGAGAGAAGTTTATAGACGGAGTTTATTAGAGGCATTGGCATAAAATCAATACTGAGGAAAGCTACTGGATCCAGCAAGCTCAGATGTAAGAAGATTGATGTGCTCTATTAGAAATGTAAAATCCCTGTGTCATGGAGCGCACATCCAAAGACAGTAAAAGTAACCACAGCATGGGTGTGAATGATTCAGAAAATGCAATAGAACACATCAAACCAAGATACGCTATATCTATACAGCTATATATCAATACAGCTATCTATAATCAGTCCAAAAGGTGAAGAACATCTACTAGATTAAAGCCATTCTCCCCAGAAGGAGATAAACTATACATTAGGTCAGGCTATATCAGGATGCAGTAGGTCCACTGCTTTTAGCAGCCAGAAGAACTCTTCTGCTGAAGAAGAGATCAAATCCACAGTAAACAAAATTAATTAATAAACTCCCAAATCAATCAAATTAGCAAATTGTATGACAAAAAAAACCCCCAAACATTCTTAGAGTGGAATGTGCACACTAAGATATAGACACTAATTCACTGACATTTCCGCAGTGTTCAGAACTCAAACTCCACGATCATAGAATGCTTTGGGTTGGAAGGAACATCAAAGCCCACCCAATCCCACCCCCTGCTGTGGGAAGGGACACTTCTCACTGGATCAGAGTGCTCCAAGCCCCATCCAACCTGGTCTTGAACACCTCCAGGGATGGAGCAGCTACGACTGCTCTGGGCAACCTGGGCCAGGGTCTCAAAACCACTGAATTTTGCACTGTTCCTTCCAAGTCTCACCAGTCGAACAGAAAGCTAAATCACTTTGTATTTGTTTGCAGTAAAATCAGACACTGTGACATCTGTCTTGAATGCAAAACAGCAAAATCCATCACTTACTCCTATTAGATATTCAGATCTTGCACAAGGCTGATAAATTATCACTCTTGCTCACACATTGTGATGTAAACTGATATGAACAATAACATATGTGAACCCCCCAAATCCTTACGAGTAACATATATGTAAAGGGATCAAAACAGAACTAGAAAATAAATAACCTGACTGATTCTCCCAAAATGTAGCTAACTCAAACCTTCTGACTCTCGGTATCAGTTCTGGGATGTTGCTGCTACAGAACAACCTTAAGAACATTGTACATGTGTCTCCATTCAGCTGGATTTTTTCCCAATAGTGTCTGCTAGGACATGTTTATCAAAAGGGAAAATAAATATATTATTTACAGATTATGAAAATATGATTTGATAACAGTAGTATTTCTTTAACTTGTAGGCTGGTGGAGGGATTTTCCCCTAGTTTGTGTACATGCTGTGGGTTGGTATCTGAGCAGACAGTACCAGTGTGATTCCTATTACATTTATTTTCCAAACCTTCAGCAATACTAGGTTCTAAACATTTAGTCATGATTTCTAGGAAAACCAGGTCCTAGGTATTTGGTCATGCTTTCCAGGAAAACTAGGGACAAAACGAGAGGTTGTCAGTAGCGACATTGGCTCCAGTGTCTCCTTCTGGCAGAAATACAATCTGAATCTATTCCTTTAAAGCCTACAGGAGTCAAAAGCACAACTGAGATTTTCATGGAAGTTACTTTTGTGGTTGACCTTTGATACTGACCTTGAGCAGCCTGATTCAATGAGAGATACACCTGACCATGGCAGGGGGTTGGAACTGGGTGATTTTTTAAGGCCCCTTCCAACTCAAATAATTCTATGATTCTATTATTCCACGAATAGCAGGGAGAAGCACCAAGGGAGATTTAGATTGTACAATAGGGAAAGGTTCTCCACTCAGAGGGTGGTGGAGCACTGGAACAGCTCCGCAGGAAACCAGTCACAGCGCCAAGCCTGACGATATTCCAGAATAATTTTACTAAGGCCCTCAGACCCACACTGTGAATGTTGGAGTTGTCCATGCAGGGATGGGAGTTGGATACAATGAGTCTTGTGGCACCCTTCCAACTCATTACAGTCTATGATTCTATGATATTATTTCTAAAGTAATGTTACAAAAATATAAATTTTTAGTAGCCATCTATAGGACTGAATTCTGTAAGTCTACAATGGAAGTCTGGAGAAAACATTAAATATCTTGAACTAACTTTTGAATGAATGGGATTTTACCACCAGTTCTAACCACTGGCCATGTGCCACTCATTTGGAGTGTAAATAAAACGCATACCCTGAACAGCCTATTTGCATCCTATTCTTTTTCATCCAGCTTTTCATTTGCCTGATCATTAATTTTTAAGTGTTCATTAATGAAATCCATCCTTGTCTAAAATTAATATATAGATTAATAGCTGGTATAATGAGAATTCTGGCAAGACAAGAAAATATCAGGAGGGAGAAATGAGAAGGGGGATTTTGACAAGTTAATGATCCATTAAAGTAAATCCTGGGTCAGTTTAGATCCTGCATGGTTCATTACTGCATAATAAATTTAATTGATAGCCATAAAAACATAGGAGGAAGCAAGACAGCTTTGGGTTAAATTCACTGGGAGGACATAGAAGTTATTTCTTAAAAGTTTTCAGTTGTATCTGATTGGAGTAAAGCTTTCTAGTTGTCAAAATGATTTAGATACACAAATCAAATCAAATCAACAGCTTTTAAACCAGTGGCTGGCTGGGTGTCTCACATAAGCAACACCTACTCATGTGCAAGGACCCCAGGAAAGACATGGGAATTAAAACTCACATTGAGCCACTGATAATGTTTAAAACAACAACATAATAAGAATTGATACACAAAATATCATTAGATATTGGGAAAATAAACAAGGTCCTAGCCAGACGGTGACTGCATGCTTACAGATCTGCACCTTAGGTCACTGATAACACAGCCAATGAGCTGAACCTGCCCTAAACCTGGGGCTTAGATTTGGTCATGTAGCTTTCCCCACTGGGATCTCAGGTGGAGAACGTGTCTATTCCTCCAAATACTATTTGCACAGCACAGAGAATGCTGAGTAACTACCACCACCATCTTTCTAGCAATGCCAGCAGCACACCTGAACTCTGCACTGCATGAGACGGGCATCAGCCCAGCACCCTGCTCGCTGATGAAACCCATGTTACAGAGGAGCTGAGCTGGGCACTGACCACCAAAGTGACTGCATGGGTGCCTGGCCTGACAGGAACAGAGAGACAATTGCATTGAGATCTCTTGACTTTGTATTTGCTTTCAAACTCTCCTCTTTTCTCCAAAGCTCCATGCTTTGGAGATGTTTTTCCAGTCCAGGACTCAGACAGGTCGTGTGCTGTCATCAGCAAACATCCAGATTAGCTGCCCTGCTGACCCAGTAAAGTTTCATCAAAAATATAAATACACCTCCAAACACTGTTAATTAAACAACACAAAAGCCAGGTTATTTTACAGCTGCAGATCATTCTCATGGATGTTCAGCTCATGCTATTAAAGCCATGTTTAGTTCAATTCCTTTTCTTTCCACGGCTGCCTTAAATTATTTGTGTATTTATAAATCAAGATGCTTTTCCTTTATTGCAGATGCAAGACTTATCCAGTAATACTCACTAATTAGAACAGAGGCAACCAACACATCCTGAAATATATGGAATATTTAACATTTATTTAACCTATTTAACCATTACTTAACATAATGGTTCTGTTACATGGACACCTAGCAGGACTGAGAGGCAAATCAGGGTGCAGCAATGAGAACTGATTTTTAAGCATCTGCTTCTCTTTTAAAAGATGCTGCTTGGCATGAATTGTGGGGCTACCTAAAAAGGCTCAGTATGGAAGAGGGGCCAATCTATTATAACGAAGTGAGCTCTAAATAACAGGATGGGATAACATTTTAAGGACTTCGTCTCCCGGGTATCTAAGGCTGCTGCCACCAAGGGACTCTGGGCAGGCAGACAAGTACAGAAACAGCCTGTGGAAGGGTAGGATCTCAAAGAAATTCAGCAAGGAGTAGTAAGACAGGAGAGAAAATAGCCTTGGGCAAAGACCAAGGAAGAAAATCAGTGGTCAGACCTTACCCCTAAGTAATTGCTTAGGAAATGACCAAGGAACTTGTGCAGATGGGGACTAGAACCAGCCCACAGCTCCATTCAATGGCCCCATGTCCCCAGGATTGTTTTTTCCTCTCAGCACACGTGTGTGTTGCTGTGAGGTCCGCCAAGAACGGC
Source organism: Coccyzus lansbergi (assembly GCA_033558105.1). Taxonomy (NCBI): domain Eukaryota; kingdom Metazoa; phylum Chordata; class Aves; order Cuculiformes; family Coccyzidae; genus Coccyzus; species Coccyzus lansbergi. The sequence goes on from JAUMJK010000248.1 coordinate 3,644,080, forward strand.
TGAAAGGTTCATTCAGCCCTCAGCAAGGAAACCTTGGCTCAGGGCCACACGGCTGGTTCTGTAGGAAAGGAAAAGCACAAGCTCTCCTGGAAGGCTGCAGAGGACCTGTAGACAGCTCAGACTGAAATTTCAGACCAAGTCCCAGAATTCATGTCTTGAATACAGGCTGAGAACACCCCAAACTGATTTCAATGCACCTCGGCAGGAGGCAAGATTAAATAAAATCTAATTGCTACAGCACAAGAAGAAATTTCATTTATTACATATAGGGTGAATTATGAATCATATCTATGAGTTGAGTGAGGGCTAGAAAATCCTCTCTCTCCACCTTCCTGATTTGTCTCATGCCCACACAATGCATCATCCTGGAAGGGAGAGAAATCTAAGCCAAAAAATGAGGGGAAGTTTCATTCTGCCACACAGCAGACCAGGAGAACAACCTAAGCTGGTGGAAGAGCTGCTTAGCGCTCAATAACTGCAGGATCTGAAACAAGATGAAATGAGACAGGTCTTTCTTCAGTAGGATAACCTTGGGGTTTTGCTCAGCCCTGGGACTAACTCCCCAGACTCAAGGCATTCTTCCAAAAACTAATCCCATGGAAAATAAAGTGTTGAATTTTCCCATCTTTAAATAAAATTGTTCAGATAAAGAGAATAAATTTGATCTAAACTCATTCATACTTCAAGTGCAAAATTACACAAAATAAAGATATTTTATAATTTACATATATAAACACAATGCTTAAAAATACCAGGGATAAGTGTGTTCAACAGTTTGGTGAATGAACAAAAACCGTACTGGGAGTCATAATCTCAGTAATTCAGCGTCTTCTCTCACACTATTTCTCTTCATAGAGTAAAGGCAAATGCTATTGTTAACATAAGTATATAAACAAAACATGATTTTTATACATGGAGAGAGATTTTGAAATACTAATTTGAGAACTTTATATATAAGGTGTTGCTTTCCTTCTCGTGCACTGATTAATGCAAGCACTTGTTCATGTATCACAGCTTTTGCTACATTTTCAGCCAGAGCTGTTCAGATTTTCAGACATATCACTCAGCAGCCCTTTATTTGTTCCTCTTTCCTCAGTTTCTGGTGAATAACGACATACTTTACAGCTTCTCTGTAACATCCTGGGTGGAAAACTATTGGATGACTGGGCCCAGAGAGTGGTGGGAAATGGTGTTAAATCCGGTTGGAGGTCAGTGACAAGTGGGGTTCCCCAGGGCTCAGTTCTGGGTCCAGCCCCATTCAATGTCTTCATCAATGACCTGGATGAAGGCATCGAGTGCTCCCTTAGCAAGTTTGCAGATGACTCTAAGCTGTGTGGAAGTGTCAGTCTGCTGGAGGGTAAGGAGGCTCTGCAAAGGGACCTAAACAGGCTGGACCACTGGGCAGAGACCAATTGTATGAGGTTTAACACAGCCAAATGCCGGGTCCTGCACTTGGGGCACAACAACCCTATGCAGAGCTACAGACTAGAAGTCTGTCTAGAAAGCTACCTGGAGGAGAAGGACCTGGGGGTGTTGGTTGACAGCCGACTGAACATGAGCCAGCAGTGTGCCCAGGTGGCCAAGAAGGCCAATGGCATCCTGGCTTGTATCAGAAACAGTGTGACCAGCAGGTCCAGGGAGGTGATTCTCCCTCTGTACTCAGCAGTGGTGAGACCGCTCCTTAAATGCTGTGCACAGTTCTGGGCCTCTCACCACAAGAAGGATGTTGAGGCTCTGGAGTGAGTCCAGAGAAGAGCAACAAAGCTGGTAAAGGGGCTGGAGAGCAAACCTTATGAGGAACAACTGAGAGAGCTGGGGTCGTTTATCCTGGAGAAGAGGAGGCTGAGAGGAGACCTCATTACTCTCTACAACTACGTGAAGAGAGGTTGTAGAGAGGAGGGAGCTGACCTCTTCTCCCAAGTGACAGGGGACAGGACAATAGGGAATGGCCTCAAGCTCCACCAGGGGAGATTTAGGCTAGATATTAGGAGGAAGTTTTTCACAGAAAGGGTCATTGGGCACTGGAACAGGCTACCCAGGGAGGTAGTTGATTCGCCTTCCCTGGAGGTGTTTAAGGCACGAGTGGATGAGGTGCTGAGGGACATGGTTTAGTGTTTGATAGGAATGGTTGGACTCGATGATCCGATGGGTCTCTTCCAACCTGGTTATTCTATGATGGTTATTTATGATAAAGGGGCTACAAGAGAGTTGGGGAGGAACTTTTTACAAAGACTTGTAGTGATATGACGAGGAGCAATGAGTATAAACTGGAGAGGGTCAGATTTAGACTAGACATAAGAGGGATTTCTTCACAGTGAGGGTGGTGAGAAACTTGGAAAAGGTTGCCCAGGGAAGCTGTGGCTGCCCCATCCCTAGAGGTGTTCAAGGCCAGGTTGGATGGAGCTTGGAGCAACCTTATCTAGTAGGGGGTGTCCCTGCCTATTGTAACAGGGTGGAACTGGATGATCTTTAAGGTCCCTTCCAACCTGAACTATTCTATGAATCTATATTAATCTCAATATTACCATAATTTTACTGAATATCTGTCTTTATTGGTATAGGTCACATCACCTTTGACATTTATTTTTTCTTCTCTTTCAAGACTTCATATGCAGTACAGGCTGTGCTAAAATAAACCCTGAAAGTACGACGCTTGCTTTAAGATGTTATTTCCAAAGCTGGAATTTAAGGAAAAGAAAAATGAGCCAATGAGCAAATAACATTTTCCTGTTGTTTTTGTTCTACTACAGTAGGTGCAATTAACTTAACTGGCCAGAGTTAAACACAACCCACTGCAGTTCCAACACTGAATCAGCCTGTTGATCTTTAACAACGGGCATTTTGAATGATTTCTTCCCCCAGAATGGTGGGGTTGGCATTCAAAAGTCAAGGTGGAGGAAACATTAATTGCCTTAAGAATTCTGGCAAACTCTGTTACAGTAAAAACTCTGTATTCAAAGAGTCCCTATTTAAAAAAAAAAAAAAAAAAAAAAAAAGAAAAATGTCAATTAGAAAGGTACGTTTGAAAGGAAATCTAAAGAACTGAAGATAATGATAGGGTCAATACCACATTCATTACTTTCCATCAATTTCTGACTAGTGTATAGTTATTCTAACCTTTCCCATTCCCATGCTCTTAAAACCACCCAATCCTCTCCCCAAACCAGAGTACCCCGACAAAGTGTGTAAGGAGGAGAGGAGACGTGTGGAGGAGGTTTGGGTTGGAAAAGCCCTCAAAGCCATGGTCAGGGACACCTCCCACTGGATCAGGTTTCACAATGTCAGGATTTCTAAGGCTGTAAATTCTGGGAGCCTAAGAAACAAAATCAAAAGCAAATTCAGATTTCTCTGAGCGGAAACTAGCTCTGAACAAAGTGGTATTGTAATTATTCACAGACAACATCAAGCAATGCAGAACCTAAAGTCACGGGCAGATGGCAATATGATAAAATGTTTGATCATAACTGCTGGGTCTTATACCAAAAGCTATAATCTGTCACATCTCCTTAGCTTTTTGGCACAGGAGTCCTTAAGGTGTAAGTCCATTTCCACTAGGTTAGAAAAGTTGAGTTGGCCCTTCTGGTTCCTTGTTGAAAGAATATCTTTGCTTTTTCAACAGCAGGTATTAAGCACGGGGAAATTGTGCAGGGCTACTGCAATTTACCTTTAGTTCTGGTATCAGAGGTTTAATGAACTGGTGAACCCACCAGTGCTCCTCCTGGCCCATAGAAAGGACCTGGCTGCCTGGGCAGCCTGGGCTGACTGCATGCTCACACATCCAGTGCGTTCATCTGCTCCAGGGAGGTGTGGAAAGGTGCAGAATAGCCTTCTTTTATAACACTCAGACTGTTGTATCCCTGGAGCAGGCTCCTCACCTTGGCCAGTAAGATCCACTCTTTAAATCCCCTGGTTTTAATGAAATCAGAAGGCTCATTGTATAAAATAGTGTTAAATATACCTTTCTTTCCAGCTACGCTTAGATGAAACATGAAATGAAGTACTGCCAGCTCTCAGATAATTGCCCGTGTTATGAGCCTTCAGCCCCTTTTTAAACAGGAATTTAGCCATTATCAAAGGTCAGCTTTCAGGCTTTCTACAGAGAAGTTTATAAAATACCTATAAAGCTAATTTTTAGTTTGTGCTAAATCTATGTTAGGCAAATTTAATAAGAAATATTTTGAACAGCCACATACTGTTGGGTCTCAGATGATTTTCTTATGGCACTAATGCAAAAAAAATTATTGCCTCTTAAAATCCTTCTCGGGCACGTCATTCCTGCAGGTATTTAGGCCATTCATTGAGAGAAGATGGTTAATGTAAATCGTTTATCAAATGTGGATCATGGCTTTTTTCACTTCATTGCTGTTCTTTTATTAGAAAAATACCACACTAGACCACCAATAGATGTAGGTCAAGGCAGAGGATTCTGCCCCTCTGGGATCGTTCAGCCTGGAGAAGAGAAGGCTGCAGGGAGTCCTTAGAGCAGCTTCCAGCACTGAAAGGGGCTCCAGGAAAGCTGGGGAGGGGCTCTTCATCAGGGACTGCAGGAATAGGATGAGGGGAAATGATTTTAGGTGAGGTTGAGATGAGATCTTAGGAAGAAATGATTTGCTGTGAGGGTGGTGAGGCCCTGGCCCAGGTTGTCCAGAGCAGTGGTGGCTGCCTCATCCCTGGAAGTATTCAAGGACAGGATGGATGGGGCTTGGAGAGACCAGATCCAGTAGGAGGTGTCTCTGCCCATTGCAAGGGGTGGGACTGGATGGGGTCTGAGGTCCCTTTTAACCCAAAACATTCTATAATTACATGAAAAGTCATTGCTGTATGGGATGAGAAGGAACACTTCCAAACAGAAGATTATTACAGAAACAACATCAGAATGGAAATGTTAAGCCAAATGACTCTTCATTTTAGTGGCATTTGGGTGCCTAAACTCCCAAGTTGTCTTTAAAAACCTAAGGCCAGAAAGCTGAAGAGAGAGCAGACCAGCACAAGGTTTATTAATAGAGGAAGTTTTGAGCAGCATGCTGTGCACTGAGCCTCTCTAAGGTCTGGTTTTTTTAATTTCAATTCCAAGGTTTTCTCTTTGGTTCTTATATAGGGGAGGCTTTTCTACATTCAGTTACATTCCCTGCCAATGCAGTTTGTGCATGGCTTGCAGTTCTCTGGTACAAACACAACATGTAAGATTGTGTCGCTGCAGAGTTTGCTCTGATGCAACAATATTTTTGAAATGATCTTTTCTTAAAACACCCACTGAGTGAAATACAACGCTATGAAAATTATTCTGAAATATGGCAATATAGACAGTATCCAAAGGGATAAATAATAACTTTTTCCGAGAAACTGGATAACCTTGGGTCCCTGGAACGACAGTATAAACACACTAAACTGGAAATTAATGAGAGGGTATGAATCCAACCTGATACATATGACAACAATCTAAAGTAACAAGGCTCACAGGAGCACTGAAAAGGGCAGTGGGCAGAATTGTGTTCCAGAAAAGCACCCAGTGGTGATGCCAAAGCCCTGAAATCCCAGCAGACACAGCCTGGATAGAGAAGAGAAGGGAAGAGAAGGGAAGAGGACAATCTATAGAATAGGTTGTGTATACACAGTGTGCTGAGAAAGTATTTCCAACATATTTTCCATGAAAGGAGTGTTAATTGAAAATATTCTACATACTTGGAGAAATAGAGTGAAGAGGTCTGGAAAACTTCCAGGACCTCTAACCATGGAGTGCCCATAAACACAGAGATCTTTGGAGACTCTGGATGTGGCTGCTGTTCTGCTGACTGTGCCCTTCCTGAGTACCTCATTTTAAAGGTTCAGGTTGTAATTATCCCCCATCCTCTTTCCTCCAGACAGTGTAAAATCTCGTTCTATGGTTGGGAAGTAATAGCATTTCACATGTTTATATAGAACTTCTGATGTCCCAGGCAGCGCAAAGACATTCATTCAACCTGACAGGGCCGCAGCAAAGTGGGTGGGTAATTATTACTCCTATCCCCTTGTAAAATACTGGAGAATTAAGGAGACTTGTCCTTGGAGAGAATCCAAGCCAGAATCTTAGAATGACCTGAGTTGGAAGGGACCTATAAAGATCACCTAGTCCAGCTCCTGGCCAAATGCTTCTGGAACATTGTAAAGCCTAGCAATGTGACAGCTGCTCTGGGGAATTCCATCACCCTCTGGGGGAAGAACCTTTTCCTAATGTCCAAACTGAACCTCCTTTGGCACTTCCTGCCATTCCCTCAGGTCCTGCCACTGGTCACCAGAGAAAGAGAGTTCAGCGCCTGCTCCTCCTCCCTTCATGAGGAAGCTGCAGAGCACAATGAGGTCTCCCCTCAGTCTCCTCTCCTCCAGGCTGAACAGACCAAGGGACTTCAGCCACTCCTTATATGGCTTCCCCTCTAAACCCTTCATCAACTCCATGGCCAGCTCTGGACACTCTCCAGATGAGGACTCAGGACTGTGGGTAACCACTTGAATTCACCCAAGCAAACCAACTCTGAGACTGAGCATGAGACAGGGAAAGAGAGAGGCTGCGAAAAGCATGAGCTCCATGGGAAGGGTTGAAATATTCTTCTAGATACAGCAGTTTAGGGATAATTCTGCAAACTCCTGTTTTCTTTCTTCTCCCATTTACGGCTCACACAAGGCTAATTGCACAGGGATGTGCTGCTGTTACACAGTTATGGGACTGTTTAGTGCGTCTTTTTAAAAAGAATAAATCATAAATGTGTGTTGAACCTGGAAAACCCTGTAATCTATAAAGTTCACAAAGCTACTCCTTTATGTGAGTGGGGTCTGCCCATAACTTGATGGCTGTATTGCCAGATTGAAAAGGAAAAAACCTTTAGTATGGCAAAAACTAAGAAGGTTCATATGATTTGAATTAAACTCAGATAATAACCACGCTTGGCTCAGTGGTGGTTGGAAAGAGAGCTCAAAATTCTCCTCAGAGACGTTAGCTTAACTTTAACCAAGAGCTATGACTGACTACTCCTCCTTTCAAAGAGGGAGAAAAAGGGCTCAACAGATTTAAATCCTTTACTAGAGCCTCTTGCCTCTTTCAAAGTCTATTTCCTTTTAAAATTATATTTATAGATAAAAGAGGGGAATAAGAGTAAGAGGATAAAAATCTGCACAAAAATACTCATCCGTCTGTGCATCATGCTCTAGAAATATACAAGTTATAAATAAAGATCTATTACTCTGCGTGTGTCTCTGGACAAGGCATTTCATTTTGTCTGTATTTACCCAAAACCATTTGAGCAGGCAAGTTCCTGAGCACATACGGAGACTGTGTTATTGCAAGTGGGCTATTTCCACTTGCTCAGGCAGTAAAACACTTCGGAAATGCATATCAAAATGTTAAAATGGACTTTAAAGACCATCAATCCTTAGTCAATTCATGTGAACATGTTTCATCGCAGTGTTAGTAACACTAATTGTTTTTGGTAATTAAGGTCTGGCAGCTGAGAAAAGAACAGTGTGAAGGAAGAGTCAAACCAATGTGATGCTTTTAACACACTCTCATCATCCCAGCGTAACTCAGAGCCACCTCTGGGAAGCTGTAACTTATGTTATTTCAGGGGCAAGGGCATAAACTGGAGAGGGGCAGATTTAGATTAGACAGAAGGAGAAATTTCTTCACAATGAGAGTGGGGAGTCGCCGGCCCAGGTTGCCAGAGCAGTGGTGGCTGCCCCATCCCTGGAAGGGTTCAAGGCCAGGTTGGATGGAGCTTGGAGTCCCTGATCCAGTGGGAGGTGTCCCTGCCCATGGCAGGGGTGGGACTGGATGGGGGTTTTAAGTTCTCTTCCAACCCAAGCTATTCTATGATTCTATGTTGGTATCAACAATGTCAGTAAGACCAGGGATTGGAGACATGCTATATGTTGGATCACCACCTTCCACAACAGATAGTCTCAGTTTTCCACAAGAAATTTGTAGATTTTCAGGTGAAGGAAACCTTCAGCTCCCCCTTTTGCCAGCTTCAAAGCTGTTCTGGAGTACAACAGACTATTAAGATTGCTCCTAATGTTAAAATACACCACTGGCACTAAACTGCTCACAGATCACAATGCTTGTTGAAGTTACAAAGGGTTGCGTAACAGTGAGAAAAATAAACTCACAATGGAAGACATTGTTTGTCCACGATCCCACTATTTTCCTGCTTTATATGCATGGAAATGCATAGTTTCCCTTATTACATTTCACCAGACCCTGCCAAAACCATTTACAAGCAAGTAAACTAAAACAAACTATGAATAAGAAAATAATTCCTTTCAAAACAAAGGCAATTGTGTTTCAATTTTTATATATGCATATGTGTATTTCTCATACAATACATCCAGTATTAAATAAACAACTTGTTTTGCTGGTGTTTTGAAGTGCTAAGTTATGAACACAAAACCATCCCCCTCAAATTCATGCATATTTTGTCCCTTTTTTATTTTTACTAAGTAACCCTTCTACCATTCTCAAATGGCACAGATGTGTTTTAGCTGCTGTCCTTGTTTTCTCCATAGTGTAAGCTTAATGGATAAGCTTGTATATGAATACCTCATCATCAACTCATTCTAGATTACTAAAACGTACTCTAAAATGATGATCTGACCATAATATTTAGGTGCAACACCACCAAGCAATGTATTTCCTTTCCAGAAGATGTTTTTTGTTGTGCTACTAATCATTTTGTGGCATTACCGATGAGATTACCTAGTATGAGGAAACCAGCTCTGTGCTGCTGTCAGGAGGGAGAATCTGTTCTCCTTATCCAATGAATCTCAGTTTGCTCCTCATACTCTTTCCTAAAATACCATTTTATCAGGGATTCGTCTTGTATCATTCAGCCAAAGGTTGGAAGGAGGAAGGAAGAAATAAAGGACACGTGCCAATGTGATGGAGGTAATAAGGGACACATGCAAACAAAATGTGTTTGAGTCATGCTGAAACCAAACTCGCTGTAAATATGGGACTAATTCTTCCTCCAGATGTGTTTGGAAGCAGCAGGACCTGTATGTGTGTGCTTGAGGGTAGGTTTAGTCCAGCAAAGAGAAACCACCAGGGGGAAGAAGGAATGGGGCATAAGGGTTTGGGAAATACAGAGCCCAGAGCCAAACTGTACAACTCCAGTAGTTACGGACTCAAGTTGTCCTGTTACAACTGCCTCATGTGTAGGAATGCCTCATGACTGCATGTACCTGTGAATAAGGTGACCACTGTAACACAGAGGACAATTAGCAAACCAGCCCTCGAGGGCATCCTGGAGAGGCACTGTGCCAGCAGACCATTGTGGCTTTCTCCAGCTGGAGTTGAATGAATAGTCTGAGTGAACTGTTTGTATCTGGATTTTAAAGCTGAAACCACCTCACAGGGAGCTGCAGCCCTCAGAAATAACAAACCCAGTAGCATACTGTGATAGAGTAAGAAAAGAGTAAGAGAAGGCAAGGATTTGTGAAAAAGCAGTGGGTGTACAAGGCTGCAGTTAAGAAAGAAGAAAAGATGGGGTCACCTCAGAAGTGCGTTGAGCAGAGAAGCTGGGCTGGAAAAAGACTGAAGAAATGCGTAGGGAAGGGAGATTATCTGAAAGAAGTGGCTTGGAAGATGTAAAGCTGGAACCTCACCACAGGTGGGATAAAAAGAATCTGAGCTTTGAAGAGGTACAAGGAAAGGAAAGGGTCTGACAGTGCATACTTTCCCAAGGGAGAGGACAAAGCAAGCCCTGAGTGCTGCAATGCTGCTTTCCATGTCACTGTTGGGCCTTTTTCATCTCTGAATTGTTCCTCACACAACTTCCTTGAACTCTTACCCTGATGGTTTCCCAAAATACCTCCAAACTCCTCCATTTTGTCTAAAAATAACCCTTTTGTCTCAGGAGTTCCATGTGTGGTTTGATTCAATTACAAGTTCCTCTGCATGAGAGCTTCTTTGTGTTTTACCGATTTCTCTGCAAACCTGGGACACGAGGTGTGTGCTGAACCCAGAGCAGCTTGCTTATAGCCTTAATTTTGCCTTTTGTCAGCAGAACTTCTTCTGCTTCTTTCTAAATGTACTCTTTGGGTAATTAATCTTATATTTATAAGCCTTAATAGAACAAGTAGCTTAATTTTAGTTCCAATAAGATTAAACATGTTTGGCACTCAAAAGGAATAGATTTAAGCACTTCCTTTGATTTGTTCTGCTGAACCACAGCTCGTGATGTGAAAGGAAGAAATGTTTTGGTGGGGAGGCCCTGGCCCAGGTTGCCCAGAGCAGTGGTGGCTGCCCCATCCCTGGAGGGGTTCAAGGCCAGGAGCCCCTAAACCAGTGGGACGTGTCCCTGCCTGCGGCAGGGGGTGGGACTAGATGGGCTTTGAGGTCCCCTCCAACCCAAACCATTCTGTGTTTCTAAGACACAAAGGTGAAAGGGCATCTAATAGGCTCACTGACCACTCTCACTCTGCAGAAAACGTTATTCTTGGGAAACATCCCAGACACACAATATCAGTCCCTGGTTGGATGCACACTGTTATTCCAGAAGTGAAAATACATCAGGATATAAGTAGCAGCATTCAAAAATGAAGAGAAGGTTGCTATAGAAGTGCTCATACCAAAAAAAAAAAAAAAAAAAAAAGCACAAAGAAAACCCCAACACTGAAATCAAAGTAGAAGAACCCAAGCAACAGGAACACACTAGTCTGCAATTTATCCTAATCTGAGAATGAAAGTGTACATTTCTCCTCTTCTTTGCTAGGAAAACTACACAAAGGTGTCTTGGGGCTGCAGTGAGAAACTCTAATAGCAATACTACCAAAGAGAAGACAACAGTCTGCTTCCTTGCCAGCAAGAGAAATAAAAACAATCACACAGAATTTTTCCTATTTTTATTACCTTGACCCTGACTTCCAAGAACATGCCATACTTTTCCACTGAAAATTTAATTTTACAGATTTAAAGGGGCAAACATATCACCTATCATTTTATAAAAATATACAAAGAAGAAAGAATATCTCCCATAAATTAATATAACACTTCTTTGTGTATGAAAAGGGTCATAAGCCTGTGCTTAAAGATTTTTCCAACTATCTGTAAAATTTATCACTATCAAATGTGACAACATGCAGAATCACCTTGCTCTAATAAACAGCATTACTGGTTTAGCTTTGCCTCCAATGATAATTTATATTTTTTCAACATCCAATTTTCAGTTCAATAGATACTGAAAATTTATATAGCTTGTCTAATAACAGTAATTTGTTGTTTGTCCAGATGTGACTTATTCCAGAGCATTTCTGTAGCTTCATATTGGTACGAAGGCTGAAGTTTTTGAAAATATATAAATTACATTGAGAATCAGACTCCATATTCTATGATCAGGTTCTCTTCTATCTAACAATGTCTGCCAGGAAAAAGGAGAACTACCGGAAAGCCGGGCAGGGACTTTTTCCAAGGTCACAGAGTGATAGGGTGAGGGGAAATGGCTTTAAATTAGAAGGGGGAAGATTAGACATTAGGAAGAAATACTTCACACTGGGGATGTAGAGGCCCTGGCCCAGGTTGCCCAGAGCAGTGGTGGTTGCTCCATCACTGGAGGGGTTCAAGGCTAGGTTGGATGGGGCTTGGTGCCCCTGATCCAGTGGGAGATATTCCTGCCCGTGGCAGGGGTGGGACTGGATGGGCTCTGAGGTCCCTTCCAACTCCTAGCGTTCTGTGATTGTATGAAAAGCTTTTAAAAACTCAATTTCAAGTGTTTTAACCTATACAGACCCCAATTTACTATTTTGATAAGTGTATTAGTAATTCTATAGTTTACAGTAGAAGAAATTTGGCAGTTGCTTCCTATTTAAAATCAGTGTATTTTCCCTGGAAGGAGTTTTTTTTCCCCCCCCGTCTATTTATAGTCAAATATACAGACAGAAGGCTCCCTTGTTTCAATAATATGCACAATTTCCAGTAGTGCTGATAGTGCATGTGTGTGCATAATGAGAGGAAAAAGGCAAATTATGGCAGGCTTTAAAGGTTTTATTGTCTTTGCTGCACATAGGCTGCTCCTGTTGAGGTAGCTGATGGAGGCTTTGCAGGAATAGCTCCATGAGAACAGATCCTACAGCTGCTACCCTGAAACTATTCTCATTTGTCATGTGAAGGAAGAAACTCGTTTAAATTTCTTGTGATAAAAATATTGTGCAACTTTGTACTGTGTCTATGTAAACAATCATTAACTGTTCTCACCTTTCACTGCTCTCACTGAGAGCATTTGAATTCTTGTTTTTAGGATGAGCAGTAGAAGATCATAGAATCATAGAATAGTTTGGGCTGGAAAGGAACTCAAAGCCCATCCAGTTCCAACCCCACTGCCATGGGCAGAGACACCTCCCACCGGAGCAGGTTGCCCAAGCCCCATCCAATCTGGCCTTGAACCCCTCCAGGGATGGGGCAGCCACCACTGCTCTGGGCAACCTGGGCCAGGGCCTGCCCACTCTCATTGTGAAGAAATGCCTCACCATGTCTAGTCTAAATCTGCCCCTGCCCCTCCACCAGTTGATACTCATTGTCCCTAGTCATATCACTACAAGTCTTATTAAACAATCCCTTCCTGGCTTTTCTGGAGTCCTTTTCAGTACTGGAAGGTCACTATAAAGTCTTCTCAGAGCCTTCTCGTCTCCTGGCTGAACAACCCCAACTGTCTCAGCCTGTCCTCATACAGGAGGTGCTCCAGCCCTCGGATCATCCTCATATCCCTCCTCTGGACCCACTCCAACAGCTCCATAAGGCAGATCACTGTTATCATCCTGGGGCTCCAGAGAAAGAAATCCCTTTCCCAAGATTTCTCCTACTGCCTCTGAGCCCATTTCAGGAAATTTCAGTATCTGCATCTATCAAAGACAAACAAACCCAGAAATTTATGATTCATGTTGCGTCCTCGCACACAAGAAGCTTGTAGGGAAATGGACTGTGTTGAGAGATGGGCTGAAAGTAGAACCTCAGCAAGACAAGGAACTTCTGGCTAGAGAAAACAAACATCTATGCTACCCAAGGTGAGCAGATCCAAAATCTGGGAGGGAAAATGTATGCAAAGCTGTCTTTTCAGGATCCATTAACATGATAGGTGTGGCACAGTTAAGGAGTGGTATAGAACTACATATATACTGATACATCATAGCCTGTTGCAGATCTCTTAAGCCATCGTCACCTTTCAGGTGGTGAGTTGAAAAGCAACCTATGCTTTTCATCAAGGCCCTGGCTCCTGGTGACGCAGATGGGTGAAGGGCATGGGTGAATCAGGACTGTTATTGTAAAGCAGCAAGGTGAAGGGTAGCAGGTATTTTCTTCACTACTTGTCATCTCTATTAAGAATTTTAGCAAGACAAGTGCAACCAGTGCAACCTTACAGTCTAAATACAATTTAAGTAATTAAGGAAGAAGTTTTCTGGATAACTGATTTGATTATCGTAAGATGTACTTTAATATATTCTAATAAAACAAGCTGCTCCATGTGCTGCCAGAGCTCGCTGAGTTGGATGGAGGCTGTCAGAGAGACCCCAGCTGAAAGCATCTTCCTGGTGGTCCAGGACCATTTCATTCAGGTGGGGTCCATCAGACCCACCTTTTGCACCTTTTTGGAAGTGAAGACGATGTGCAGGGATAGAAGAACACTTGCACATTCATACAAGGCACAGCTTTTAAGGTTTACAGGAGACACTCAAAACTGGTAACTGTTTCCTGCCACTGACAACCTGTCCCTACCAGTCAACCTGCTCCTGCTCCAGGTTTGGTAGCAAAATAAGCAGAGAAGTCTTTGAGCAATATGACAGCATATGCTCGTGTTCTGTCTCTGAAATAGTAGAGAGAAAGTATACTCTTTAGAATCATAAAATCATAGTATAATCAGGGTGGAAGAGACCCATTGGATCATTGAGTCCAACCATTCCAATCAAACACTAATCCATGCCCCTTAGCACCTTCTCCACTCATGCTTTAAACACCTCCAGGGAAGGTGACTCAACCACCTCCATGGGCAGCCTGTTACAGTGCCCAATGACCCTTTCTGTGAAAATTTTTTTCCTAATGTGCAGCCTAAATCTCCCCTGGCAGAGCTTGAGGCCATTCCCTATTGTCCTGTCCCCTGTCGCTTGGGAGAAGAGGCCAGCTCCCTCCTCACCACAACCTCCTTTCAGGTAGTTTTAGAGAGCAATGAGGTCTCCTCTCAGCCTTCTCTTCTCCAGGATAAACAACCCCACCTTTCTCAGTTGCTCCTCATAAGGTCTGTTCTCCAGCCCCTTCACCACCTTAGTTACTCTTCTCTGGACTCACTTCAGAGCCTCAACATCCTTCTTGTGGTGAGGGGCCCAGAACTGAACACAGGATTCAAGGAGCGGTCTCACCACTGCTGAGTACAGAGGGAGAATCACCTCCCTGGACCTGCTGGTCACACTGTTTCTGATACAAGCCAGGATGCCATTGGCCTTCTTGGCCACCTGGGCACACTGCTGGCTCATGTTCAGTCGGCTGTCAACCAACACTCCCAGGTCCTTCTCCTCCAGGCAGCTTTCTAGACAGACTTCTCCTAGTCTGTAGCTCTGCATATGGTTGTTGTGCCCCAAGTGCAGGACCCGGCCTTTGGCTGTGTTAAACCTCATGCCCTAGGACTCTGTCCAGCAGTCCAGCCTGTTTAGATCCCTTTGCAGAGCCTCCCTACCCTCCAGCAGATCGACACTTCCACCCAGTTTAGTGTCATCTTTGGTACAAAAAGATTTGTTTCATAAACCTACCCACCCACATCCAGAGCAAATACAGGACCTGCATGAGCATTAATATCTTGTGTTTATAATCAGACACTATTTTCTCCTGCATAAACCACAAACAAGTGTTAACTAGAAAGCCTTAATTAAACATCACAAGTTGGTTGAGGTTAGAAGTCAGCAGGGGGCCAGCATGCAGCCCCAGCACACAGGTCTAACGGTTCCCACTGCTTGTTTGGTTTTGTTTCTGTTGCTTTTATCCTCTTCTGTTTCTCCCAGCAGCAAAAAGATGTATGAAGTCAACATGCCATGCTGCATACTGAGGGGGAACGTGTGAAATTCCCAGGCTTTGTGCAGAGCCACCAGTTGATGACTCTTCCGCTTCCACACAAGTGCAGTCTGAGGCAGCTGCTGCCTGGGACTTGTACATGGATATAGGTACAAAACTGCTATTCTTGACTTGCTTTAGGTGATGGCACAGTGCTTGAGTATCTCAATGAAGTCAAAAGAAAACACTAGTTGTTGTTGTAGTATGTGTTCCAGAATGCCTATCCCATTAAAAAAACTTACCACGTCTTAGGTGAGGGGTTTAAAAACTGTTTTAAAGACAAAGTGAGACTAAAAGTTGTTTTAAAGCTGCAGACTCAATAATATATATTTTTAAATATTTTTTTTTAGAAAAGTCTGTTTACTGGAGCTGATGGAGTGAAAATTAAGGCATGCACTTTTGTTTGCAGGACTAAGAACAGGCAGGTTTGGGAAAACTATGTTCTATATTGCATTCAGCCTAATACAAAGTAAATGATCATCAAGGAAAGATGATGGTTGACTTGAATTCTTTTATGCAGATATATCTCACTGCAAGCTCTGAAGAATGTTAAAAGTACATTAAGCAGAAAATTACTAAGATGGCTAATTAAGTCTTATCAAAGAACACATCTGCAAGTATACATGCACTGGCAGCTCTTCCATCATAACCTGCTTTTATTACACAAAGGAGAAACCAGTCCTTGTGGGGAAAATCAGCCAGTTACTTCAAGAGGAAAATATTTATGCATTATTAAAGGTCTGATTTTTCAAATATCTGACATCAATTTAATGAAGATGAAAATCATGTCTATATTCACCCATCCGTTTGATGAAGTCTTTGCTGAATATTTCAGGAAGGAGAAATTGGCTTCTTTCAACACCAGGAGAGAGACTTAGTCAAAAGCAGGTGCTACAGAAAATTATTATAGTGCATTACTATCCCCTGTTTTCCCCTTAGATTCAATTAACACAGGATGAAAGAAATGCAGCTTTCAGTTCACCTCATGGAACATCCATGCCACAAAGAGCATTCATTTTTCCTCTGAGCTGGAGGTTGAAATCCAAATTACTCACTCACCCTGAATTTCTTAATGAGCCTTAACAAATCACCTGAACTATTCTGTTTGTTAGTAGGTACCTACAGAAGCATCACAATCCAGGAGGAGTTGTGTCTTATAGAATCATAGCACGGTTTGGGTTTGAAGGGACCTCAAACTCATCCAGTCCCATCCCCTGCCATGGACAGGGACACCTCCCACTGAATCAGGGGCTCAAAGCCCCATCCAGCCTGGCCTTGAACACCTCCAGGGATGGGGCAGTCACCCCTGCTCTGGGCAACCTAGGCCAGGGCCTCCCCACCCTCACAGCAAAACATTTCTTCCCAAGATCACATCTCAATCTCCCCTCTTTCAGCTGAAAACTTCTTCCCCTTGTACTATCTCTACAATCACTCATTATAATACATAATAAAAGATGCCGACTTCTCTGGTGCTGTTGTTGTTACAGTATTTATCTTTCTCTGTTTGTTTTCCATGGGGTTATCTGGGACACAGGTAGCTATGGTTGGACTCCATGATCCTGTGGGTCTTTTCCAACCTAGCGATTCTGTGGTTCTGAGCTTTAAGGTCTGCTTTTCGCGTTATACATCTGCAGTGTGCGCATGCTCCCTGCCAAGTCAATGCCAAGATCAGATCCTCTGCCTCACGCTCAGCAGAGGGACCTTCACCTTCACACAGGGGTGAGAGTTGCACGGATTCCCCTGCCCTCTTTCACACAGGCTGCTGCTCTGAATGATGCAGTCACAATTTACAAACCCTTTCATGACATAAAAGGGGAATCATCTACATCCAGCAAGCTGGAAACTACCAGTTGCTGGAGTTCATCCAAGAACTCTTTTTACAAAGTAAAATATTTGGAAAGTACATTTGCAATCAATTTAAAGGAAAGGCCCATTTTATATTAAACCCCTCATACTCTGGGTTAAAACACTCACTTTAACTATTATTTTCTAAAATGGAGTGTTACAAGATCCAAGCACAATACAGTGGGGCTCAAGGAGCAGAGTTAATAAACAAGATAAGGTTTCACCAATGCAAGCTGAGATTCCGCTTCTCTTTGATTATTCTCCTTTTCATCCTGACCCATACCGCAGTGAAGTAAAGAAAGCACACATTACAGTATATTTTGAGGATGAAAGTTAGGGTCATAGTTATGAAAAACAGAAACCAAGACTGTTTTTTTTTTCCCCAAGCCAGGCTCAGGTTCCTAACAAGAAGGAAGATGGTTTCCAAAGCTGCTTATCAGTGCACTATTATAGAACTACTAAGCACAATTCCTTTCAGAAACATTGGAGTTTCTAGGGGGTTAATGCCTACCAAAACTTCACAGGTCATTGAGAAGGACACATCCCACAGAAAAACTAGTGAAAAACTCCTCCGCTAAATCACAGAATTGCCTTATAAATGCACCACTCTTTATATTTCTTGGCCTAGACTGACTCGGTGCAGGTTTGGGTAAAAAAAAAAAAAAAAAAGCCCCCAAAAGCTAGCAGTGGTCCAGGTAGCAAAGGCGGCCAACATCATCTTGATCTATAGCAGAAAGAGTATGACCAGCAGGAGCAGGGAAATGATCCTTCCCCTGTACTAAGCACTGCGGATGCACCTCAAATCTTGGGTTCAGGTTTCAATCCCTCACTGCAAGAGGGACACTGAGGAGCTGGAGCATGTCCAGAGAAATGAACAGGGCTGGGGAAGGGGCTGGAGAACAGCGGTTGTGAGAGGCAGCTGAGGGCCCTGGGGTTATTGACTCTGGAGAAAAGGAGGCTGAGAGGAGACCTCATCACTCTCTGCAGCTCCCTGAAAGGACATTCTGCTGAGGTGGGTGCTGTGCTCTTCTCCCAGGTAACAAGGAAAAGGATGAGAAGAAATGGCCTCAAGTTGTTCCAGATGAGGTTTAGTTTGGCTATTATGAAAGTTTTCTTTCCTGAAAAGATTCTCATGCACTGGCAGAAGTTGCCCAGGGTGGTGGTAGAGTCCCCAACCCTGGAGGTGTTTAAAAGTCATGTAGATGAAGTGCTTAGGGATCTGGTTTAGTGGTGGACAGGTACAGTCGGACTCAATGATCTCAATGGTCTTTTCCAACTAAATGAGTCTACGATTCTATGAAAAAAGCCACAGCTAATGGTGATGCCTGAACCAGGTCTCTCCTTCAGTGATGCTTCTTGTGCAGGGCCAACAGCTTCAAATGAAGCCATAACTTCATCCCTCATGACAGAAGGCAGAAACTGTTACTGCTACAGTTAGAAATCCAGAAAAGTCTTTAAATAGTTTTAGAAGCAAGTAAAATGAATCTGACTGTTTATTTTAACCTTTCTTGGTTTACATGTGCTATATTGAATTTGACACATAAGAGAAGAAAATAAACCATGCCAGACTCTGACAGTGCTAAGCCCAGTGTTTTACGGTGTTCTGACGTTAAGTGTGCTACATTAACTGTGCTGAGTGATGGGAGGACATAGTGTTTTTATTGTAGAGGGCATTTTGATTCTTTGAAATGACAAAGGGCAGATGAAAATCTTAAGCCCTCCTTCTATTACATCACATATTTTAGAGGATCTTAATATACTTTAAAAAATGTACTCAATCTGCACTCGTAGATGCTGATCCAGTGGGTGCTAACGGGGCACTTAATAGCTGTGGCACTGTTTTTGTAAAAAGCAGGATAAGAAATAACCTCTACAGTTGAAAATGTAGCAGTAATTTAGTCAAAGGCGCTGAGTAATCTAGGCAGAATACAAGACTAACACCCAAACTCTTGCAAAATGTGCTTTGGAGTCTTTTAGTGATTACAAACAGTTGTAGCAGCACAGTAATTTTCTGTTTGAGCACAGCCAGAAACATCGCTCCATCCAATTATTACTTGAGTCATGGCTCAAAAAACTAGTCTGTGCACAGGTTAACCCCTGGCAGTAGACACTGGGTTTGGAGTCAGACCTGCACAGCCAGCCCCTGAGTTTTTTCCTTATGTACTGAGAACATCTCAGTCTGTTTGATTTTCAGTCTGTTCTAGCTACTGATGGATTTGCAAGACTTCCAGCAAGAATAAAAATTAGTGCTGGTGCTTGCGGCAAGGTACCAGACATTTCTAGCATAGCATGGGTTGGATTCTTCCAGACTTAGTGGTAAGTGAGGAATGCCTAGGAGAGCAGCACACCTAACATCATGCCCTTTCTGGCTTGGTTGGCTTCCAAACTGAGACAGACACTACCTGCTAGAGCCCAGCTCTCCTCAAGACAAGTCCATTTGCACAAAACACCCTGCTGTTTGCCACCATCTGCATCACATTATGCATTTCTCAAAACAAAGTGAAATAGTAAATGGTATGAAAAGTATGGTTTGGCTTGGCACCAGCCTGGTACCATCTTGCATTGCCACAAAGCTTGCAGTGTCCAACATGGTCCAACATGGATGAACATTCATATTAATCCCCTGATTTATTCTTTCATTGACTATATTGGAGTATTTGCACTGAAATCCATGCAGAGAGTTATGAAATCACTGGTGACACATGAGAAGAGTGCCAAAAACTTTGGGTCCACTCATTCTTCTCTCAATGCCTGCACACACCCTGCCAGACTTTTTTTGGAAAGAAGCTCTTGCTCTTAGCAAAGTCAGCAGGGCTGACACCTTCAGTCCATTCTTGGAATAAATGCAATGAGTCTTGGGGAGCCTTAGAAAAAGTAGTAGCTACTTGTCCCACTTTTCCCAGTACATACTGTTCAATTCCTTCTAAAAGTACCCAGCTCAAGCTCTTTTATCGTGGCAATTGCTGCTAAAGGTTGTGAACCCATGTGGAGATAAGAGATAAAGGTCAGAGATGTGAAGGAAAAAGTAGGTTAACTTGCAGGTTCCACACAGCCAAACAGTCATACCTGATCCTGGGGTACCTGCATAGAGAAATGGGGATTTGCAGAGCAAGAAAGACTCTACATTTGGTGGACATCCAGAGAGGACAGATGTCCATTATTTTGAGGCACACAGAGATATGAACATTAGGAGGTCTCATATGAGCAGATCTCATTTCATCCAGAGGATGAACCTCTTCTTTCCATGACATCATGTTGTGACAGAGATTTACTTTGAGAGAATGGAGGAGAAGATGAGTTAATTTGTGGTCTGATCCTGAAGCCTCTTCCCACCAAACACCCAAGATTTCCTAATCTCTGAAGCTTGCGGTTCTAGACAGCTTGTATTCCTGAAGTCAAGCAATAAGGTCCCAGAAGTTTTGTCTGAATGGTAGGGCTGCTGCAGGGCTGGAGGTTAATCCCACTTGAAGGCAGAGGCCAAAAGGAAACTGCTGGTGTTGGGCCATGCTGCAAGAAGCATTTATTGCTGAAGGATGTTGAAGCCCAAGCAGGAACAGCCAGACCTTCATGCACAGGCAGTCAGCCCCCAGGCCAGCTGCAAGAGCCCCAGCTAAGAGCAGTATGAAGCTCCCTGAGCCCAAGGTGAGCAGAAGTCAGATTTTGGCACGTGTATATTAATCCAGACCCCACCTTGTCTAGGACAAGGAACAAGCAGAGGCAGAGCCTCAAAGAACCAAGCTGGCATCAAGCCTGGAGAGACAAAAGTGCTTGCCAGGAACCCAGCAAATCCTGTGTTCCCAAAGCATACACCATGCTTCCCAGCCTTAGTTTCTCATAATGGAAATAAATACAACAATCCATATTCAAACCACCTGTAGATCAGACTATGATAAAATTACATGAACTCTGCATCATTAGTATTATTAGGAATATGGGCAGCGTTTGAGAAGACGTGATAAAACCTTAAACGGTGGAAAACCTGAGAGTAAACTCAAACAAATTCTAGACTGTCAGTACTGGCAGATGCAGCAGATGATATCAGGAACTTTGTTGTGGTCACCTTCATTATTAAAACCAATGGAGCTGCAGTGAGAACCAGCTAGGACAGTTTTGCCCCTACAAATATTGTAAGAGGCTTCCAGAACTTAGAAAAACAAAAACTGGAGCTCAAGGGTTTCAGTCCCCCTCCCCCCACTCTATCCCTGCAGTCCCTGATCAAGAGCCCCTCCCTGGCTTTCCTGGAGACCCTTTCAATACTGGAAGCTTCTCTAAGGTCTCCTTGGAGCCTTCTCTTCTCCAGGCTGAACAACCCCAACTCTCTCAGCCTGGTCTTGTATGGGAGGTGCTCCAGCCCTCAGATCATCTTTATGGCTTCCTCTGGACTTGCTCCAACAGATCTATGTCCTTCCTGTGCTGAGGACTCCAGAACTGAATGCAAGACTTCAGGTGAGGTCTTGTGAGAGTAGAGTGGAGGAGGAGATGGGTATATATTCCTACCTGTCTAGCTCTGAAATGCCATATTGACATCCCAGCTCTTCGTCAATCAAGAAGTTGTTAAGGATAGCATCTTTCTCTTTCCTGGCATTAGCGATGTATTCCTCTAATAACACACAGAACAGTACACTTTGCATTGAAAATGGCAAAACCCCCAAGATGTCAAAGCCTTGGATCCCGCAAAATATCACTGAGGACCCAAAGAACCTGTGGGATTTGCTTAGCAATTAACCCAAAGGCAAAAAGCTACTGCATAAACCTGAACACAACCACCAGCTTGGATTCAGGGGCTCTGCCAGCCCAGGTTGACGCTGATACTTGCAGCCAGCACTGAACCCAAGACAAGACTATGCTGGTTCAGGGTTCAGTGCAAACGCCTCACACAGTCACACAAATGACCCAATACTGAACGAACCTTGGATTCAGCTTTAAAAGTCTGTAGAGCCCCAAAAAAAGCAATTTATGTTTTGCCAACTAACAACCACCGAGGTCTGAAATTATCTTGCTTCCCTTAAAAAACAGAATTAGTGCAGCAGTGGAGATTCAAACACCCTACAAGCATAGCAGTTCAAAACAACAGCTAAGAAATAGTCACTGGAATTTACGTTATCAGCTAATAATGCCAGGTTCACAGCATCAAAATATTCAGTAGTGGCTTGATGTTTCAAGGCAAGCTTTGGCTACGCTCTATGTTCCCTCTACACTCATCACCAATGGATAACTCTCTACTTTTTAATGTTTCTTGGGTTTTTTTGTCAAACTATCAAAACAATTACCTCATTGGAAGCACGACTTGGTATAGAGACAGTGGAATGAAGAGCAATTCTCCTATGTAGACAGCAGAGCCAGCTGCTTGAGCTGGCTACCCTTGGAGAGCAGCTTGCTCCAAAGATAATGAGAGAGATAAGTGATTGCACCAACTCTTTTTCATGTCGCAAAACAGGTCTGTGCTTGTGAAGCAATTGACCTGCCTTTCTAAATTAGAGACAACAGAATGAAGACGATAAATTCTGGGAACAGTAGTGAACTGGGAAATACATTTCTGCAAGGTTTTGATTTCCTCTCATTGGTGTCCTTGAAATAAAGTGAATTTAAATGTGATTTTCTAACATTATTTCAGAATAGTTATAAGCAAATCTTGTTTCTGCGTAAATAAAGCAAGAGACTGATCTGATGAAGAATGTCCTTGAGTACGTACCCCCCTTTTAAACCATTACTATGGGATTTTACCCTCCCCATGCCAATCTTATAAAAATATTCCATGAGATGGCCATGGGGGAATTAACCCTTTGCTGAAATGTAGAACATTGAAACCTCTCTTTCTGTCCTTAGAGAAGAGAACAAAGCAATTTCTTTGCCATACTAGATTTCTGAAAATCATTCAGACAGGTAAAACACGAAGGTTATAAAAGAATAAGGCACAGGGTCTGATTCTGCAGGCTGGAGGCACAGCAAGTGTTCTAGCCTCTATCCATACTGTGCGTGATGATCCAAGCCTGAGCACTGGCATCAACTCTGACAACCTCCTGGCTCCCTGCAGTTGTGCCCAAATTAGGATGCAGGCAGATGTATGTCTCAGCTGGGAGGTGGCAATTGCTGGAGTCTCATCTTGGTTTAATTGATGGATCTCCAGCAGACAAGATCCCTGACAGATGCTTACAGCTTCTTCTAAATTCTGCTTCAATCTACAATCAAGCAGGTAGCTGTAAAGTCGCACAGAGTTTAAGTTAACCTGTTACATACTGAGCAGGAATGGTGAAGTGCCCTCAAAATCTGCACTAGTCTCCATCAGAAAGTGACCTCTAATAGCACAGCTGCAACCAGTATCTGCCTGGGCAAGCATTTTTGCACCATCCCACTCCTCAGTTGCACTTAACTACCCTACCTTCCCTCCTGATGGTAGCAGAGGTAGTGGTAGGTGTTGGTCTCCAATGATACCTTTTTACCAGCAATTACTTTCCTGGCCACAGCTGTTGGGATGCCTTTTTTCCTGGGAAGCCATTCGAAGATGTAGACCAGGATAAGGAAAGGGCTGCCTGGGGAAGTGCTGGAGACTCCATCCCTGGAAGTGTTCAAAAAACACGTAGATGTGGCTCTTCGGGACATGGCTTAGCAAGCATGGTAGTTTGGGGCTGATGTTTCGGCTGAATAGTCTTAGATGTCTCTTCCAACCTTAGCAATTCTATGATAGGTCATGAGATTACAACACCCTAGCTGTAGGTCTACATAAATACTTCATCTAAACTTAGATTACAGTTGTCACAGGATGCCTGTGCTGAGCTACATCAGATGAAAAAAAGTCTATTGAAAGTCTTAAGTGAACTTCAGTATTTGACTTGAGACAAGTGGCTCTTCAGGGTATTTACACAAGGCCAAATCCTGTCACCAAGCCAGTTGCCTCTTGGCACAAATGTCACCAAGGTTATGATCTAAGGAAATGCAACTTTAAAAAGGAAAGCTTGAACAGTATGACTCAGCACTGTTAAAGTGGCCCCATGAAAGAAGATCTTGCAGACCATAATTAATAGGCTGGAAATGATTTTGAAACAACATTAGATGAAGCAAAATATTTTCAGATGTGTTTTACATGATTACATGTTTGGTAAGTCGAGATTTGTCAACAAAAACATTTCCTCTGACCTCCAAGAGGCAGCATCAGATGACAAATGGAGCAGGAGATTCAAAGAGATGCCTCCTGCAAACAAATTTTCAGGTGTACGTTTTTGAACAGCCCAAACACATCCATTCATAATCCATAACCAGTGTAAGTGCTCCCCCTCCACAGCTGCCCGGCCCTCAGGAAGCATGCTGAGTCCCCACAGGCTCAGCTAAGGTGCTTTCCTGGCACCTTAGGTTGAAAATGTTGGTCTTCATCGTTTAAATACATCCATAAATGACCTTTGTCACAGTGAATGGCTGTTCATCTATACACAAACACAGGTGAATTTGTCTGAAGACAGAGATCGCCTAATGGAAAGGTGAGCAATCATTTTCTCCATTGGCTAAAACACCTCAGCCCTGTCCATCCCTAGTAAATCCATCTTTCTTGGATTTTTTTTAGCAAATTTCCAGAAAAAGCAGCATTAGTGTTCCTTGTTTCATATTGGTTTGTTCCATATTCTGTTTACAGAATGAAATAAATGTGGACTTTGCCTTAGAAAACTGTGTTACTAGCACTATTTACCAATAAACTTCATTATTGAAGTGACTTTAGAAAAGAGAGGATGCCAGGCAGGCTTAACTGTCACTTTTAATGTTTGTCTTGGATTTCTCATACCTTTAAGTCAAGCATTCCAGGATGTTGGAGGTAAACATCTATCAAAGTCAACACCTTTGAAAGCACCTATAAATCTGAGAGCTGAGTTCAGCCCTCAAAAAGGTGAATCATGGCTATTCTTTCACCTCCCTTGAGAAACTCAGAGGAAAACAATAAAGAACTTCAGAACATGAGTGAAGACTTTCCCCACTGAGCGCTGCATCTGCTCATGACCAAGGGCTTCTCAGTAGTGACCTGGTACTCAGAGAACTAATACACAGCAAGGGGACCGTCACAGTACCCAAAAGGACCTCTACCAGCTGTAGTTGATGGTTCTATCACAGTTGCCATCAGAAAAGGTTTTCAAAGTGCTTTCCAATTCAAGGAAAGCTTGGGCAAATTCGAGTTTGAGGTTCTTTATGAATTATTGTATCTCCTGCTATCAGTCCCTAGGATCTATCTGCCTCACCTGATCCAGTAGGAGGTGTCCCTGCCCATGTCAGGAGGATCGGAACTGGATGAACTTTGAGGTCCCTTCTGACCCAAACCTTTCTATGATTCTATCTTGATCCCCACCTTGTTCAGAAGACACAAAAACCCATGTGGCCAATGTGTTCAAATACCAGAACTCAGCACCAAGCAGAAGTAAACTGGATCTTGAAGCTGTGGATGAGTATCAAACCCTCCTTTCACTGAACTGAGATGAGTTACACAGTTCTGAGGAATTTAAAGTCTTCCTGAGTTGTGATATGTGCAGTAGCTATTGAACAAAGATCTGTTCTTACAGGAGGTGTTAAGCAGTGCAATTAAAATATAAACACAGAAAATGGAGAGAGACATCTGAATAAGTGTTTTCCAGAAATTAAATGGTAAATTTCTACTTTTTCTTTTCCAAGTGATCCAAATATCATCAGTAAAACTGTTTGGAATTACTGCAGATAAAAGAGAAATCTTTGCAAGCAGAAGCTATTGCAAATTATGTAAAAATTGATCTTGATCTGCAAAAAACTTCCACAGTTCTCATAGTATTTAATTCTAGCACAAATGCAAAGCATGTATTTGTAAATATGGCCTTTTAGTTGCATGTGGTCAGAATCAGCCTGAAGAGACGACCCTGAAGCAGCTGCCAGTAGTGTTAGGAGCCACAGTGACCAGGATGTCGCATAGCTGGAACAAAGGCAAGATACAATAGATAACCCTTATCTGAAGGCACAGAACTGCCCAGCTAGGAACATCCCTTAATTCAGGCACCAGCAATTACCCCCAATTTTGTAGAACATCAGTGTCTCTATCCAGAAATGTAAATATTATACTTCAAGCACAGGGGGAAAAAGAGGCATTTTTTTGCTAAAGCCACCTTAATTAAAAGCAGCATCTGGCAAGGAAATATTTACACAGACTGAATTTCACAGCAAAATATTTCTTTGTGCTTTATTCAGCTACAGCACTTTCTTTCCCTTTCTCTCCACATACCATTAGGGTTTTTATTCCTGCCTGTTCATACAGTACACTAGATATTTTTCCCATTTTCTTTGTCTTTTTTATACATACAACAGGATTCAGAAGCCAGCAAAGACCCTCAAAAGCACAAGATCACTTAGTAAAATAATCATCCTTCACAGTTTTAGATCTTTTTTCTTTCTTCATTATAATCCAAATTCCTTTCATGTTTTAAACAACAAATTACTAGAGGCTGGAGAAACTTCTGCTTAATATAAAACCTAGCCTGTCAGAAAAGTGAACTCTCCTAAAGAGATGGAGTGAGAGTGGGTGCTGGTCTCTTCTCCTAAGTAACAAGTGACAGGAAGAGAGGGAATGGCCTCAAATTGCACCAGGGGAGGTTTAGATTGGATATCAGAAAAAATGTCTTTACTGAAAGAGTGATGGAAGCCCTGGCAGAGGCTTCCTGGGGCAGTGGTGGCATCTTCATTCATAGAGGGGTTCAAAAAGAATGTAGATCTAGCACTTCAGGACATTGTTTAGTCCACACAGTGGGATTGGGCAGATGATTGGACTGGATGATCTTAGAGATCTTTTCAACCTCAACAATTCTATGATTTTATGATTTCCTGAAGATGGATTAAAGGCCTCTCTACTCTAAAAAGGCAAAGGCCCTCAAGGTTGTGTTATTGTTGCATCCTAGACCATCAGACCATCATCCAGGTGGTCAGGAGAGCAGGTCAGTGTTTAAATAGGAAATGGTGACGTGAAGGGAAATGGGGTTAGCAATGCAGTAGGAGGCACTCTAAATGCTGAAGCAACATTGATCTAGCATTTAGGTAGTGTTTTACTAAAACGAAGCGTGCTGTTGGAAACCTTGACTGTTGGCTGGGGTGGAAAACCTCATGACCACTTGTGGAGGGAATGGAAAAATTAAAGATCTTATTCCACTTCTCACAAGAGCAGGGCTGTTAAGCTGAGCATTGTGGCTAAATTCCAGACAGCTACATTCAGCCTACCAAAATGTTCCTGAAAGTTATATTTGAATATAGCATATTATTCTTAACTTCCTCCCCTCCCCTGGTATGTAGTGTTTCTTCACATAGCTGAACAACAGCTCCATTGTACCTCTGAGCAGCACTCTGACTACACGGGGTGAAGAGGTTTTGGTGTATTTAGAATGCTCTGAGGTTCTTGAAGGTGAAAAACTGTTTTCACATAGAGTATTTCATTCTTAGTTAACTGACAAGGTGAAGCACACACTTAACTAAAATTGAATACACAGTATTATTTGCACCTAGCTTTCTCACTCTTTCCTGAATGTAACGGGAAAAAATATACTCCAATAAGCCTACTTCTGTGATTTTCATCTTTAACGGAAGAACAGAGGTGGGCTTTAAAGAAATACGTCAGTCAATTAAACTGTTGTAGATATAGCAGCAATATCCTACCTCAAAATACAATTCTGAGCTTTATGTATCAATTTTTAGGTTTTATGTATCTAGGATGAGGAACATACCAGTATTCATGGTCCACTGCTGGTCTTTAATTTAAATTTGAACTGAAAAATTTATATTTTGATCCAAATCTAAGTTTTGCCATATCTCAACTATTGCACGTTATAATCCTACACAAGGAGAATTCTTCACAATGAGAGTGGGGAGGCCCTGGCCCAGGTTGCCCAGAGCAGGGGTGGTTGCCCCATCCCTGGAGGTGTTCAAGGCCAGGTTGGATGGGGCTTGGAGCCCCTGATGCAGTGGGAGGTGTCCCTGACCATGGCAGGGGGTGGGACAGGATGGGCTTTGAGGTCCCTTCCAACCTAAACCAGTCTGTTGTACTATGATCTTTCGTCCACTATCTCAGCCTCCCATGTGTTTTGGGCTTCCCACCTCTGCTTGGCCTCCATGTTAATTCCTTTCATCAGAGACACTGGAATGCCTTTGTAATCCTGCATTTCTGAGCTCAGATGGTTTGCATCAACTCCTGAAATCCTTCTTAAATTTGTAATGACACCATACTGCAGAAAATTAGCAGATTTGGCCCAAGGCTAGGCCATATGAATTTTCCTTCTATGGTTCTAAAACCACTGGGATTCTAACACAGCTACTGCCACTTCTCTTTATTGGTTTTGACAAAAATCTTCTGTTGAACCCATTGGTCCCTCCTCTGAAAAAGAGGTTTCTTTGAAAGAGAAGGGAACAAAGAGAACTAAATAAGAGTGATTAGAAGATAAAAAGAAGTATGTTTGGAATGAGTCCACACTTGCCAGTGTTAGGCTTGTCTCTGTCTCCTGCTTCTGGAGATGCTGTTTGCAAAGCACCTTATCTCTCCAGGGCCTCAGGTTTTTGTTTTGTTGTTTTTTTTTTTATCTGACATAACAGCACTGAAACCAGACACAATTTTCTCTTCTAATGTGTTCTTCCTGAACACAGAGAGCCACCAAGTCCAAAACCAGGAATATAGAGGACTGCTGGCCATCATCAAGAGGACAAGGATGCCAGAACAAGTTTGATCTGGCGATTGTGCTGCCTTTTGAAACTCGACTTTGCAGCACACATCAACTGACTGGAAAAACGCAGGATATGGGCTAAAGAGACCGAATGTCAAGCCTTTTGGGACTCCTGCAACCTGCCCTCTGTGCACTGCATTATTAAAGTGAAATTAAACACACCGCCTTGTTGCCAAACAGAAGGTAATTCTGGTGCAAAATTTAACTTACACTTAATCATTTTGTTAGTATTTTATTACTTTTTTAATACGATACCAAAATTGTAGTTACTCTCCTGATTGCATTTCTTTTCATGCACAAAACACATTAAAGATGCATCAAGCACTTTAAAAGAGTGTTTTAATGGAGTCTAATTGGTTTTGTAAATACATTTTCTCATGCCAAGTACTTTCCATGCCATAGTAACCCAGCACAATTTAAACTGTGGATGTCCAAAACCATAACCACTACTTTTTCTAGTCAAATTGTGCAATATTTACTTGGATGCTGCATTTGCTCTTGTCAGCTGCTAATGCTAACTTCAATTTTGCCAGTCAAACCAACTGTGGGCACAACAAGCGTTTTCTACAACTATCAGTCCAGTGCACACTATATCAATCATTTGTTCCAACTGCACAGCAATGCTTTCATTTACGTTAATCATTTCATTGTGTTCCCATTTACTATATTTCTTCTTTCCTTTTCCTCCTCCTCTCTGTTTTTTATGGAAGTTTTATCAGCACCCCTCAAAAAAGGGAGGATGCCATCCATCTAAAATTCAGCAATTAATCTTTTTTTTCTTGGTTTTTCATGCTTTCTACATTCACAAGGTTTAGAACTATCCTTAAAATAATGGTAAACTCAAAATCAGGCAGGTTCTAAAGGAAGGTGCCCCTGAGGTTTCTCTGCTATGAAACTCATAATCAAAATTTTCACATTTTAATTAAACCCCTTCAGTCTGATAGAAAGAAATGAAAAAGGTTGTATTTGTCACAGGAACATTTAAAAAGCTAACAAAGGGATTTTTCAATGGCAGGCAGCCAGCAAGGAAACTTGATCTCAGTCAGTTTTATTAAAGTAACTTTACACTTTTGACATTTGCCTTTTCTCAATAAAACTTTTTGAGCACTTGCAAGGATAAGGGAGTTAATATACATCGGCACAAGGGCAGATGGGCAAAAGCCTAGCTCGTTAGTCAAATATCAACCTTGATTCAAAGTAGAGAGACCCTTCATCAGCTGCATCAGGCAAGTAATAAATTACAACATGCTTTATGTTCAAAGGTGCAGTCTGGAGTCCCAACTATTGTGACACAGCCTGACAACACAGGTCTCCCTTTACTATTTGGAAATCTGACCTACTACCAATATTATGATCACTCTAATGGCTAAGCCCGGTCAGGGATTAACTCCTAGAGGTTTATAAATTATTTAGATGTACTAAAACTGACAGGCTGTACATAAAGCCTTTCACAAAAACTCTCTCTCCAGCAGAAGCTGGGAGAACCACGTGCAGAATGACTGCAGACCAAACTTTGAGTTTCCTAGAAATTACATGCACGTTGCTGCATGCTAGGCTTTCCCATTTCTGAAAACATATGTCATGCAGTGGAACTAATTCTGGAATCCTCTATAGTGTATGCCTAATTCTGCCCAGGTTAGCAGCAGAGCACTCTGCTTGGAGCACAGGAGAGAGACAATCAGCGGAACTTCATTAAACAAAATGCTTCAGACAGTCAGAATATGATTCCATGAAACATTTGGAGCCAGGTTAGCAAAAGTCTGCATAGTTTAACAGGGAATTTGAAAGTATTAAGCAGCTTTTGATTTAAAGCTGACTCCAACTGTTTCAGGTAACAAACAAGTGCTAAAATGCAAAATAATTGCAGTTACTCTGGAAAACCTTTATAGGAATCTCCATGGCCTTTTTTTTACCTTTGGCTTCTGTGTTGCCCTTCAAAATAACTGGTGCTTACAGTATTATCCTTCAATAATAGAAACTTAGTTTATTCATAAGGTATTTATAATAAAGGGATTATATCTGAGACTCTTTGATACTGTAATTATTAAACACTGCTATCACAATAAATATAGTCATAACATTGCTAGCAGCATTTGGGAGCAGAGCAGTAAATTCTGTTGTGCTTTCAGGGAATGAAATGCAAAGCCATGAAAATAGAGTATAAAACAGTTAATTGTTTTCGCTTATGAATTTTCCTAATAGGTATTTGAAGCCCTAACACTACAAAAGCTGTGACTCAAAAGATTTTTGTGTAAGAAGAGCTGAGGCCCAGCAACTACTCAGGGGAAGACAGACCACAATGCTATGCTTGTGGCTGTCAACTGCAAGGCTGGTTTCTTGGATAAATTATCCCTCATTATTTGCGGCCATCCACCAAAATATTCTGCTTTTACATATGGACCTTCAAACAGCCAAATGCGTTGTTTTATTTTTTTTTCCCCTCTCAGTTAACTGCAGTCCTGCTTTCCTTCCATCAGTTTTCACTTAACTCTCTCTGCTAGGATCATCATAACTCAAACAAGGTCAGCCCTGGTAGCCCTCACTGGTTTTACATCCAGCCCAAGTTCAAAGTACCCTTCTATCTTCTGTCTGATAGGACTTATCTCACAAAAAGCTCTGCTTCCCCATCCCTCTAAGCAATTCAGTTTAACTGCAACTTCTCACTTCTTTCACTCTGTGATTAGCTCTTTTTCCAGTTTCTAAACATTTTCCTGGCTTCATTCATCCCTTGGCACAAGGAGAAAGGTAGGAGCCATCCTGTTGGAAAATACAGCTCCACAACATATCAGTGCATTTGAGATCTTTGCTGTGTTTTACACCTAAAAGATCACGTCACCAACAACTTCTTCAGTGTGCACCAGAACCAAGGGGGAAGGGAAATGCAGCCATCAGACCCATGAGACTGAAGATCAGGGGAATGCAGTGAAAAATGGGAAAAGCTTTTCTGTCCAACAACTTGGACATTGTTATCCCTGTGCAAGACACGAGAAAAATTCATCTTGCATTCTAAAGTCAGAGAAGGAGGACAAGAGTGAAGTATGTTCATTTATTATTTCTCTTGATTTTTTTTCCTTTATTTTCCCTTTTTATCTCCAGCTATAAGGAATAAAAGTTTTGTTTTACAAATAACTAAATATTAGTAAAGGCAGTGAATGCCTGATGTACATTTCTGGTTTGAAAACAAGGCACTTATGAGGAAGGATCTTATTTGAGGAAACGTAGAAGCTGACTTTGATGTGTTTGCAAGATTAGTAGGGTGATGCATGGGAGTTTCTTCCTAGAAATATTAGGGTACATGGTGGGAGGGGGTTAAATATTGGAGAGGTGTGAAGCTAATGAGTGGCTGTGACGAACTTCTATATTTGTCCCTAATGGTCACGCTGGGAACTGCATATTTGTAATTGAGGGAGGAGCAGGATTCAGTGTTAGTGCTGTTAGTTAAATTATATACCCTGTTATTGGATTTTTTAAATCTGTTACTATTTTTAAGCATTCATCTTAAATACTCCCCGCTATGATGAATGTTCAACTACTAAAGGTGGAACAAGTTACAAAATACCGTTACTTCTAGGCATCTGGATTTGTAACTTTCTACAATAAAACTGTGAAAAATTGAGGAATACACAATTACACAAACCTCAAAAAAGCAGAGCCAGGAAAAAGCCCCTGCTTTGTTCTTTGCAAAATACTGATTGCTACACAGTCAAAATACAAAATCAGTTTTGCAGCAGAAGGCAGTGCTCAGAGCAAAATTATACTAAACAAAATCAACAGTAATTTCTCTCCATCACTCAACTTCTTCTGAGCACTCTCTAGGTTTTATTCTCACAAATGCTGTTTTACATGAGCCTTCATAAACTCACCAGTTGCCTGGTTTTTAGCAGAATAGATTTCCTACTTGTTGGAACTATTTGAGGTGGTTCTTGACTTAAGGCCTTGAGCTCCATCGGTGTTAAAATTAGAATGTATGACAGCCTCAGAGACAGCTATATATCACAGAGGTTGCATGGCCCGGCAGTAGACAGCCTTTGAACTCTGAAGGGGAAAAAAACTACATGGAATGAGAACAGATGGAAATTTGTCAAGAGCTTATAAATCACTACTCCTAATTACTGAATCTTCAGTAAAGAAACTTATACATACCTAGATTTGACTCCCTACCAACTCTAGACTGCATTCCCCTTCCTTCTGCTGTCTCCATCCCAATGCCAGTTAATAAAGTTGATCTAACATGAAACCTTAAGTCTTTATTTGTACAGATGTTTATACTTGACAGAAAGAGAAAGAAAAGTGTCCCAGGAACAGAACAGCAACCTATACCATCAATCTCAAACAGCGCTTGCACAGAACTGACAAGCAGTTTGATATCTATAATCATAATACAGTTTGTGTTGGAAGGGACCTCAAAGCCCATCCAGTCCCACACCCTGCAATGGGCAGGGACACCTCCCACTCGATCAGGTTGCTCCAAGCCCCATCCAACCTGGCCTTGAATACCTCCAGGGATGGGGCAGCCACCACTGCTCTGGGCAACCTGGGCCAGGGCCTCATCACCCTCATAGCAAAACATTTCTTCCTAAAATGTCATTCAATCCCCTCCTCTCTCAGATTAAAACCATTCCCCCCTGGTCCTGTCCCTGCAGTCCCTGATCAAGAGACCCTCTCCCAGCTTTCCTGGAGCCCCTTTCAGAACAAGAAGCTGCTCTAAGGTCCTTTGGAGACTTCTCCAGGCTGAACAACCCCAACTCTCTTAGCGTGTTGCCAATACAGGAGGTGCTCCAGCCCTTGGATCATCTTTGTGGCCTCCTCTGGACTCACTCTGATAGGCCTGTGTTTTTCTGTTTTGAAAACTCCAGAACTTAAACAATAAACTATTAGAAAGCAATTTTAAGGCTCATGTTCATGAAGGACAAAGTGGAAGAGTTTATATGCCAAGCCCTCAGAAATATTTCATTTGAAGTTTATAGATATCATTGAATTGCTTTCTTGAAAGATAAATTGAAGCAAGGGCACTCAGTTCTACTTTAGTCAGAGGTGTCTTTTTTTAAAAAGTACAAAAGCATTAAGCTTGCAGGCTCACAAATACTGAATACTGAGGAGTCATGTTGCTACATCGCAAAGACAAAAAATTTATAGACAAATGAGAACCCATCCTTGAGACTTCACAATAGGAAACCACAGAATCCTCAAAGATCCCCTTTGATGCTCCCTTTGCATCCTACGGCTGTTTCCACAAAATAAGAATACAAAGAAGAAGCTGAAACAGAGCAGGAACAACTCTGAAGCTTTGGTCTGTTAGGTGAGAGCAGTGCAGACCATGCTAAACCCCAGGCCAAATGAAATTCTACAGAGCTCTTTCTTGTAGGTAAATAATCCATAGAGGCTCCTCTTAGTGGGAAGTAGAAAAACCATAAGCAACTGGATGGAGACTCTCAAGAGGGATAAATTCTCATGGTCAGCTTTCCCGGGAAACTTTGGACTCTCTGGGGCACCACAGCTTTGCAAGATCTTTTGTTGTGACAGCCAGAAGGATAAGGAAACGGTAAGCCCATAAAGTGACTGCCAGCACTTATTTGCAGTCCCCTTTCCTCCTTTCTTCTCTTCCTGCATGTTTACTGCAGGAAGGAAATGTTCATTCCCTGGCTTTAAAAAAACCTCGGGGTCACACCAGCACTAATCTGCTTGCCCATGCGTTTGCAATGTTCCACTGTCATTCCAGGATCACATTTATTGCTCTCGTCACTTCTATACCTTAATATTTACATTATTCACCATCATTCTGAAGTCTTTACTCCGTTTCTCCTCCAATACGCACAATAACAAGCCCAAGATATGGTTCATTACTATTGTTAGCAACAACTGCATTTCTGAACGTGTTAACTGCTCCTGGCTTCCTCTCCTGATGCTTAGCAGACTAGCAGGTCATTAACTGCTGGAAGTGACCAGGTTTGGAGGGATTAGGCTTAACCTTTTGAATTCTCAGTCCACACAGCAGTTGTAGTGATGAGCATTTTGGGTTTGCCCGTCTTTTTGCTTCTTGTGAGCCCCTCTCTCCTCCCTAGCCTTTTGTATGTCACAACAAGGATTTTTCTCTGTTCCTTTTTGGTGAAAACCAAAGGAAAGGTGGGTGGGTAGCACAGAGCAGGGGGAAGAAAGTGTACAAGGATGCTTGCTTAACTCTTCACGTGCCAGTGGATGTTTCTAAGCCAGATGCCAAAATTTGGAAAGGGAATGGGATTTATTTTGAGTGGTAGTGGAAAGTAGTTTTATTTGCCTATTTTTAAAGAAAAGGAGATAGTCAGGACTCATTTCAGCTACTGGTAAAAATGGAAGTCACCTTTCCAACCCTAGGTCTGGAGTAGACGACACTGACTCAGATCTGTTAGTTGCAGCCTGCCTGCTTTTCCCTAGCACTTTCCTCCGGACCACAACCAGCTGAAACACAGAAAGAGAATACAGGTAGATTAAGCACTCCTGACCCTCTCCCTCCCCTTTTCTTGTTTACCTGAAGAGAAACAGCCTCGGCTTCACTCCTCTCTCTACCACTCTCAGTTCCTTCTCAATTGCTTCCCTACCAGTCAGCAGATACCACTGCCCACCACAGCTCTTGTGATAGTTCCAGGTCACCTCAATAATCACTGAAGCCACTTCAATTTATGACTTCCATCATAACAAAGAGCCTCAACAGTAACCTGGCAGGAAAGCCAACAGCATAAAGCACACAGCACAAGTTCAGAAAATGAGGCAAATTAAGAGTGTCCAACAAGCATAATCCTTAAAAAAAAACAAACTCAGAAGTTTTACATCATTGATGATTTTTTCCAGGCCTAATTCAGGATTTTGGAATGCTTGATGGTGTCAACACAGACACAACTGAGGTTTTCTGATACTGCTGACATGTCACCTCATAAGTCGTGTGCAACCACTTGATGACCTTTCCATGCAACTTGCTTTCTGCTTATCGCTTACAGAAACAGTGTTCAATGGTGCAGAACAGAGAGATGTCAGTAAAATAGATATGACACTGCACATACAGAGGATATACTGTGATGTATATGCGAGATTATAAGTTTCATAAAGGTTATAGTTAAGTGTGAGCCAAAATGGGTAAGGTTACACAAAGAAATTAATTTCCAGCATAGCAAATATACACCTAAATCTTCCAGAAAGTTTCTACAAATCTGGATTGATTAGGACTTTGGACACCTCCAAAATGGGACTCAACACTAACTTTACACAGAATCCAGGCTCTTAAATCCAAACCTACAATCCTGTTGTGAACTGATCTTAGTAGAACATGACCTCCAGGAGTGCCTTCCTTTTCCAAAGCAGTGCTTCCTAGGAGCTGTTTCTAGGCATGCTCTACACTGTGTTTGTCATTAAATTAAGACTGAACTGAATGCAGAAACATTTCTTGGTCTACCTAAGCTCCAAATTAGGCACAGCTTCAATTCAATATTGGTGAGCTTCGGTAAGCTTTCTAATAAATTCGCAATGATGTTAATATTCATAACAAGATCCCACGGGACATCTACATGACTTTCTGCTCAGCAACATTTGGGATAAAAGGCAGAATGATAAAGCTGGCACAGCACCGGAGGAATAGAAAACTGGGTGTAAACATCGGCCCAGAGTAGACACAGAAAACTGAAAACCAACACAAACATATCAACTCCCCAGCAGAGCCAAGGTCACTTTGGACGACTTCCAGAGCCACAATTTAGGCATGTCCGTGATTTCACAGCACAGTATACCCAAGAACTATTTTTGTGATGTTGGAGTGCTTAGTAACCACTGGTGAATTCATTTTCACCTCATGCCTCCTCCTCTTCACTGTGCCTTGATTTATTCATATACTGATCTGCTGAATGATTTGTGGAATAACACCTCACTCTTATTGCAAACTGGTTAGGGCAGAAACATTTGCATTGCTCCATCCTTGTTTTGAAGAACAGGCTGAAGGATAGCTCTAAAAACATTTGCTTTTCTGATATCCAAAGACAATCCTGATTAGACACAGATCCTGGCTGTATCTGCTAAACAGATTTTTCAGGGTGGATGGGAGGAAAACACAAGCATCACCATTAGAAGCATTCAAACTATCCTTCAGCATATTTTTCACCTGTGGTTTTCAGAATTAAATAAAATTATTTTCCTTCTCTGCTTGCGTGTCTTTGTTTTGTTTTCTTCCTTCGCTTCACAGAGAAAGTGCTGTTTGGGGAAAGGGAAGGGGAAAAGTTTCTTACAGAGCAAATCAAGACATCGACCGCCACATCATGTTCTGTCATTTGGGAGTAGCACATAAAGGTACTCTCAAAATACTCTTGTCCACCACTGTTTCTCCTGCAGCCCTTTTAAACTGACACAGCACAGATGACAAAAGAAGCACACTGCACACAGAGCTATTTTGTGTGGCAGCAAACCACCACAAGGTCTACACAATCCATCCTGCTACACTTTGCCCGACAGCAGATCACAAAGTCTGGCTGCCAGCTCCTATGCATACATTCTCCACTTCAAAACGAGAAAATAAGCAAACAGAATATTTATAACAAATTCATGAGTCCATTACATGTAAGTGTATTCTCTTCACCATCTTAAAACTTGTCTTCACATCATAAAAATCCCACCACTCCTGCTCAGCTAGGAGATGGCTGGGAGACTCAGCTCAACACTGAAGGACATCCCTGACCTACACTGTGTCTGCAATAGAAGTGAGATGTTGAAGCAGCTTGGGCAGGACCACAGAATCAGCTGGAGGTGCTGCATTAGTAGTTATTGGAGAACTCATAGAACTGAAATAGGTTTTAAGGGAGAAAGCACACACAGACCCAGAAGAATTAAACTGCACGACTTCCACTCTGAACCCCTCATGATTCTCATGGCCTCCTCTGGACACTCTTAGATCCTTTCTATAATTGTGGTGTCCAAAACTGAACCAAGTGGTCCTAGTTCATGGACACTGCGATCCAAATCTCTCACCATATCTGAAAGAGTCTATTTTAAAAAGGGATGAGAAAAGCTCTGTGTGGTATAGTTATACCCACAAAAAAATCCTGAGAGAGAGAATAGAGAGAGACTAAGATATCAGCTAGTTGGTGGAGGCCACACAATAAATCAATAGAAGACGCTCAACTCGGAATCCCGAGGCTGACCTAGTCACTCATTGAGTCACAATTTGTTGCTTTAACCACCAGAGAGGCTTTTGCCCAGAACAGCATTTGTTTGTGTACAATATGCAAAAAATATATTCTTGATCAATGAAAAAAAAAAAAGAAAAAAAGGAAAATGATACAAAGCAGGTTGCCTCGTAAAACAAGATTTAACCTGATGCCCTTCATCTGTGCTTTAAGGACTCTCTCGGGAGCCACAATTTGGAGATGTGAGATTCCATGAAGGGGAAGAGCATCACAAGCATAACTTGGATGTATCATAAAAATAATAGAAAAGTCCCTTGGGAATGAAAAATTTTGACGGTATCCAATTGAACCGTTTCAAATCAAGAGCCGCTGGAGCTGTGTGGCTAAGCTACCAGACACTGCCCTGTCAGTATCTTCATGGGAATTCAAGAAGACAGGAAAACAAGTACTTTATAAATATTTAAACTAGACACAAGGAGGGATTTCTTCATTATAGCAGTGGTGAGGCCTTGGCCCAGGTTGCCCAGAGCAGTGGTGGCTACCCCATCCCTGGAGGTGTTCAAGGCCAGGTTGGATGGGGTTTGGCATCCTGATCGAGTAGGAAGTGTCCCTGCCCACGGCAGGGGTAGAACTAGATGGGCTTTGAGGACTCTTCCAACCCAAACTATTCTATGATCCTATGATTCGAATGAGGAGGGAAGAAAACTTGACAGCTGGATTCACATTTATACTCTCTTAAATCTTTCTTTAGCCTTTGCTCTGCTGCGTGGCTACGTGTTACTCCTGTTGATAGGAGAATAGCTTACCCAAGAAGATGCTTTTCTGTTAAAGTCTGCTTGTTGCAGCATTAATTTCTCTACCAGCTTTTTCTGCACTGCTTACCTCCTTCATCCACCTGTTTGATTTTTCCTGACACGTAGATTATTTGATTTTAGAGGGCATTCCTGTTGTAAGCACCTCTACTATGCTTCACCTATGCAGTCTAGGATTATATCAAGGCTCACTAGGGCTTATCTGAAATTATATCATCCGGACTATCAAAGTCTTTCTTAATCTCAACATTACACGTATATTCTGTATATGTGTGAAAAGCTCTATTACCCAAATTCTTCTCTCATTCATAACACAGGCACATTTGAACTCCACTTTATGTTTTTAACTTCAGCATCACCTTTCTTGTATAACAAAATAAGCAATCACATCCCTGCCACTCTAATAAAATATGTAACTCTCATGTAGAAAAAAAGAAATATGACCCAGAATATTGCTGCCTCTGGCCGGCTTCAGCAAAAATGTTCTTCTCCATGTAGTGACTTGGATAATAAAATAGGTTATTTATTGGCAGTGGGTGATGTGTGGATGATTACAGTCTGGTAAGTATTTAAGGCCAAAGTCCAAAATTGCAGAACAAAAGCTGTTTTCTATTCACATTTGGCTCAAAAAACCTCAAACAAAATGGACCACCCACAATGTGACACTTCAAGTTGCAGAGCTCTGACTCTGCTGAGACCCCATTACGAAAACTGATACAGCAAGATCATGCTGAACACAAAGGGAAAAACTGACCCACGGAGTGTATTAAACGAACTAACAAGAATATGTGCACATTAGAATCAGACCTTTTGACCAAACTTACTCATGATGAAAGGACAAATAAAGGCCCCTGTAACATCAAAGTCTGCTTCAGTCAGGAAGAGCAGTGTGAAGAAGCTTGTTTATGATAGGTCAAGGCTGGTGATAAAGCAAACACCCCACTTCTCCCACTGTCTGAATCATTAAACAAAGTGTTATATTTAAGCATCCTGACACTTTCTACTGTACTGTGGTTACAACAAAACCATAATTCCCACCAGGATAAGAGCAACGTTCAGCATATGTTATTCTTTCTCCTAGTGCTCAAGAGAAGACTGTTAAACGAACCACACTGGAGGACCAAGTAGGTAAAGGAATACTTCTACTGTAACAGAGTTACAGAAGAACATGAGTGTTTTTTGAACACATTATGAAAAAAACAAGCAGCAGAACCAAAACTCATTTATTATCATCAGCCCAAACAAGCAAGACTATTTTTCATGGACCTGCTGCTCCCATTATCTATTTTTTTTTCTCGTTAATGTTTGCTCATGTACAATTAACCCTATTTGTTTAATCCTGCCTACTGCTAAATGCCCTGATGCTTGATTACCTTGGGCAAGAGATCCAATTCATAGAATAGATAGGGTCAGAAGGGACCTTAAAACCCATCCAGTTTCAACCCCTGCCATGGGCAGGGACACCTCCCACTGGACCAGGGGCTCCAAACCCCATCCAACCTGGCCTTAAACAGCTCCAGGGATGAGGCAGCCGCCACTGCTCTGGGCAACCTGGATCAGGGCCTCCCCACCCTCACAGGAAAATATTTCTACCTAAGATCTCATTTGTATCTCCCCTCTTCCAGCTGAAAACCATCTCCTCTTATCCTATCCCTGTCCTTCCTGATCAAGAGCCCCTCCCCAGCTTTTCTGTAGGCCACTTAGAAGCTTAAAGATCAGCCTGTGCTGATTTGTACATTCGATTAACACTCACAGTGAAAATTTCCACATGTGCAGGTCTAGTTTGTCCTTCAAACCTCCTCTAAATATCAGTGCCCAGAAATAAAAATGTATAGGATTAAATAACTCTCCTTTTCCTGTAAACCTAGTCTTGAATTTTACCTTGCACTAGTCTTACGCACAAATGCTACAGCCAAATGAATTTCTTCTATTTCTCATATTTCTGTGAAAGGTTTCCAGGAAGCTGCCAGGAAGGCACTGGTGTACAAGCAGCTGTTGTGCAGGTGCCCAGCTCCGTGCATGGAACCTGAGGAGAGACTTCCTGGATGTTCCAGATTTCCCATGCATGAGCTATAAAGCACATCCATGCTGATGCACTTGGCACATCCAGTTTTCCAGATGTCCAGCAACTCTCTCAGAGCTACTGGATGAGCATCTTTGATGACTGCACAAAAGCTGCAGTGAAAGAAAAATATCCAAGCAAAAAGGAAGGGTTGCTAACAGAATTATGGACCTGTAGTTGCTCTCAGCCTGTTTACCGTGTAATCCTTTATAAATACTGATTAACGTCTTTCATCATACTCTAGTGCAGCCATGAAGTTATTTATTGCCTTTCATGGGCATTAAAAATCATCCATTTCATCAAAAAGATAGGTTAGCAAAAAGAAATTATTCAAATCTCCCAACTTGAGATATCAATGCCGTCATTCACTTTTTACTTTCTATGGATGTGTAAGCATTTAGCTATAGTTTACAGATCCTTTTTCAATACTTTGAGTCTTTTGCTGTTCTTCATTAAATACATTGCTTCACTGTGTCACCTCTGATTTTCCTCTATCATCTGCTTTTGTAAACAGAAACACAAAATTGAGCCAACAGTTGCAAATGGACATCACCTTCAGTCATGTGAAACCAAATCTAAAATGTAGCCAGCCAGACAATTCCCCTGAACTGTTTGGTTTACGATCCTAAAACAACTGGACACCTTTCAGAGTCTATATATTGGTCCGAGACCTATAGCTCAGAAGGAAGCCTATCTAGTCCTTCTTGGGAGGGACCCACCAGATTGTACTCGTCACCCTTGTCAATCCTTCCCCCTTAGCTCCAGCTCTTGGGATGCTGCTTTCAGCAGAGCAGACATTGTAAGGGAGTCTAAAATGCTCTTGCACTTTGAGTGTGGATGCAAAAGGTATACGAAGATATGACATTTAGAGTAGTCCATAGTCATCCTCCAATTCAAATAATTTCTTTAGATCTTTCTCCCATAAAGCAACATGTTCAGCCTGGAGTTAAACTAGACCCTATACTCATCATGCCCTATGTGTACACAAGGATACACAAGTAGCACATATGAGTCACCGGCCTTTTGCCGCCCCAAATTTCTATCACATGGAAGCTTTTAAAACCTGTGGTCTGTCACCTTTATCCCTGTTGATCTTTGTTTCCCCCTGAAAAGAGAAAGAATTGCCCCATCTAACTACCCACCATAGCAATTCCTGTTGTATCACAAAGTTAAAGGTCCCTTGGTGTTCTTGGGCTGCGGGACACATCACAAACCTTGTCAGCCAGGGCAGCATTCCACATACCCTGAGCAAGTCCAGGCTTTGAACATTTTTAGCAACTACATCCAGATATGAGGCAGAATGAATTATGACTAGACAGATTCCCTAAATAACTGCCCTGTTCCCTATGTATTCCTACTCCTGTCAAAGGCTTCAGACCCTCCCTCACTTGCACACTGCTGATGGGCAGAGCAAAGCTGCATTTGGCCTGTGCGAGGAAAACCATTTCCTCCAGCAAGTGATTATGGTCTCTGTTGCTTCTCTTGAGTGGTAATGGAGTCCCTAATTGCTCTCCTGCTCGATTACGCTGTTCCTGGTGTTTCATTTTCTAAGTACTTAAAGCTCAGGTAAATCACATTTGCCACATGACCTCTCTTGTTTTATGACCCTTTTCACCATGGAAAGGCAAAGTCTCATGTTTCCTTTGTGCTATTTATTTTTACACTGGCTACAGGTTTCTAAGTGGAGAACAACAAATTGTTATAATTGTAAAGCTGTTATGTTATTGTTAAATTATTCTTCCCTGCAAGTACTTTGCTGGTTGGTGATGTTTATGAACATGTTTACAATTAAGCCTGTACTTAAAAGCTTTGTAACATCAAGGCCTAATGCTTGTCAGCCTTCAGCCGGTCATTCGACCGGCTAAAAATGCTTACAGTATTCAGCCAAAATCTTGCTCTTCTCCTGGATTTCTTCTCCCTGCTTTGGAAAGTGAAGGTCTGTTCAACAGCATGTGCTGCTGTAACCTCTCCAGTAAACAATGGGACAAAGCATTTGTACACACAACCCCCCCCACCCCGGCTTGCTCTCAAAAGCATAGGTGCACTTTCTCAAAGCATAAATATGAATCCTAGCAAACGTTTGTTGCTTCAGATGAGATTTTACAGATGCACACAGAGGCAGTTTAATCAACTGTTCTTCCCACATTGAACAATCCTAACGCTTTTAAAATGAAATAGCAATGTTTTAATAAATTTGCATGGTTCTACAGGAGGAAGAGTTCTCATAGTGCATGGTTCTAAATTTCTACTGGAAACATGATCCCTCCTTGATAAATGATGGGGGCTCAGAGAGTTGTTTACATTCAACTCTATTAAATACCTGTACAGTCTTTTTAATATAAATCCATACTGTATTTATTAGGTATTTTCCGTTTCAGCTCAAACTGCATGTAAATCTGAAGTATGAAATTTGGGCTGATGGGGACATGGCAACATCTCAGCCTGCCCTCTTCAGAAACATTGGTTTTTTTTCCTGAAGTATTGCAGACATCCCTGGATTAAATTCATCAGAGAGCTCTCCTCTGCTAGTGATGGGCACTGTGGGGTAAGTGGCTCTGGTTCAGGTCAAAATTTAAAGTTCTCACTAATTTTTACATTCATATTGTTAACTATCGTTGATTCCACTCAACTCCTGTGCTTACAAGAGCTAAAAAATATAGAACTCTATCTTACACGTTAACACAAACTCCAAACATCCCTATACATCATATTAACATGGAAGTGTGGGGCAAATAAAGAATTTGCTACAGAACTCTTGATTTCATGCAAAATTTTAACATTACTTAGCAACTTCCCTGAAAAAATATATGATAAATAGAAAAGGTTAGTGTTCTGTTCCATGTTTTAAAACCCATCCAAGCTCCAAACGGCAATAGCAAGCCTTGGAAACTTAATGATCAAATTTACTTATTTTGTAAGAAATAAATGAACAGCGCCCATGCCGCATAGATTCTTACACTGAGTCAGCAGCAGCTTTTCCTTCAGCAGAAGAGGTTGGACTCCCATTTATTCAGAGACTGGAGAGGAGCTGCTGGATGATACAAATTAATTCTCTGAACTTTAACATCGATACATAGAAGGGTTTTAGCGATAGCTGACGTTTTCATGTACATTTGGTCCATATGGCATTCATTTATTCTGAGACAATCCATTTCCTTATCATTACACAAAACGATAAAAAGAGCAGCCAAAGACAAAATGACAGGCAATGTGGTGCTCTCAAATGAACAGATACCATATGTAGATCACATACACCAAACTGATTCTGGGTAGCTGAAATACAGCTCATTTCTTCATAATCCCACATTCCAGCTGCATATAGATTTTTGCTTCTGTGCAACATTTCTATTCTTAACTACCTGACATAACTGTGCTACTGAAATTAAAGGGCAAACATACTGTAGGAGCCTCTTTTTTCTGGGTGTTATCAAATTTCTCAAATGTGACATACATGCAGTTGTACCCCATCTACGCTTACACCAACATTAACACTGTACAGGCTATGACCAAAGGGCTGATCCCACTCCTCTTTATTCACACAAAGTAGCATGTTTTCCAGCAGCTCAACAACATGAAGTTAACTATGCATCAAAAGTTTATCTAATGGATCTAATATTTTTAAAAGAATAGGTTCTTAATGTATAGGCAGTCTGGCAAGGTCCACCGATTTACTGGAGCCTGAAGACTTTGCTTGGAGCAACTCCAGATGTGAACCTCAGCCCAGAGGTACATGGTTGGTCACCCAGCATGGTGACCAACCTTCCTCTAATCAGACTGGGTTAGGTTTATCACTCAGTGTGACAAAACTGTGTTGCCAAACTAAGAACAAAGGTGCAGGTTCAGAAGCACCTTTGTGCCTCCATATTTCAAAGATGTCAAAGTCTTTGTTCACAGCCCAAGTGCAATTTCTGAAGTTGTTTTGGGCATTTGTTAACTTGTGCTGTTGTGAACATGCCAGAAAAGAAAAGACTTCCAGGAAAGGGGAAAGTTTCAAACAAAGGATGGCAACTTAAACATGCCACCTCACATCAGCTGCAGCACACATGCCTTTTGGAACCAATTTAGTCCAATTTTTTTTCCTTTGGCTTCATTCTGATGACTTTTCTCCATCACCTGTGGCTTTCATCAATATCTATTCCTGTTTAAACTTGACTACAGTGCAATGCTTTC
This sequence comes from Coccyzus lansbergi, assembly GCA_033558105.1. Taxonomy (NCBI): domain Eukaryota; kingdom Metazoa; phylum Chordata; class Aves; order Cuculiformes; family Coccyzidae; genus Coccyzus; species Coccyzus lansbergi. The sequence goes on from JAUMJK010000248.1 coordinate 3,688,863, forward strand.
TACCCCTTAGTCAGGACAAAGGGGAAATAAGTACAGTCACATCTCCCGAACAAGGATACAGTTAGAGTTGTTAAGCCTGGAGAAGAGAAGGATCCAAGGAGATCCTACGGGGACCTGCCTGAAGGAAGCTAGGGAGGGGCTTTTGATGAAGGCTTGTAGTGATAGGATGAGGTGGAATGACTTTACATTGGAGAGGGAAAGATTTAGGTTAGACATTAGGAGAAAATTCATCACAATGAGGGTGGGGAGGCCCTGGTGCAAGTTGCCCAGAGCAGTGGCAGCTGCCCCATCCTTGGAGGTGTTCAAGGCCAGGCTGGATAGGGCTTGGAGGCCCTGATCGAGTGGGAGGTGCGCCTTTCTATGGCAGGGGGTGGGACTGGATGGGCTTTGAGGTCCCTTCCAACCCAAACTGTTCTACAATTCTATGAAATTTTTCCTACTTATTCTAATACTCTGCGAGAAAGAAGAAATTTTCCCACAAAGCGAAGAAAAATCTCCATAAAAAGCTAGGCAACAAATTTTCCACCCCTGTGAGCAGTCAGGCATCAGAACTTTTACTTTTTTGAACATAAAAATTGGCTAACTTTCAGCAGCCAAACTCACATTTAATGTGTGAAGTGACCTGTAAGATTTCTCTGGCCGGTGGGTAGCACCCTCACAGGGCAATGTTATTCCTTTCCAAAACAAAGAAGTTGAACAAATCAGAGGATATAAAAAGCTAGAAAATAAAACCCCTTGGGTGTTCAGGGGTAAATCACAGCATGGTCTAACGGCACACACACCACTTGGCTCTGCACCCGCTGCAGCGAGCCGAAGCCTTGCTGTTGACTTGGTGCAGGACCAGATCCCACAGCTGGGTGGAGGAACATACTGGTTCCACATTTCTGCCTGCAGCAGCCAGCTGAACACAGAAGGACAAGCCATATCCTCCCCAGGCAGGCAAAGCTTAAAGTTCCCAGGGACGAAGGACTTCTTTCTGAGGAATGTGCTGGAAAACCACCATACATGTCCAAGCATCACTTTGCTCCCCCAGTGACTCACTCTCTACCTGCCTACTAAGTCATGACAGATTCATCTGCTGGGACCATAGCAATTCATCATCAAGGCTAACAAATGTTAAAGGTTTCAAATGCAGAGAGATCACTCCATAAAAGCATTTCATTCCTCCATTTCCATCTCTACAGGAAGATTTTCAAAGTTGTAACATTTCTGAAACGTATCCTGAATTTAATCTGAAAAGACAGCACAGGTTACCTAGGCAAACAAGACAAATGACTGATTCTTTTTTTTTCTTTTTCGTGGGAGAATCTGCAAGATTTCTGAATTAATTGACAGCATAATAAGATCGGGTCAAAAAACTGATGAGTTAGATCATTTTTAATGAAGAGTTATGGTGATGCAGCTACATGTAAAGATCACACAGTTTATCAAGGATCCAGAGCACAGCTGGTCAGCAAAGCCACAGAGAAATACAGGGTCACAATTACACAACCCAGTAGACACTTGCTGTCTAGAGCTGCTATTCTAATCTCAAAGCTCTGCTTTCTATATAAATTATTTAAATTATTTGCTTTCATAATAGAGCATTTTCATTTGAGGAATAAAACAAGGATTGAAATATCAGAAAGCTCAGTTCTGCCTCGAAGAGTGCTCAATGCTGTTGAAAAAAACCCCTCTTTCTCCTTCATTAAATGTTGGTCTAACACCAAGAAGAAGATAGGAATGGTTGGATTCGATGATCCGGTGGGTCTCTTCCAACCTGACTATTCTACGATTCTATAAATATTAAGATATAAGAAGCTCTAAATAAAGCAAACCCAGTCTTTAATTACCAATTAACTGTCTACCAAATTATATCACAATCAAAGTCACAGTCTTCCCCTTTAATTTCTGCTTTACTTAACGGTCTCTTTTTATGATGCAAGAAACAAGTGTCACACAGACAATGCCAGAACTTCTGTTTAAATGAGCTAAGAATGTTTATACAAACCACGCACACTCAAACAAATGTGTGGCACATCTATAATATACTCATTGTTCCCAAACACAGGATTTGTCATTGTCCTTTGACAGATCAGATTGTGCTCTTTTTTAATGCTCCACTTCATCTGTTCACACTCGCTGTTCCTAAATTATTCTGGTGTTGGGTTTTGTGATGCAGTAATTTAAAGGCCACGGCATAATCAATGCAATGAGGGGATGGTGAAAAGAGAAAGAAGTGGCAAAGCTGCAGAGGAAAACCCTCACCAAAGCCAGAGGAGATCAGCCAGGATACTCCACAGTCTGCAGCCCTCAGTGGGCTGAAGAGAAGCACCCAGGAGGCTGGGAGGTGACCTGCTGAGGGGTCACTAGTGAAAGGACCGAGACTCTGGCCAAGCCAGCCTTCGGCATCCAGCAGAGCTTGCTCCATTTTGAAGGGATTTGCTGTTCTAGTAACTCACTGAACTCTTGGCTGATCTGCTTTTTCATTGAGGGATCTATGAGTAGAGCATTCTTCTGACCTTCAAACGCGTTGATCCGTGAACAGTAGCAGACAAAAAAATGCTCATTTCTCTTTACCCAGAAAGAAATACAGGATTTTAATGAAGTCTGCTTACTTTTCTTAAGTATTCCATGATCATTGTGATTTCCTTCTAACTCAAGACATTCTGTGATTCCGGTTGGAAGATTCCATTATAAATTAAACAGTTTTAGGGTTTGGATGTTTGCTTTCTCAGCTTAAAACCAAGCCACATTTTCTTTGCTTTCTTTTGTTAAATAAAAAACAATTCACTGAAGTTTTGCTTAATTACTGTTCCTTTTTTCCCCCTGCATTTCCTTCAGAAGGAGAAAAATTAGTTTTTCTCAACTCTTTGAAACTTTGATTTAAATGCAAACATGAATCATCTACCATGACCAGAACTGCACCACTGCAACTCTAAGGTGGCTAAAAATATTCTAGAGGACAGCCCCCATTCCCACCTGGCACAACTTTGAGGCCATTTCCTCTCATCCTATCCCTTGGGAGAAGAGCCCAGCACCCACCTCACCACAACCTCCTTTCACTGAGCTGCAGAGAGCAACAAGGTCTCCCCTCCTCCTCTTCTTCTCCAGATTAAACAACCCCACGTTCCTCATCCTCGTCTCATAAGACTTGTTCTTCAGATCCTTTATCAGCTTATTGTGTTTTGCATCACTTATTTTCTATTTTCATTATTCCCTCTCCCTTTTACTGTTCTGTTAAACTGTCTTTATCTCAACCCACAAGGTTTTTTTTTTTTGACATTCATCGCATTGAAGCAAGTGTAGGCTGCATCGTGCTTAGCTACTGGCTGGGGTTAAACCATGATGGATTCTCAGACCACTTTCTGTACAGATCAAGTAGTCTTGCAAGAATTTCATTGTGTTGCTGTAAAACTACTTTTCCGTAATCACGTTTGTCCTCTTGTTCCGTGGCCTCACTTGGCACGAAGAACCCAGTTCCTCTGCCCATCTGATTAGTTCACATTTCATGCTTCTACTACTCCTACAAGCTCATGCAGCTGAGCTGCAATTAAGTGTGGGACAGTTTAGGGTCTAAATAAAACTAATGTCTGGCCCTAGCAAATGCCCCAGGTTCTATTTTTTTAAAAATCTTTGAATTGGTATTTTTTTAGGCTGTTTTCCAAAAGTTAAGCTCCTGAAACAAGTCAGAACAGTGAATCCACTCACCCTACTCACAATTAGTTTTGCTCCCAAGCTGGTTTTAGTATTTCTGACAAATTACTCCCCATACAATATTGCCCTTGTAAGGGAAGAATGAACTGGAAGCAGCAATGTGATGTCACTCAATCTCATATAATATCAGCATTCGTAAGAAATGTTTGTCAGTGTGACTGCAGCCTTGTTTTTCTCTACCTTGAGAATGGAATACAAGAAAATATTACATGAGAAGGAAAAAACAACCAGTCCTAACATTCCCTCCTTCCCTGACAGGAAAGCAAGAAATACCAGAGGTGTTAGAAGCCCTCCGGCACCACAATTCCTGAAATTATGACAGAGCCTTCGAATTTGTTCTGGCTGGTTTAGTCTGAAATCTTCCTAGAGGGAAGCAGATAAATGGATAACAACATGATTATTGCCCACAGGCCCCATATGGAACGGGAGTGTAATTTCAGTGCAGCAATATGATTATGTTTAATTTGCCTGCTCTAGGTTGCAGCATGCCGGGTGCTGAGGAGGACAATCAGATAAACCTCAGAATGGTGCTCATGGCATTCAGAGCTTCTGGCATCAGCACTGAAATAAGATTAACAGCAACGTGTTCCACTATGTCTTGAAGTGGGCGTGCATCTTGTTTCACTAGAGATTGCAGTTTCCAACATCGTTATTTAAAAAAAAAGGACCTAGAAACCTTGCAAATGAGACCTCATACTGCCTACATCTTTCTCAGTTATACTTGCTTTTTATTAACTGTGAGATCTGTGTATTATCTTTAGTTCAGCTTTTAATAGAATGAGAGAAAAAACTTCTCCAACCTGCTCTGGGACCCTCAAGCTTAGAATCATCAAATGGCTTGGAAGAGACCTCAAAGCCCATCCAAGTTCCAGCCTCCCACCAGATGAGGTTGCTCCAAGCCCCATCCAACCCAATCCTGAACATCCCCAGGGATGGAGCAGCCGCAGCTTCCTTGGGTAACCTGGGCCAGGGCCTCCTCACCCTCATCGTTAAGAATTTCCTCCTAATGTCTAATCTTAGTCTTCTCTCTTCCTATTTAAAGTCACTCCCCTTATCCTATTATTACAGGCCCTTGTGAAAAGTCCCTTCCCAGCTTTCTTGCAGGACCTTTTTGTACTGGAAGCTGCCCTAAGGTCTCCCCACAGCCTTCTCTTCTCCAGGCTGAACAACCCAACTCTCAGTCTATCCACATAGCAGAGGTGCTCCAGCCCTCAGATCATCTCCATGGCCTCCTCTGGACCTGTTCCAACAGTTCCATCTCATTTTTATGTTGGCGATTCCAGAACTAGACACAGGGCTCCAGATGGGTTCTCACCAGAGCAATGCAGAGGGGAGAATCCCTTCCCTCACCCTGCTGGTCCCATTTTAGATGCAGCCCAGGATACAGTTGGCCTTCTGAGCTGCCAGTGCACATTGTTGCCTCACATCGAGCTTCTCATCAATCAGCACCCCAAGTCCTTCTCCACAAGGCTGCTCTCACAGTTTCACCCATGCTCTGAATTTCCTCAATCTGGAATAACTTCCCGAATAACTCTGTTCACACTGTGCTCACTCCCCTTTCCTTTGCTGCTCCCTCTGCTCCAAACTTTACGCGCCACACTTAACTGTCTGAAGAGATCTACCCAAATCAAGGCACTTCTGAAATTTTTTGGTATTGGGTAATTTTATTTTTCCAAAATATTTTAATTCCTCCTGCTATCTTTTTAAAACCTCCACCTCCTGTATAACAACAAAACGTATCATTTCTTGTACACAATAGGAAAGTGACTACAAATATCGTTCAATTAAACAACAATTAATTATTGAAATCATGAAGAGTTAACATAAGCCCTTGTTTCTCTCTGCATTTCTTTGCCCTGGAGATCTGTCAGTATGTAATTGTTTTCCACCTTGATGAGTTTAAATTGTTGGATCTTGTCCAGACATGTTCAGCCTTTGGATTGCATTCTCCTCCTTATTCATTTGTGACAGACAGAGCCCCTCAGGTAACCAGCCAGCCCAGGCTTTTCCCGTCTTGCTTTCTGGGAGCTCCACACTTTGTAAGGTCTATACCCCTTAGCTATTCCACACAAAGGAAAATGTTTTTGTGTAACACCTTCTTGCACATTGCAAAGGACTTGGAGTTTGCTTGAGGTCGGATCTTGCCCCATGTTTCTAAGGCACAGCACACAGAAACCATCAAGACTTTCCTTCAACTACTCATGCACTTCGTTGAGGCATAAATACCTACCTTTATATTTTTCCCCCCTCCTTTTCTTGCAAAATTTCATAGTGGAATAAACTCAAGTACCCACAGTGATAAGGGTGGGGAGGCCCTGGCCCAGGTTGCCCAGAGCAGTGGTGCCTGCCCCATCCCTGGAAGTGTTCCAGGTCAGGTTGGATGGGTCTTGGAGCCCACGATCCAGTGGGAGGTGTCCCTGCCCATGGCAGGGGTGGGACTGGATGGGCTTTGAGGTCCCTTCCAACCCAAACCATTCCACGATTCTAAATTTGAGGGTCCCAGAGAAGAAACTTCTCTTGCTCATTTTCGTTTCTGAATCAAATCTTTACAGAAGGCATCTTGCAGGTGCATTTACATTTTCTACAATCTATACTCAGACTTTCACAAAATTCAAAGAATGCACAGTCCTGTGCACATCAAAATTCACATTACATTAAGCTTTCTCCTTCACCCCACAGAGCGCATCATTCGTTCTTTGGGGAAAGCAACGCTGTTATGTCTGTCCAAATAGATGATCATTAGAAAAATACACCTGAACTGCAAACAGATTGTTGGACAGAGGCATACATGTGGGACCCAAAGGCCATCTGTTGAAGTCTGGTCTTTTCCGTTTGATTTCTCCTGGTCTATTAACGTACAGTTGATTGTAATAGCAGAATAATTCTAAAAAAATTAAGAGATAAGCTGTTTATCTAAAGAAATAACCTTGCCTAGAGGCCACTGACACAGCCAATTTGAGTTCCTTTTTATTTTTTTTTTAACAACATAATTGTAGAATGGTTTGGGCTGGAAGGGATCCCAAAGCCCAGCCAGTTCCATGAGCAGGGATACCTCCCACTGGATCAGGGGCTCCAAGTCCCATCCAACCTGTCCTTGAGCACCTCCAAGGATGGGGCAAGCCAAGCTTCCCTGGGCAGCCTGGATCAGTGATATAGGTATATGTAATGATGTGTATATGTATGATGTATAAAGATGTAGATATACGTAACAGGTAAATTTTAATATAGTTTTTACCACACATTTAGCTCAGCATGAAACATACTGCTAGCTTATCAATGCAACAAACTAATGTACAAATTAGAAAGAAATAACTAGGGAAAATGTTAATAAAGAAATATTGAGATTTTGTGTGTTGGAATCACTGCAGAAAATAAAGCAGGAGAAACAAGGATGTCATTGGCAACAGAAAATCACTTCTGATACCAAAAATGTTGCCATCCATAAGGAGTCACACCAAGGTTCACAGGATTAAGACGTGTTCTGCATGTGTGCTAGTACAAGACCTGCCTCCCTGCTTTCCTTTTCAAACAGGTGGTGCTTTCCTCATGCTGTCCATGCCAAATATCACTATCAATAAAATGATACTGGCAATACTTTTAAATAAAAAGGGAAAACCCACTTACCACTCTCAATATTCATTTTAGTAACACTAATCATGATGAATTCATTCAGCATGTCGCATGACTGCTGTATGTCATTTCTTAGGAATTCTATTTTCATTCAACATTAATTAAAGAGCACTTATTATAGTGTTACCAAAATTAATTCCTGGTCTGCAGCCCTGGCTGCCAAGTTTCAACCTTCAGCAAATTATTATGGGTGAGTTATAGATCCTGGGAAAATGAGGTCTGTAATGGAATATTAACTATTAGTGATGCATTCATCACTATATTAGAGCAGGAACAATATTCAGGGAGATGTGGTCTCCCAAAATAACGCACTCCACGATCCTGCTTCTTTCTAGCCCTTTCAGACAGTTATTGGAGCTCACAGAAATTATAGATAGTTAGCAAGCTTTTTTAATCCAATCTGGTTTGTGAGACACACTATCCTTCTTGCTTAGAGTCTGTTTGATTAGGATACACTGATCAGACTCAGGATATTACCGCTTTGGCAATTCAGCTTCCTGCTGCTGAGGCTGCACAGACACCACGGCAATATTTTTGATACAGCCCAGCAGAGCTGTGTGTCATTCATTAAAAGAAGATTTATTCACATGCATCTGTCTTGAATCTGTCATAGTCTCCCTAAAGGGAACTCAGGCATTTAATAACTCCCTTTTCCCTCCATCTATGACATTTACCATGGAGTATATAATCTTAGTTTTCCCATGTTTTCAGCACTAAAATAGCAGGTTTGTATATCTTAAAGGATTTTGCTGTATCCTGTTTTTGTAAGAAACCCTAGCGAGACCATGAATTATAGAATAGACCTTGCAGGAGTAGAGAAGTTTGGGCACTACTTTTCATCTTGTTTTATGCAAGTTCACACACTGTTAGTTGGTCCCTTGTTCTGGCACTTTTCCTACAGAATACTGAACAGCTCCAAAACCTTTCCTGCTGAGCAAATAAAAAAAAAAAAGTCAAGGCAAACAGTGATTTTAGCCAAGACTGGGATAACTTTCTTTTTTTTTTTTCTAGAGGGAAATAAACACAGAGGAAAACCATACAAAGCGTCAGCATCAAAAGACGTCACATGTCTTGCTTTCTAGCCACTTATCAAATATTTGTCATCGGGAAAATTGTTCCCCATAACAGCACCTACAGAATTTAATTCCCTGAAGCTGAACTTCACAGGTATTTAAATCTCCTGGAGACCCAAAGTGTGTCTGAAACGTCAAGAGACAGAAGAGGCTTGTGCTGCCCATGGGTCAGAAGGGCAACCCAATCGAGAAGGAGTTTGGCCGAGACTACATCTGGGACTAAGGCACCCACCTTGCTTCTAGTCTCAGAGCAGAATTAGGAGAGCTCCAATTGTCTGGACACTACTGGGAAGGCAGAGTCCATGGCTTCCCATCAATAAAATTATTTAACTACTTACCCGCTCCCAGCTATTAAAAAAATCCACCCCAGCTTAAATCAAAAACCACATACCACCACAAAAAAAATCCCTAACAACATCACAACAAACCTTGACTTCTATTTTGTGTATCAGCTTCCTTGGATTCATGACTGGATGAGCATTGGTGAGGGATCCTCACATGGCCCCATTTCCTAGCAACCTTTCTCCAAACCCAGGACCCAGAGCCTTGCTCAGAGGGGACACCAAGGAGGAAGGGAGCCTAGCCTTCTACTAACTTGGTGCTATGTATTTCAGGAAATAATTATTACAGTATTACAATGCTAAATCCAAGCCATTGTTTTGGTTCTAACCCTTAAGGTCTCAACATTCAAGACAGTTATTCAGACCATACATACCTCTCGCACAATTAGACTCAATTATGAAACCACAGCTCTGCATTTGCTTGGCGAAATGAATGGTCTTCAGGCTACAGTGGCCAACTGGTCTAACCTTTGGTTTATAATAACTACATGAAAAAAAAATCCAAACCCTTTCCCAAGTACTGGGCTCTTTTCCCAAACTTCAAAAATAATTTACTCCACATAACTCTGTAAAGATGCCAATGGAAGCTTCCCTGGGACCACAGGCAGCCTTCTGCTACCCCAAAAGCCTCAAACCCACCCAGCCAGGGAACAGCAATATCTTGCCACAGCCTACTCCTGCATGACTGTGGTCGCAGATTTTGTATTTATGAAGATTAGCCTGGCCACATCTGCAGAGCTGGAGCAAGGGCTATTAATGCCAGGAAGACATCTCCTTTTTAGCACCTCTACCTTGGGTATTATGATGCTTTCCTTCAAAAGAAGATGACTTAGTTCTGGTACAGATGCGAGCCCTCCTATCCCAGCTCATACAGCTCACAGAGGAAAGAGGAGAAGGCAGTGCTTTCCCTCTGCATTCAAGATGCAAGGAATCCAGGTGTGCGCCCCAAGTGCAGCATGAGACCACCCCAAGCACTGATTCACCAAGGGATGGGCACCATCTTTGGGACCACAACGTGAGGTTCATTCTGAGACACTTGCAGCAATATAAGAATACATTTCATATAAATATATGAAACAGTGGTCAACAACCTTTTTTCTAAAAACCATTCCTTGAAAGCCTTGAGCAACAGCTTACAAAGAAACAAACATTCTTAAATTGCTACAAGAGCAGTAGCTGTGCCTGTGACATGAACTGCTCGCACCTACAAGCTCTACTTGCATACAACAATGTATTGTAAAACATGTTAAGGGTTGAGACTATGATTATCAGACAATGTACTAAAAATTGCCATGGCTTTAGTCAGAAAATGTTTAACTACTGAACTATTAGCTCATTGATACAGGTTTGTTTCTTCCTCTTCAAAAAAAACCAAGCTTCTCTCAAATCTCGTTGGTGCAGAATGTTGAGTCACAAGGGTGCCACCTTTGACCAGCCTGCCAGAATACCCAACAACAGCACACAGTACAGGATTTTTGTCTTTTCTTGTGAACTGACATCCATTGCATTCTAGCAGCAACTTGCAACAATTTGCTCTAAAATGCATCTTGTGACTAAGCTCTACAGGTTAAGTTCAAAGCGTGCACCTGCGAGGTTCCAGGTCATGCCCAGGCACACATCTGAGGGAAGGGAGAGGTCTCACTGACATTGTCAAGTGAGAATTTGTGTGCTTTTCAGACTTCCTTTAAACCACTCTGCCAACACATCCCTTTGGTATGAATAAAAGTCTCAGCTAAGAATTTGTATTTGTCACTAACAGGAAATGCCAAACTGCCCAGTGACTCATTTAAATGACATTTTCAGTAAGGATGTGAGTTTTGCCTAATTGATAAAAATAATTCTGTGAGCATATTTCACTCAACTATTCAATTTTGAGTCCACTTTAGGCTTCAGAGCAGTTGGACAAGCACCTAAAGGTTATTACTGATCATCTCCTCTAAGCAGATGCCTGGCTGTTCACAATAGCACAAAGAAAAAGTGTTCACAGCAAGGTTAAAGAAACAATGCAGGCTGAAGTAAAGTGCTGTGAAGTATCATGGTACTAAAACAAATACATAATGATGGGGCAAAGGCCAAAAATGAGAGAAATCAAAGCACCCATCTTATCCATAGCATGCAATATTTTCCAATCTCACCATAAACTCCTTTCATTTTATTATCTGCATGGTGAAGGGAAACCTCAAAGACCAGAGTGGTATTACACAAAAGTTCAAGCTAGATCTCAAGAGCTGAGGTCAAACAGGCAAATGGTCAAAATTTCCCTCAGGGCTACGCACAGAACACCTGGAGTTTCCTACCACCTCTGTAGGTCACAGTTAGTGAGTACACAGTACTAAATTCAAGTGGTATTATTCTTAAACTCACATTTGGTCCTGCAGAATGCTTGCATAGAGCACAAAAAATATTTCATCGGGTATTTTTTCCTTTGGTTGAGTTTTTCCGCTTTGTCAAGCAGGAGGATAAAGTTCTCGTCAGCCACCACAGAGGAAGGGAAGCACATAGATGTGCCCGTGCCGAGACATTTTCCAAGCTTTAACTTTTGCCTGATCATAAAACTGCTTTTTAAAAGGCTGTTTGAGGTTAGTTTCCCAGGCTTTGGAAAGAGAAAGGAGACTTGGCTTAGCAGGTCATTCTGTCCACACCCAGCTACTTCTGCCAATTATATTGATCTCCTACTAAAGAAATATCACTATGACTGAATTTATAATACCTTCATCTTAAAGAATGTCTGTGCATCCATCAAGACGTGGGTCAGTTTTCAGTTTTTCCTTTTCAGGAATACCTTTCATCCAAAGGAAGTCTATAACACATAAACTCTGCATTTCTGTATCTCCATAAAAATCTCACTATGAAAATAGTCCTGATTCTAAGACAAGTACCAGAAGAGTCAAAGATTATAATGACATTTAGTCCTAAATTTTAACTTGAAGTTGCAATTAGTAAAAGCAATTGCCTTGCTGCTCAATTTTAGGTGAAATAATCGGAAATAATTATCTGTAGTTACCTGGGAATGCTGTCAGTTTATAGTGGTTTAGACCTTTGAATGCTTTAGTGAACTCAGTAAGCGTATCCGGCAACAGCTGTTTAACAGTTTAAACTCCCATTTAACTCAGTACAAAAAGGAAACACAAACAAATAAACTGACAATTAGTTGTAAATCACATGAACTGAAATGCTACTGTGTACTGAAGAACAGTAAATGCAGCTCTGTTTTGAAGTTGAGAGCTTTTGCACAGGTCATGAAGGAAAATTTAATGTCTAAAAAATACTGAAACTTCATTTCTCTCACTTTTCATTGTAAAAATTAACTTGTTGTGGAGACATTTCCTAATTTCCTTTGAAAATCCAGGCTCCTGAGTCTACAGAGTCAAAACTCCCCTTTTTGGCTGCAAATCAGAGGCATTTAGAGCACCTTATCTCTCCTGGGTTGCCTAGAAGACACGCTCTTTATTAGTTCAGATTCTGTGCCAAACCAAGACCTCTAGAGCAGAGTTCTCCAGGCTATGCAAGTTCTTCAGACACCTAGCTCCAGGAAGCTGATGAGGACCAGTTCAACTGGGACAAGGATGCAGTGTATTGTTAGAAGCAATTCAAAATTGCCAATACAGTGACAAAACAGGAGTACTGAAGGTTGGAAGATGCTAAACAATTCTATTTCTCCTCCGCATACATCAGATCTGCTTTTGCAAGCTGTACATATCCAAGCTTCAACCTGCAGGTAGAGTCCTACAGATTTGCAAACTCTGACTGATGCCCACAGCCCTGTCCACTTTACACTTATTGCAGGAGCTGCTATAATTTCCAGAGATACAGAAACCTTTTCCTCTTTCTCATATCCTCAGACAAAATTATCCGCTGAATGCCTGAAGGAAAGACCTTGTAAGTAATGAATTTTCTAAACTATAGCTGGACAAATCTATGAGACAGATCTGGTCAGACAGAACACTTATTGGGAAGGTTAGTTTTCATAGAGCTTCTATGATGAAGCTTTCTTTGGTCTGAGATAAGTTTTTGAGTCCAAAGTCAGGTCAAAATTTGGGAATTTATATCATAAGCACACTCAGAGAGGAGCACTATTCTAATGATGCTTTTTAGATTAGATGCTATCTCCTGTCTTTGGAAAAAAATGTGAAGATTATAAAAGAGTTTCCTACTTCTCATTCAGGATTTTGGCCTCCATTACTGTCCAAATAGTGGAAGTGGCTCTACAGCAAGGTTACTTTACCGTATAATCTTCTATTCAAAAATCATAGAATGAATCACAAAATGATTTGGTTTGGAAGAAACAAAGATCACCCAGTTCCAACACCCTTCCATAGGCAGGGACATCTCCCACTAGACCAGGCTCCTCACGATCCATCCAACCTGGCTCTGAATACTTGAAGAAAATCTTCTGGTGTACAAACCTCTCCCTTCAACTTTGAGAAACAGGAGCTATTCTCTGGCATGAAGTCACGCCTAAGTGAACAAGATGATGTAGAAGATATAATCTTTGGAAAGTTGCTTTAAATGGTGCAATTGGCAGCACAACAGTATTTTTCAAAATGTAAAAAATGATATGTTTTAACCAATTGCCAAGAAACCTGTTTTAGTAACACTGTTCATCTTCAGCAAGAGCTCTACAGCTATTTTCGTTTTGCAGAATTCCCCCAAAAAAACCTGTTTCCAGAATTTCAATTGCATACATACAAACATTTTACTCCTGCCTGACTTGGCATTCAATATAAGGTTTTATTGTTCCCACCTCTTCTCCTTTGGCGCCTTTAATAAAATACATCTTACCCATTACGAGGGAGAAGAGATGACTTGGACAACTCTCAACAAACCACAATTCCCACCTCAGGAATACCACACTGTTTGCTGACTCAGCACTGGCCAGTGACACATCACTGGTTTCACCACTCCATCATCCATTTGTTTGGTTTTCATTTCCCTTCAAAATCCAGAAGTTGTTGCAGTAAAAGATGAAAACTAGGAGCTCACTGTTAAAACTTTTATTAAAGCCCAGGCATCATGAAGAATCATGCAGTTGAAATTCTGCTATGATATTCAAAACAACTACTTTTCCTTGCATTAATCTTTCAAAAGAGGGTCAGCATCTATCAAAATTCTTTCTATAAAGAGGATTAACTTTTTTTATTTTTTTTCTTTTTTTTTTTTTTTTTTTAACCATTTCAGGTAAGCATGCTTGCATTACTCGGTAACACGCAGCGAAGTCTGGTGAATGTTACGCTTCTTTGGCAGGAAGTGACTGCACCATTAACACTATCCAGAAGTGAGCAGTGATAAACCCTGGCACAGCAACAAAAAGAATAGCCAGGCCAAGTGACACAAGAACTTGCAGGGTACATTCTGCAGCCGAAAACAGAAATCCACACAAACTCAAAAAATAACTAATTCAAACAAACCTTGTCCCTTGCAAGCTCGAAACGGAGTGAGTTCAAGAGGGGATGTATTTGGTATGGCATGGAAGGGAGGCAATATAAGATGTTTTCTTCTACTACTTTCATTAAAAGTTAAGTACATATCAGGTTTATTGTGTTTCACAAAATAATTATAACTAACCAGTTGAGTGAAGTCCAGTTGCAGTTACCATCTTGAATTTATCTTTCCAGAATTTGCTGCTGTTATCAGCTCACCCTCTGGCAGTTTAATTGAGATTGAATGGCAGCTTACTCTTAACAAAACAAGGTCAGACTTACAGTTTGGAAAGAAACAAAAAGGCAACAGGTATTTCCTCACATTCTGATGTGTTTTAACTTTAAGCTCTGTAAACTACACTATTTTCTACATGGTTTTCATGCTCCTATGTGCTGCTTATGGTGAATTATTGCCATCATTCCCCTTTTAACATGAAATGTGAGCCAACTAATGGATTTACCGTATATCCACTCAAGATAGAAACTCAGAAAAGATTGAAAGAAAAAAGTTCTACCTGTAAGTGATGAAATATCAAATAAAATATTTCTATCCAAGAATTAATTCATAAACAAATCTAATTTTGAGCTCTCAATAAGGAAGTATTACATTCAAATAGATACTGACCTGCTTTACAGATGAATACCATCCATCCTAATCTATCCATCTATTCTATTCTGGAGTAAGAGCATCCCATTGCATCTAAAATAAACTTCAGCTAATGAGTTCAAGGGAATTGGAATATTTACTTTGGCATCCTGGATATTTATATTTCACAGACTCAGCCCATTCTGACAATCATCAGCAGGAGAACACATTAACCTTTCCTCAGCGTTCCTAACCCAGCAAGTTGGATAGCGAAGCACAAAGTTGGGTAGTCAGATAATTATTTAGGAAAACAAGAATTGAAGTCTTGAGGGAATAAAATGAGATTCTAAGCTACACAGAGAAAGTTTAAATAGAGATAATATTGAACTAGAAATGCACTGGCCTAGGTTGAATTCTTTCCTTTATCTCAACAGTTATCATAATGGTTTGTCAAAATAATGGCTGATTAAGTTCTCATGCCAGCTCATTAAAGCATAAAATCAGAACGGGAAAGACTAACTTAATTGACAGCAAATACATGACACAGACACTGATGGTACTAATAATGCAGAGGAGTTCGTATGTCAGCTTACCATAAATGCCTGTCTCATGTTTTGGAAACTCAAATGCAGCATCCTAGCAGCTGTTGATGACCGGAAGAAAGAACCAATTAAGTGAAAAACCTTAATATTTTACAGTTAAATTATCAGAAACATCTGACATGGGTGGCTCAGCTCCTCACAAATGTCCCAGATCCAAATGAATTAAATCTTAGATCTCCTTAGGTCCATGGGCATGTAATACGGTAGCACAATCCACCTATCAAGTGCTCATCCATGAAGAATTAAACTTCTCATTAAGGGCGTCAAAACTTACTGGCAGTGCAGCCTCAGTACAGCTGCACCCTTTTCCACTTCTTGGTCAAGTAACCTTAAACATCATAGAATTGCTTGACAAGACATTTGAGATCATCATTACTGAATCTAATCCCACCTTTGATAGCTCCCAATGAAGTATCTCTCTTGCAGCACTACCTTTCCCTTTTGATCTTGTTTCAGATCGAAAGATTTACCCAAAGAAATACCTATCCCACATGAAAATGCTCTATTTGTGTCTCTCTGAAATCTCTTCTTCTCTTCTCATCCAGTGCTTGCCTCATATCCAGAGAGTATTTCACATCCAAATCCCTGGTGTAGCTTTAAAAAGCTACAAAATAACAGTTATAAAAAGCATCAAGACAGCTTCCTTAGATCATCAAAAGAAATTATTCCACAGAGAGGCCAGTATTGATCTAAGCTGGGCCAGGGTCTTCAGTTCTTCCTTTAATTTTGTGTGAATTAGTCTCAGGGATTTTTTTCCATTGCTGATATTCATTGCCAGACTTTTCAGCAGTGGGTTACCAAAGCTTTTTCTGGAAAACATTGCTGATATAAACAATCTACTGATCTAATCTCATAGTAGCCCTGTGTTTAATTAAACATATAGCGTATAGCCACATTAAAGAATTATTTTAGCCTTGAAACCTACACACAAAGCCAAAACCTTGTTTTGTTGGAAACCCAGTTTTGGGGAAAAAGGAGATGATTCAAAAAGCCATATTTCAAAGAGTTGCCACACAAGTAAATAAAAAGTTTACTTTCCCTGGGAAACGCAATATAAGGAACTTAAAAGATGAACAAAATCCCAATGTTTATCCAGTCCAATGGATAAAAAAGGACAAACTCACGGACTTGTCACAATGGCCAATTGTACAAAGAAGCTGAAACAAGTCATTTCTGACAGCCAGTGAAAAATAACATTTGTGCCCATAAAAAAAAAACCCTCATGTTGTATTTCATATGGAAAAGCCAATAGAAGTCCCCAGCCAAGCTTTTTTATCACTAAACTATCTTGATTTATACTTTGTTTGAAGTTCTCAAAATTAAACTTTCAGTCTCTTGCTCACTAAAAATAACCTCACATAGCTGGTTGGGAGGCAGCTGATGCAGGCAAAACTTGAGCATTCAGGCCTTATGTGAGCAGCAAACCAGAGATTACTCCTTTGTCATGTAGCAAGCAAACATGACTTCCATATATTTAAGATTCAAGACTGCAAATTCTTATTAAGAAACAGTACAGCTGAAGTTGATTTGTGAAGATATTTTCTGAACCTACCCATTTTCTAAGGAAACTCAACATTATTAATGGAAAAATGTACACTCTACACACTTTTCAGCTCATATATTTCTAGTTACCTATTAACAGCTGAAACACTGATAAGTGCCGTACATCCCTCGTAATAAAACATTTAAAACTGAAGATGATGTGTAAGTTGGGAGGAAGCTCACAGAAAAATGGCTTCACTGCCTACTTTACTCAGGTTACAACTTCACTGCTGTTTATGTACAGACACCTCCTGTCTGTGGGAAGCTATTAAATCCGATAATCTATCTCTTATTAACCAAACTAAGGTTTAACTGGTAATCTGTAAACAGGATGGCTGCAGGCCACATTGACTATTCCTAGTTAGCTAATGTTTTTCTACTGGTCTCCTCTATGCTCATCTCAAAGGATGGGCAAGATCCATCACGACTTACTGTGGAACACAAGCAGGGGCTGTCGTATCCATGCGTGAGGAATACAGAATGGGGTAGGAAGTCTGACTCCATCCTCAACATGAAAGAATATTAAATATTCCCATCTGCGTTTTTCTTAGGCAAAATCAGGCAGAACTCCATCGGGACTGGTTTGCAGTACCTGACTGCTTTGAGACTAGATGATCTCCTCAGGTTTTCACTTACTCTAAGATGCTAAGAGTTTTCACACTGGAAAATCTGTTGCTTATATTGATTCAAATCTGATCAACATAGTCAGTACTGAACTCAAACCAGGTCAAACACTCTCAGACATGGATATTAGCTCTTGTTAGCTAACCTATGAAGACATGTCCTACCCTCTGTAAAGAAGGGTATCCAAGATAATAAATAAATGCCTTGCAGGACAGAAGATCTAGAGCGTCTCAAGTAAAAAGGAAGGAGAGTGGTTCTGAGGACTCTTTGTAAGAGACCAGATGAAGTGGAGCACCTCCTCCCTGCCTCATCCCTCCTTTCTTGTATTAGAGTGATCAACACTTGAGCAAATATAAGGTCTGTACTCAGGAAGACAGAGACAGGCAGTCTGTTCTACATCAAGTCATTTTTATCCCTTGCGACCGTAGCTATCATTTCCCTCCCAAATATTAAAGGTATCAGTATTAAAGACTGAACATTTAAGTGACTCAGCTCAGAAACAGGGCTTAATTTAAGCCGTACTACTGACATTGCTAGAAAATAACCCACACCAACTTCTAAAAGTTATTTAAATCTTAGAACTGGGATAAATGACATTTACGCAACATTGCAAACTCTTTCATGAAAGGCAGAACTTTGAACATATCTTGAATTCTAAAATGTAAGGGAACTATTGTGTTCACCTTCTGTCGAACAAAGTACACGTTGTAGAGCACATTCCTCAATATTTCAGACTTGAAAAGGGATGGCATTTCCAACCCTAAAATAACAAAGCTACACTTCTGCAGGGGTTACACCATATGGGGGTGTTCATTTCCCTTTGTCTTAGCTGCATAAACTCCACATCAACCCTCTGCAGTAAACGATGTCTGCCCTATTGTCTTATATAAACACTCCTTTGTTTTTCCTCAGTGTAAAGCTGTGTTTAAAGAAAGCTCGGTACAAATTCCAAGAAAGAAACCAGTGTAAGAAAACTAGATTCATAAAATGAATTAGAACAGCTCTACTGTTATATCGGCTGGGGCTGGAGAGCCAGCAAAGTCAGATAATATTTTATTTGGAGCTGAAATGAACAGTTGTGAACTTGGACAAACCAGTGCTTCAAAGCATTCTGTACATACTACCACTAGCTCAAGGAATTTATCATGACTAAGAACCTGACTCCAACCCTATTTACACCGTTTTAGCTCTGCTAACTTCAGCCAGTTGGAA
Source organism: Coccyzus lansbergi (assembly GCA_033558105.1). Taxonomy (NCBI): domain Eukaryota; kingdom Metazoa; phylum Chordata; class Aves; order Cuculiformes; family Coccyzidae; genus Coccyzus; species Coccyzus lansbergi. The sequence goes on from JAUMJK010000248.1 coordinate 3,707,589, forward strand.
GATCAGAATTGAGTTGTTCGCAGCCATCTCTTATCTATGACTTACAGAAACATGGAAAAAAAGGATGGAACCATCCTCTTTACACCAATTCCATTCCCAACAAAAAGCAGCTCAGACTAAATACTGCACAACCTTTGGAAAACTTCATGGGTGGCCCATGCAGGGACCAAGGGAGCTGATGAAAAGTAAGATGTCAGATTTGGTGATATTACTGAACCTCTAGAAACTCATACTTTCTGGGAATGGGATACAGCCCCCATTGTTACATTATTTTTATTGAGCCTTAGAAATACATCAATGTGGCTAACTTAAAATACAAACCACAGTACAAGTATTTTAAGGCTTTAAGAAAAGGTACATATTTTTACAGCCTTGAGCCCATTATGGATTTCATGAAGACTAGCATGTAGCAACTTGACTTTATTACGATGATAACTTATTAATGATTTGTGTACTTCAGTGCCCCTCCAGTTCTCCTGAGACAACATCATGACTTAACTGTGTTATGCGTTTTACAGACATAAAGAATAGACTTTTTTGCTATCATAAATCAAGAGCATAATGCAATTGCTGAATGCATATAAAAGCCAGAACACAAGAGGCTTGTTATACAGCAGGGTATAAATTGTATTGCTAGTTATCCCTAAATGTTCCCTTTTTGGGTCTTTACAGTATTTTTTTTAATCTATCTTGTGCATGGATGTCCTCAGACATGCAAAACAGTTGAAAACTTGTTAAATTCTTCAATTGTACTCAGCAATTGAGTATTAAACATTGCATAGCCACCAAGAACTCAGTGCTTTGAATCTCTAGAGTCAAGGTGCAACTCAGCTGATGCATAGCACGTGAAACTTAACATCAAGTCATGCAAATCGCTTACAGAAATGCAGTTCAGAAGTAAGAAGTGAAAGGAGAAAAAAAACAGAGGCTTAATAACATTGGACACCCAATAAAACAATCATAGAAACTGGCCTGCTGCCAGCACAGTACAAATATACACATTTGTGAGGCCAACGGAGCAAAAACCCCACCAGCACCCCACAGGGGAGCAGTTTGCTTCTTAGCTGTAGCTCTGATGTCATCAAAAGCTATTATTTCATTCCTCCTTCCCCCCTCCCCCAGAATAAAACAAGCACAGCCAAGACAAATTGCACACTGGAACTGCTCTCCTTGCACTAACATCTGCCAGTTGTGTGGTGGCTGGAATGCAGAACGAGGTGAAAAGAGGATGCGTTTTTTTAGGACTTGATCAATGTGGTGGACCTCTCAACAGTACCACCCATAGGAGTCTCAGGGTTACCTGCCAAGGTTAGAGGGACAATCTATGCGGTGAATTATTGCATTGTTCTTGTATAGAGGATGACCACAAATCCCAGGTAGCACCTACGTGCTTCAACATATCTGCCCTCTCCAGAGGTACCTCCCCAGGCCACAAACTGGCAAGATTAGAGAGACGGGTAAAATTTTGTCTCTGCAAATAATAAATAGTTGGAGTTACCCATTTAAAATACCTTTTTTAAAGGTCCTTTGGGATTTTTTCTTTGTTATTATTTTTATCACTTCCAAGTCCCTTAAATTCCACCAGATTGCATGTCCCCAGGGGGATTTCATTAAATGCTATTTTATCTCTACCATTTTTTGAACTTCCTTAAACAAAACACTTTCTCATGTCTCATTCCCCCATTATCTCTAAACACTGAGAGACATGGACTGCCATGCCAAAACCAGAAGGGAACCTTAAATTTGTACAGGCAAAATGAACTAAGTGCTTAACCGTGCCCCTTTGCAATTAGAGCCATGCAATACAACATAGCCTTGATAGCTTAACAGTTCCTTTCATGGACCACTGTAATGTACTTTAACAAATCTCTTGATGAATCACAGGTTAGTTGAACTGTTCAATTGTAGCTTTATCCTAATCCTACCAGCTAAGCATTAATGCTAGCAACCTCCCACATCCTAATCCTGTCCCACTTGACACTGACCCACACTCAGTCCCAAATGACGTGTGTGTTAGCAAAAAGCTGTGCAAACAACATATTAATCAAGAACACAACCAGAGAGTTAAACATGTAACAGTGGGGAGAGGTTCGGCAAAAAGACCCTTCTTTCTCCAGGCACAGGCTTGGCACATGCAGATATAAGTGCATCTAATAAAATAGCATAAATACGCACAACAAAAGCATTGAATTACTACAAATCTTATAGCTAAGCTGTTAGAAGATGTCTTGAGCATGATTTAAAATGAGAGGGAAATCCAGTCTGAGGTCAGATTGAAACTATTAAAATTAGACACAACCTTAGAGAACGGGAAGACTTTTATGTGTGATAGACTCCCATTCTCCATAATTCACTGCAGACTGGGAAAACAATTCCTTCGGAACAGCCGTTGACAGCTTAATATTCCCAATGATGGTGTTGTCAGGTGATAACACAGAGGAGCCAATATGCTCTGATCCAAACAGAACATTTGCATTGACTGCAACATTTGCAGAGAGATTCTGCTTGGAAAAATGTCTCAGCTGAGCTGAAGCATCACCTGAATACCATTTAATTACAGTCAAGATAGAAGCAAATCGCCTTCAAAAAGGTCCAAGTTGCCTTCCCTGAACAAATCCTGAATGGGGACTGAAACTGTCTCTCCAAAAATTTTATTGAAGCAAAGAACAATCCTATAGAACCTCTTATCCAGGTTTTAAAGTGTGCACTATTGTCAAATGCATTCTCTCAAATTTCAGGAATGTGTATGTATGGCTTGTACCAACCCTCGGCTTCAATGCCTCTCCACATCTTTCCTTAGCTAACCACAAACCCAGTGAAATTCCTCTAGGTTCCTACATTCACACAGCTAAATATGCTTTCAATTATTTTCCTGGCATGGTTAAAGAAGAATTTCGATAGTCTAAGGCCTTTATGTACAGGAGAGTAAAGCTGTGTCTTTCAGAATAATATCAAGACTGTTCTGTGACTGAGGGTCTGATGTAGTAATGGCAATAGTGAAAGGCTCAATTGTCCCAGTGGGGGCTTAACAATAATGGAGGAGCAGAGCAGCACCATGCAGTGAGATTAAGGATGATTGTTCCCTGTCCATAGGCAAATGGCACAAAAGGAAACAGAGCAAATATTTTGTAGATGGTTAGACCTGATGATCTTAGAAGTCTTTTCCAACCTTAACAATTCTGTGATTTTTCTACTCAATGACATATCAGCCTTTGCAGAGGATAAGAGCTCAGGTGTGGGTAGACCTGCAGCAGAGGTGGGAAGAAAAGATAGTTTTTCCATCTTCCAGGGAGTTCTGAATTGTAGCAGGAAAGTCCAAATAGTACCAGGCATGTTCTGTACTGAACTCAAGACCAGCCTAGTTTTTGCCATGAAGAAAAGCCTGAAAGGCTTACAGTCCAGTAAAGATCATCTAATCTGAAATGGTAAAAAAAAAAAAAAAAGAGAAAGAAAAAAAAAGATGGAGTGTTCCTTGTCATCTTCTAGCACTTGATGGTCAATGCAGTTTCTGCATCATGTTTAACAGACATCAATGTGCATGTCTGGGCAGACAGGGTGCTTAAAAAGTCCTGGATGCTTTTGGTTTCACAGGATCCTGTGTGAAGTGTGAAGTCCATTGTCATGTCTGTCATAAACACGCTAAGCGGCAATTCACTTAAGCACTCAGAAATTGTCTCAGGGCAAGATACAGCAAAAAACGCTACCCAAGTTCTCTCCTTTGCACTGCATGCAGACCTACAGACCCCAGTCATATCCTAGTTTTATGTTTCACATTAATTATGCCATGTATTCATCTGTCACATCTCCTTTTTCCACATCATGTTTATTTGCAGTGCAAGGTACGTTCTTATGGCTTGCTCTGAATTCCAACCTTGTCCTACACCTGAAGGGGCTACAAGAAATTTGGGGAGGGACTGGTGACAAAGGCTTGTAGCGATAGGATGAGGGGCAGATTTAGACTAGACATAAGGAGGAATTTCTTCACCATGAGGGTGGTGATGCCCTGTCACAGGTTGCCCAGGGAAGCTGCAGATGCTCCATCTCTGGAGGTGCTCAAGGCCAGGTTGGATGGGGCTTGGAGCAACCTCATCCAGTGGGACGTGTCCCTGCCCGTGGCAGGGGGTGGGACTGGATGGGCTTAACTATTCTATGATTGTCACTACACTTCACCTAAACATCGCACACCACAGCCAAGGGATTTCACATGATGAGCAGAGTGGCACCAAAAGTTTAAAACTACCAAGACAAGCCGGAACATGAAAACAACCCAACGGTTTTAGAGATTACTGTACATTAGAACTTGGGGATTAATCTTGAGACTGCTTTCAGATATTATATTTACTAAAATCGCTTTCCTACCTTGACTGAATTGCAGAATTCTTATCACCTGCCACACATAACAGATAAACTGTGGCATTTGTAACTTGAGCATCATTCATAGCATAAGGGTTTCATTAAAAGCTTCCATATCATACTCTAGTGTTTATACGTGCACACATGTGCCTCACTAGTCTGTGTGCACATCATCAAATTACTTTCCTTTTAATTGCAAAATTAAGGTGGGCTTTGTGCTTCACACAGGTATTCTAGAGCTATCACTGTTGTAGGGATAAAGAACAGCATAATGATACACGTAACTCAATCTCCTGAAATTCTACTACTACTATTACTACTGCCAGTAACTGGTAAAAGAACTTAGCATCGAAATCAATTGTAAAAGAAGCAAGACAACCCCCCCCCCCCCAAATATACGTATCTATAAATAGTGCATTACCTAAGCATAATAAAACACTCAACAAAGTAGGAACTTGAACTTAAGCACAGAGGAAGACAATTGCAGCTGTTTCTGTGATCAGGATCTGCTTTTGACAGTGAAATAACGTGACAGATCTTACATCTATTTCTCAATAGAAATTATAATTCTTATTCTAATTTTAGATGCACAAAGATGATGTTTTGTCTTGGAAATTGAGTTGAAAATAATCCTCTTGTCCAAGAACTGCAGTTTCACTCCTCTAAACAGAAGGGACAAATTCTGGGCACAGCTAAGTGCCCAGTCACAGTGGAATTTTCACACTAAGTAAAGTATGAGTAGAGGACATTCTCTTCATCCACCCCATGAGCTTCATTTCCAGGAGTATTTCAGAATTTAGCTAGTAAAGTTTGAAAGTTAGTGGCTTGGACATATCTTCACTGGTAGCAGAATTGTCTCTGTGAGCATGGAATACCAACAAGAGCAGAAGCTGTGCTAGCTGTCAGCAATCTTTGTGGACACCTCACATTTGAACGAGGTGTCCAATATCCCTCAGTTTGCCACCAAAACTGCTGGCTACCTTTAACTATTTTACCTGGACTTACACTTGCTTTGGTTCTCTTGTCACCTGTACAGGGGTGTTAAGTTTTGGAAACCACTATATTTTGTCCAGTTTGTCCACCTGCAGGTGGTTTACCACACATTGTGTTCAGCCCTTTGGGGGACACTGGAGAAAATCAAACAATAAACCACTTCAGACAGTAAGGAAAAGTTAAAAACCCAACCCAAACCTTTCTTGCCTTCCCCCACCACCCTTCTCCACCCTTGGTTTATCTTATTGATGCCACATTGCTAAAATACAAGCAAACAAACAAACAAAAAACCAAAAAACCACAGAGAAAGTATTTTTTCCTTCTGCGCAGTTATAGAACAAGTACACACATTAAATGAGCAATAAAAACTGTGTGAGGTTTACTACTTTACCTAGCTCTCATCAGTATATTTAATTACTTGTATTTATTTAGCATCATTTGTTAATTTGTTTATTCTTCTTACTTCTATTATTCATGTTAGTATGACAGAGTGAGCCAGTGAGTGGCTATTGCTACTCAACATAATTTAAAACTAAAACCTATGTAATCCAATGCTTAAAAATACATATACATATGCTATCTATGTATGTCTATGCCTCATAGGCATGATTACTCTGCACTCATAAAGATTAAATATCAAAACATACCATCCTCCTGAAGACCTTCCCAGTTCCAACCAAGCTGGATTATTTCCTAGTTCACCTGAGTAAACTAGGAAGGTACTGAGGGGTATGGTTTAGAAACTGGGAATGGTTGGACTCAATGATCTGGTGAGTCTCTTCCAACCTGGTGATTCTATGATTCTATGATTCAGAATGAGAAATGTGGGTAGGAAAATTATTGTCAAATCAATGTTGCAGCCTCTATGTAGATCTGATGACTCCTCCCATCTCTTTTCCATTTTTTGTTCTAATCTTTCGAATCTATGGTTTGCCTCCTTTCCCTAAAAACTTCGCCAAAGGGTTTTGGAAGTATTTCTGCTCCTGGCAGGGCTGCCAATATCTGGTGGCATCTTTCACATGGGCAGAAGTTCCCTGTGGAGAAATGGCAACGTTTCTCTTTTCCCAGAATATTTTGAACCCCTACTGTTTGGCTTAATCTGCGGTTCCTGGCCAGAAATGCATTTTGTCCTGTGTGTCACAGACTGGAGCCCTCCCCTCTTCCTGCTTATAAATCACAAGGTTACCGCTAACAATAATAATGTCAACATACTGAATTTGCAAGATAAAAGGCACCACGATTAAGGCCTTTAATTAAAACATTGAAGGAATAATCCAGATTTTGCTACCAGAGAGACAGATTTTTCACTGCAAAATAAAACACCAACTTTATCTAAATCAATTTTCAGAATGTTGCAAGTGACTGAAAACCAAGAAGCAACCAGGCCTCACAGTGCTGTTCAGCAGACTTCTTCATAGAATTATGGAACGATTTGGGTTTGAAGGGACCTCAAACTCATCCAGTCCCATCCCCTGCCATGGACAGGGACACCTCCCACTGAATCAGGGGCTCCAAGCCCCATCCAGCCTGGCCTTGAACACCTCCAGGGATGGGGCAGCTACCACTACTCTGGGCAACCCGGGCCAGAACCTCTCCACTCTCACAGCAAAACATTTTTCCTTAAGATCTCATCTCAGTGTTCTCTCTTTCAGCATAAAACCATCCTCCCTTGTCCTATCCCTGCACTCCCTGATCAAGAGTCCATGCTTCCCCCCAGCCTCCAGCTTCCCTGGAGCCCCTTTCCATACCGGAAACCGCTCTAAGGTCTCTCCAGAGCTTTCTCTTCTCCAGGCTGAACAATCCCAGCTCTAAGCCTTCTAGCCGGTCCACCTAGAGTCATTTAGAACCAGCAGGTGGTCAGAACAACCTTGAAGGAACTTTATAGGCTTTGGTTGTAATGTTCCATTCTGATGAAAGGAGATGGATGGTATCACCAAAAAAATTTCATGGGGGTGTCTCACAGATATGGAAGGCATCATGTTATCCAAGATGACTCAAGTCCTGGGCATATTTCCTAATGCAGGTGCAACCCTGAAGGAGATTTGTGCTCTCTATGGATATAGCCATATCAGTACAGGACCAGTTGGTGCTCAGTCATGGTTTAACCCCAGTCAGTGACTGAGCACCACACAGCCAGTCTCTCACGCACACCCACAGTGGGATGGAGGAGACAGTCAGAACTATAAACTTTGGGAGCTCATGGGTTGAGATAATAACAGCTCGATAATTATAGTAAAATAAAACATAATAATATTTTTTTAATTGTATTTAAAAAGAAAATAATGAGAGTAAAACACCTATGATAACTAAGTGATGCAAAAAATCATTGCTCTCCACTTGTCAACTGATGCCAGCAAGCCCCATCTCAAGCAATGATCACCACCCTCCAAATCACCTCCCCAGTTTATATGCTGACCGTGATCTCATATGGTACGGAATACTCCGTTGGTGTGTTCAGGCCAGCTGTCCTGGCTACATCCCCATCCTGGTTTCTTGTGCTCTTCCCTTCTCACTGTCAGGCCATGAGAAACCATAAAGCCCTTGACAAAGAGCAAGCATTACCCAGCAACAACTAAACTGCCAGTGTATTATCAAAGCCACTTTTGTACTAAATCCAGGGCACAGCTACTAAACTACTATACCAGCTACTAAGATGAAAATTAACTCTACTCCAGCCATATCCAGAACATACTCCTGCTCAGGTGATGTTGCTCAATGTTTCCTTAGGTGGCACAAACCAGTTTGCTCTACAGGGGAGAGAAATCTCCCTTCTGGCCATTAATGAGAGCTAAATTGGGTATTCTTTTGCACAGCCTAATGACTGCCTATGAGTAAGAACATTACATCTTCTTTTAAGACTATTCAGTCACTGTTGACTTTTCCAGCACTGGTGCCAGCGTTTCTCATCTCGATGGAAACAAAAACCCTGCAGTGAAGACCCTGGCAGTGCTGGAATGGAAGTTTCATGGTTGTAGAAATCCTAAAACTATCATGTATTCCTTAACACATGCGGTCGAGAGTGCTAAATAACTGACTTCACCCACAAAGAGTTCAGTGTTTTATGAAGTTCCAGTTCCCTCTCCTCAAGAGATTTCTATCCAAAATAGCAAAAAACCCCAAACAAACAAACAAAAAAAACCACCCAGAAGAATGGAGTAGAACTAGAAGATGTTTCTAAAAATATTTAGAAACATAAAAAAGGTCTCTGGCCCTTTGTTTCATCGTTTTTACCAGTGAACAATTTTTTGTGTGACAGAGCACTAACTAGAATATCTATGAAAGTCTACTGAAAAACTAGATATATTGTGTTTAGCACCTACTGAAACACCAACATTGCTTTGCTTTTCAATATGTAACTGTTTTCCGACTTTAACAACTGTTGAAAATCCTTAGGAATTGCTTTATGGCCTCCTAGAGGAGCCAGTCCATCTGTCATGAACTCCACTTGGAGGAGGTTCAGACTCATAGAATGGTTTGAGTGGGCTCAAATGGGCGTTGAGGTCCCTCCCAACCTAAACCATTCTGTGATTCCATGTTTAAAATCATACCTCATGAAGGCTGGGGAGCACTCCTTGCTCTGTATCTGTAGTGCATTACAACATTGAAAAAAGCCTTCATCCTGTCAATTAAATTCAGTACTAGCCTCCACCTTACTGATATTAAGGTGTTATCTTGCTAAATGAAATATATGGAAATATTCAAGACCTGGCATTTATTCATTAAAATAAGTACATTGAGGAGTGTTGATATTAAAATAGGGAACATATTATTGCTAGTGTTGTACCAGAAACATTCTGCTTTAACAATGATGTAGATACGTTTGGAATGATCCAAAAGTTATGAAACATTCATAGGTGAGCAGTACCTCACCTCCAAACCTCAGTTCAGAGAGGAGGTGGCAGTTCAGACAGCTAAACCAGTTTTGGGGAGAACAGAGAATGAAAAAGAATATAAGTGTGCAGTGGACCAGATCTCATATTCAGAGAATGATTTTGGTTTGAAGAGACCTCAAAGCCCATCCAGTCCCACCCTCTGGATGGGGACACCTCCTACTGAATCAGGTTGCTCCAAGCCCCATCCAGCCTGGCCTTGAGCACTTCCAGGGATGGGGCAGCCTCAACTGCTCTGGGCCTCCCACTCTCATTGTGAAGTATTTAGGTTAGACATTGGGAAGAAATTTTCTCCCTTCAAATTTAAAGCCACAAACCCCCCCTCCCCCATCCTCCTTGGGTGTTATTTACTCTTCAACTCAGAACAGTAGGATTTGAAAGTATTTTTCCATTTTAAAAAGCCACAAAATTACAGCAGTGAGGCTCAGCTCTCAAATCTACGTATAAACACCAATGCTTGGGTTTGAAACTTGTGGTCCCTTAAAACCTTATATTTCTAAACAGCATCCTCCCCTTCTAAGAGACATTTTCTCCCCCTCTTTAAATAAGCAGCGAGGGTAACAGCATGGTGAACAAATTTCATGTCTCTGCTCCGTTTTTTCCGTCTCTCGTCCAGCCTCCAGCAGGCCAGATGGCACCAGTGCAATTGCGAGTAAGTCAATACATCTGGCTGCATTCCTGAAATGACAAACCTGATGGATAGAGCCCCGGCTCCTATACAAAGCCTCTTTTCAGAACGCTCTCCCTGGTACTTGTCTGCTTTAAGCAAAACCTAATGTGTGAAAACAAAATAAAATTGAGCTCTTTCACCACCCCGCACTAACGTTTCATTTCCAGTGTTTTTATTAACGCTGCTCTCGCGCTGCCCTGCTTCTGTACCTCACCCCCAGGCTGCTCAGCACTGGTTTTCTGGCACAAAATGGGCTCTGTTTGAAGCCCTCTCTCCTCTGGAGCTGCTAACAGTTCAAAGCAGGTTACAATAAACACTTTGAGCTTTTTGTTTTCATTAGGAGCAGCACAATCCTTTAGGAAATTGTCCTCAAAGAGAGGAGAATCTGAGAAAAGCAGAAATGAAGCAATGTCTTCTGTCAATCCCTGTAGCCTCTCATTGGGCAAATAAGGAGTTCATAGAATAGTTTGTGTTGGAAGGGACCTTAAAAAGATCATCCAGTTCCACCCCCTGCCATAGGTAGGGACACCTCCCATGGCATCAGGGGGTTCCAACACCCATCCAACCTGGTCTTCAACATTTCCAGAGATGGGGCAGCCAACACTGCTCTGGACAACCTGTTCCAGTGCTTCACCACTCTCATCATGAAGAGATTCTTCCTTATGTCTAGCCTATAACTGCCACTCTAGTTTATTCCCATCGCCCCTGTCTTATCACTATGACCCTTTTCAAACAGTCCCTCCCCAGCTTTCTTGTAGCCCCTTTGGGTACTGGATTTACTCACTGTAAGATCTCCTCAGAGCCTTCTCCTCTCCAAGCTGCACAACCCCAGCTCTCTCAGCCCAGCCTCAGTTAAGGAATGAGTGAGATCTCTCACGAACAGCGAGATGTCAGCAATGCATCTCCTAACTACTGATGTGGTGATACCATCCACCTAGAGGGTGAGGGGTTCCAAGGCCGCGCACAACATTCCTGGATTATTTACAAACCTACAAATAAATATTTGGAGGCCATTGATTGAATGAACAGAAGAGCATGTAGCCAAAAACTACAGACAACAGCACAGCAGGTGTTAACCTTCCCTTAGAAAACATCACTCTTCATCTTTACATATATATAATAAAATACATTATATATAATAATAATAATACATATATGTCAAGTTATATATTATATATATATATGTAATAAATATGTATTATTCATACATATTATATACTTATACATATAATTTGGGAATGCAGCTAGTACCAGATGAAATGCGGAAGCCCAAAACGGGGCCACTCCACCAAAGAACTGCTCTGTCCTTGCAGCTCTTTCACCAAGTAAAGCATCCAGTTCTTCACCACACTTCCAGTAAAGATATTTTTCCTAATAGCCAATCTAAACCTCCCCTGGCACAACCTGAGGGCACAGAATCTTCTGCTGCTTCCAAAATACCTGATCTGGTGCAATCAATGCTGAAGTCATGTCTGCAGCACCATCCCATCTTCTGGAGCATTACCACGTGCTCGCCAATAGAACGCGGTACTAAGCTGCTGCTTCAAATATCACCAAGCAGAAATTTCGCTAGGTTGTTTGTGTTAAACTTTTAGGTTAAAGTATTTATAAAATAAACAACCCCCACCCCACCCCAAAAAACCCAGTTATCATTAAGAAGACTGTTTAGAAGAAGAAAATTTAGAACAGGAGAGTATCACAAAGTGTGAGGGGCTCTAGAACTAGAAAAATGAATCCAGAGAATGAAGAGACCATTAATTGATTTATAGGTACCATTAATTTCCCCAGATTGCCTCTCCACCGGTCCTTTTAGAAGGAGGTATTGCATGTGGATAAGTATTTTATATTTTCTCCATTCATTCTTATCAAATGACGCATTTTTAAATCCCCTCATTCTTCCACACGGCTTTTGCCTAACAATGCAATTGCTGCATGGACTTAGACTACACAATATTAGAACTTTCTAAAATATGACTGATGGTCTGTAAAACTAAAAATAGAAAAACATTTTGAAAGAGCTTTCAGTTATGGAAGATCCAAATTATTCTAATTTAGAAATACATTCAAGGAAATTTTGGCTGCTTCGTGCAGTCAGTAATTTTTCATCGCCTTCACCTTGCACAGTCTGACCACATTCCAGTTTGATATTCTGAAATCAAAACTTCACTGCCCTTATCACCCTGCTTAACTTACTTCATGAAAAAGAACTGAGAAATTGCTCTGTTTTTGAATATTTAGCTGTTGAGTCATGTATTTAAGCTTAAAGTGCAATGATTGAGAGGGACTCTCAACAGATGAAGTCACCTTTAGGGATTTGGCACAGACCAGGGAGAAAAGGCTAGCACACTGCTAGATTTTGAAAGAAGGCTGGAAAAAAATTAAATAAACTAAACCAACTAACTTAAATGTATTAAGAGTAAGATGAAGATGAAAAAAAAACCATGTTTCTTAGACAAGTAAATCCAGTACCCGAAGGGGGCTACGAGAAAGCTGGGGAAGAACTGTTCACAAACACTTGTAGTGATAGGACTGGGGGCAATGGGTATAAAATGGAGAGGAGCAGATTTAGACTAGGTGTAAGGAAAAATTTCTTCACTAAGAGTGGGGAGACACTGGCCCAGGTTGCCCAGAGCAATGGTGGCTGCCCCATCCCTGGAGGTGTTCAAGGCCAGGCTGAATGGGGCTTGGAGCCTGTGATCCAGCGGGAGGTGTCCCTGCCCATGGCAGGGGTGGGATTGGATGATCTCAATCCCTTCCAACCCAAATTATTCTTTGATTTTAAGAAATCCCTTTAGTACTTATTTTTTAAACCTGCTCTTAGATATTAAGTTGATAGGAACTGTGGAATCACAGAATCACAGAACAACCAGGTTGGAAGGGACCCATCGGATCTTCTAGTCCAACCATGAAAAAAAACCATGGAAACCAGAGGAGATCCAGCCCTGAGGGTTCTAATTACCAGAAAATCAGCATAGTTGATAAAATTACTCAGACCAGGTTAGAAGTTATTGTACATTAAAGTGTGAGCATTTTTCATAGTAACAATATCTTGAAAGGGATTGTCTCCTGAGATTCCAGAGATCATTCCTGTTCTTTCTAGATTCAATACAGGTTCCTTGTATCACTGGGCTTGCTTGACTGTACCATATATTACCAAGAGCAGGGCAGACCCAGCCTCAGCCAGAACCTCTACTATAACATCACTGCTAATAAAGGATAAAAGACTCCCAGATACATTAGCAACAAACTCACTGAACTTTGCCTAGTTTTATCAGGAACTGGTGCCAATGTGGAGAAAACTGGTAATCCCTCTGCAGTCTATTCCTAAAGAATTTAATTAGGGAGTTTAAATGCAGGCACTGTTACTTTATAATTAGCACATCACAGGGATTCAATATCATTAGCAAAGGAAACAACTTTCCTGTCCCACAGGATCACCCACCAGCTCCAAGAACTTCACCTTCCATTTTCTAGTCTGAGTTGAGTCAGGCAGGGATGAGAAGGGCTGTGTGATTTGGAAGGTCACTCATTAGAAATAGTTAACTGTGCTCAATAGGCAGATGTACAGACAGAACTGACAGTTTTTATCTAGAGACCAACCTGTAAGAATTTATTAAATAAAAAGAAACGTTGCAAGGATCACAGCTGGCCTCTTTGCCTGCTTGCATTGATTTTCTTAAAGCACCAGAACCTGGATATTTTTTAACCTGGATCTCAGCAAATAACACTAGGCAGATAATCCATTTCAACTCAAGCAGGCTGAGATTTTGAGACTGAGCTCTTCGTGTAGTAAAACATAGTATGCTTATAATTCACTATCTCTTCCTCTTGCTGCCCCTCCTTGGATGTGGGATAAATGGCCTGGATTCAGATGAAAAGTGCTTCTTGGCACCTGATATCCTGGTGTCTCTGTGTAATAGACACCATTATCAGTACTGCCCAGCATAAAGGAGCCCATTGTTTTTGTCATAAAAGAAGTTAATATATATTTAAATCATTCACCCAGGAAGGTGGTTCTGAAAAAAATATGTAGTGTATCTGAACATTATAACCCAGAACTCGTCCCACTATTTTGGTTTTCATTTCAGAAGAAAACTGAAGATCATAACTAGACAAGAGCAACCTGTGGCCATTAGAAATAAAGGTGCTTTTCAAGGTCCATTAAGCACTAATCATACCTTAGATTAGAGGAGAAGGGGGAACTGTGGATCTAAGGTTGTTTAAAGGCTACGTTTCATACTATTAAGAAATTTAAGACAGAGACAGGTCAGGTTGAGTTCTGTTTAATTTAAAAGATACTCATCTCAAGCGTTAGTCAGAGCTCTTGGGAGACTGGATGTCTTTCTTAGAGCACCATACACAGGAAAGTGAACAGAAAGGATACAGGAGAAGAAAGAGAAACACGGTTCTGATTTAGACCTGGTTTGTTTTCCATTTTCCAAAAAAAAAAAAAAAAGTCAATTTAAAAGTCAATTCTGGTACTATACTTACAAATTTGCTAGTTGCTCATCAAAACATATATAAAATACATTTAGCCTCCACTAATCTAGCAGTTGAGGTATCAAGGCATACTGTAGCAATTTCTGCAGGTCTGAGGCAGTATTTTTCTTGCACTGCTCCCACGTTTGCACAGTTCACCCAGGCAGCAAGAGCCTACACAGGCGACTGCACCCCTGCAAGCTGTTTATCTGCTCCCCAAGCATGCTCTGACAGTCCATACATTCCTGTATTGTTGAGCAGAAGCATCGTCTCCTGCCGAAAATCATTCCTCCAATTACAGTATGCCGCTTCCAGTGACAACAATTTGATCTATGGTAGAGGCACAAACCTCCTCCATCAAATTTTGTTGACAGATAAGCAATAAACATTTCAGTCTAAGCCTAACAGAGAGGACCTAATGATTTAGGGTTAAATGCTGGTAGTCTTTTGGAGCAACAGGAAGGTCACCCAAGCCAACTGGCACCCTTCTACCTTCCAGTCTCAAAACAAAGCAATTACTCATGGATACTGGCCCATGCCACCTTGCCTGGAAAAGTGCTCAAGAGTCCAATCTAGACCCCAGTCAGATCCCCAGTTCTCTCCCACTCCACCCCTGCCTGACCAGGCTTGGCTCCCGCATCCCTTCAAAGCCTCTTGTCCTCAGCAAAGATCTCAACAACAAGTACCAGTGCTGAGACAGGGCCAGATCTCTGCTCCGCTGGCTGGGTGAAATCTTCTCTAAACAAGGTCAGAGAGGAAAACGTCACCTTTGAAATGGAAGGAGGTTTCTGTAGCACGTTATCGTGTAACGTAAACAACAATGACACTGGAGACAGCAGAAGTTTGCAGCTGTATTATAAACATTCCTCCATCCCCCTTGCCTATGAACAAGTCATCCAAACAAGCCCTGGCAGTTCTGACTGCTCAAGAAATTTTATGGCCGAGAGTTGTGTAGCTGATTTACTGCTAGGTCCCCTTTTTCCCCCTCCAGCTTGCACTAAACTAGAAATTCACAATTGTTTAATGAAGGACAGCATGCTCGCCTCCCTCCCCCTTCTCATGAGAAAACTTGTTTTATAGTTCTCGTGGAAGAATTTGTGATGTCTGATTACAACATGGAGCTATAAATCCAAGTCTTAATAAAAACAGCGTCTCTTTTTTTTTGTGCTCAGCAATAACACACTTGTTCTAATGAGCCAACCGTCTAGGTATGAGAACACACAACTGGTGAGAGAGAAAGAGGAGATAAGACAAACACCCCACTGCATCCCCAATGCTGTTGTGATGGATACTGTTCTAGCAGAGCACGTAGTTGATGCTCCAAGCTGTTTATAAGGTTTAGGCCAGACAGTTTCTTCTTGTGAAACAGCCTGAAAACAGAAGACAAATCCAGATACTGATGCAGGAAGGGAAGTCAGAAGAAAACAAGTGTGCTGCCTTCTTTGGTCAGAGATCCAATTATGGAAATTCTACAAAACTCTCTTAATCATTCACTTGGTCTATAAAAATAATGCAGGAAAATAACTCAAGTAGAAGACCTTAAAAAAAGGGCAATCATCATTGTTAGAGGGGAAGGTGTAAAGATAAATTGATGGGAGCAAATGGAACTCACTTAAGTGGTCTTACAACCCAAATTCTTCTAAACCTGAAGAGTCTCATAACTGTTGTGATTTTCCTAAAGCAAATCCATTTGCCTTTGACAGCCTACATCATCACAGTTTTCACCTCAGACTCTTTTCCAGTACCAATATCAGACTCCCCAAGCAGGGCACCAGCAGTGACTGCACTGGTGCAACGCTCTGAGGTTGCAGTGGCTAAGGGAGGGTGATGCCAGGACACACCACTTGCCCCTTCTCAACCTTGGATTTGCCGTGCAGGTAAGGAGAGACAACTCTGTCCCTCCAGGACAGCTTGGGCTTTTCTTGCAACAGGTCCTGAAGCTTTTGCCCAAGAAGTGTGCTCTGAGGGTGCACTGCTCAGCACAGACCAGCTCTTTTTTCCTTCTCCCAGCTGCCACCCATGCACAACTGGGGTTCAGCTGCAAGCACGTCAGGCTGTTTATTCAATCAGCATTTTGCAGTGACTGCAGATACAGGGCTTATTCAACTGCCAGTGACATCAAGGTAGTTCAGTCACTGAAGAACATTTGCTTAAGATGTGCCTGCTCTCTGCTGGGTTGTTTTCAAGTGTCACATTTGTCACTACATTCTGCTTCCATAGATGAGATAGTGAGACTCAAAATGTCACAGGAGGTGTTTAACTGTTGTTCAAACAAAGCCTACAAGCAAACACCAGCAGGTTCAGGCCATTCTGTCACATAGGCAGTCTTTTGTAGCAAGCACATTTTCACAGACACCAACAAGAGTCTTAAGAAATGGAATCAATATTAAACACAACCCAGCACCACTCATTGTTTCTACTCTGCTTCCCTAAACCAATACCCATTTTCTCTGGTGGCCAGAATAAGACTGTTAAAAAAAAAAAAACCCTTTCCTACATTAAATGATACAAAAGGAAGTCTAGAAAATGAATATAGGTGCTGTAGCTGTGATGATAAAAGAATAAAATGCAGAAGGCAAGCCCTACCAACTATAGCACTTCGAAATCAACTGGGGAAATTTTTCATGCCTGAAAAAACATGAATACTCCTTTAAAACCTTGGTTTTGAAGATTTTCTGGACATGAATCCATGAGACTTTGCAGAAGCCCTGCATTGCAGAGGTTGCCCTAACTGAGGCTGTATGACACTGCACACAAGCATGCCCTGCAGCCCCCTTCCTCTCTGCAACACTGCTGTGCCTGTTGGAAGCTGATTTGTGAGAGTTGTGTCCTGGTTCCAGCTGGGGGAGAGTTCATTTTCTTCCCAGTAGCTGCTGCATTCCACATTTATTGTGAAAATAAGTTGATAACATAGATTATTTCAGTTGTTGCCAGGTAATGTTTATGCTCAGAATTCATTTTCATTTTCTCACTAACAGCTGCTGGCTTTTAGATTTAACATGAGAAAAGTGTGTAAAATGCGCTGATGTTTTCAGTTGTTGCAAAGAACTCAAGGACTTGTTTAGTCTCCCCAAGTTTAGCTAGTGCAAAGTTGCAGAGGCAGGGCAGCTGACCCAAACTGACCAACAGAATATTCCATTCCATAACATAATGCTCAGTATAACAATGGGAATTAGGTGGGGCAGACAATCGGGGTTCTGCATTCAGGTCGCAGCATTCTGTTAGTATTGTGTTGGCTGAGATCTTTCTGTTCAATGCTGTTGCTGTGCAGGATGGGCTAATCATTGGGCAGTGAGTAGTTGTATCTTAAAACATTCTTTTCTATAAATAAAATAGTTTTCTTTTACTGTTCTACTAAATTTGTCTTTATCTCAACCCATGAGTTTTCCTTTTCCAAATCTCCTCTCCATCTTTCTTTCTGGAGTGGTGCAGCAGGAGCGACAGAGGGACATTTGGTCAAATGGAAGTTCTGTGCCTTGCAAAGTATTTTTCTGTACTAGGAGAGTAAGAAAAAATGCACTACTGAAAAGCAGACAGGACAGCAAATGGAGAAGCTGGCACATACCTACAGATCTGCTTTATGGTTCCCTCCCCTCCATTTATTTTCCCAAATAAAATACTTCAATTCTAGTTAAAAATACTTTCCCTTGGCATCTGAAAATTGAAAAACATCAATTTGCTGTTTTCTGGTTTTCTTCCTCTCCTCTGTTGTTATCATACAGTCCCTCTCCAGAGAGATTGAGGTCAGATAATCTACTAGAAATACAGAATTTATAGATGGGCTGCCTTGTAAGATTTCAGTCAGAGAAAAAAGACATTGAGGTGGTAGGTAAGTGGGATTGAAGAAACCTACTTAAAAGGTATTATTCTCCAATTTGAATGCTTATTCTCTCATTTAGAGCAACTACTTTGTCTTCCTCAAAGGTATGTACACAGTCTCTCAAACAACATTCACAGAACAGCCAAAAAAATATTCAAACCAATTATTTTTTCAATTAAATTTTCATTCAGCTTTAAATAGCACCAAGGGCTTTGGGGAAAACGTGTTTATTTTCCCATTCTTTGGGACAAATGCTTGGCTACTGCAGGATTTACACCTTCGATACCAATGGGTTTTGTTTCAGATTCATACACTGCTGTTTTAGAAACAATGGGGCTGACATTTTCAGTTCAGAAGTATCAACGAAACAGTAATGTTTGTTTATTTAATAGAAAAACAGCCTTGTCTCAAAACTTTTGCTCAAGAGACGAGATGTCAGCAATAGCATTTAAATTGAAAACTCAAAGATAAAATTTAAGTCTAAACAAGTTTAAGTTTTATTCAGAGAAAAAAAAAACCCTTCCATAAACAATTTGTAAGATGCTTCTGTTAAATCTGAGCTCTTTCAAGATCAGCTTGAAAGAAGTTTTCAGCAGCCTCCAAATAGGACTCCAATGATATTTACCTGTGCCTCAGGTAAACATCAGAAATTACTTTAATTTAAGCATTCAAGGTTGAAACATGGAATCATAGATTAGTTTGGGTTGGAAGGGACCTTAAAGATCACCCAGTTACAATCCCCTTGCTATGGGAAGGGACACCTTCCACTAGATCAGGCTGCCAACACCTCCAGGGATGGGGCAGCCACAATTTCCCTGGGTAACCTGTTCCATTGCCTCACCAGTCCCACAGTGAAGGAATTCCTCCTTACCTCTAGCCTAAATCTACCCCTCTCCAGTTAATACCCATTACCCTTCATCCTATCATTACAGACCTTTGTGAACAGTCCCTCCCCAGCTTTCTTGTAACTCCTTCAGGTACTGAAGGTTTCTATAAGGTCTCCCCAAAGCCTTCTCTTCTCCAGGTTGAAAAATCCCAGCTCTCTCAGCCTGTTATATGAAGGTGCTCCAGCCCTTGGATCATCCTTGTTGCCTCCTCTGGACTCATTCCAACTGCTCTATATCCATCATGTGTTGAGGATTCCAGAACTGGACACAACACTCCAGATGAGGTCTCAAGAGAGGAATAGAGGGGCAGAATTGCCTCGCTCAACCTACTGGCAGCTCTTCTTGTGACATTTAAAAAAAAAAATTATGAAATGACTTCTCATATCTGGTGTCTGTATACAATTTGGTCCTAAGGTGGTTTGGGGGTTTTTTTGGGGTGGGGTGTTTTGTTTTGTTTTTTTTTTTTTAAGAGGGTCAAGGTCTTAAACACTGTATTTTGCTATTATCTCCCCTCACACTCTCTTCATGTGTGCGTGTACAAACTACTTCGACAGCCTCTCAAGCCAGCTCTGTTCATTAACAGGTTTAGCATTCACAAAAGTAAAATATAGGACTTTTAACAGGTATTTGAAACACTTAAAAAATAAAATTTGCAAAGAAATCAGAATAATTATGCAAGGAACCCAGGATAATGTCGTTTTTGGAAATGCCATCAGGAGGAAACACTGCAGGCCGGGAAAACCCAGCAGGTCTGTTAAGAGAGGAAGCCGTTAAAGTAAACAAGATTCTCTCATTACACAAGTATTTGAACAATGGTTAGTTTCACTTTAGCTGCTGAACCTTTGAAAGGCTGGGTGCACTCATAACCCAAGGTGCACCAGCCTCAAAAAACCATCCATCAAGCAAGGCGAGCGCAGTGGTTTTGCGCTCACTTGTTGAACTTTGACTTGGGCTGCACAGTTTTGAATCAAAGTGTCATAACTCTGGGCTTTAGCTTGGATCCGTGGCTTTTAAAGCTGAGTATAATTTCCTGCATCCCACTACAACCAGCCCCCGCATCCTTCAGAACACACGCTGCACTCTCGCTTGTGGCTGCCTGGATTTGCCGCAGCACACAGCCCAGGCTCCCAAGGAAAACATTGGGGAATGGGTGTGCTTCCTCAAGATTGTGCTCAATTTAAAGATAAGCCAAGCAGAAAACAAAGAACACATTATAAGAGACTAGAATAGCAGCTTCTGAGGTTTCCAACACTTAAATAAGTTTAAAGTAAAGAGATACTAATGACAAACAGCCACTTTCTTTTTACTATAGGAATCAGGAGAGGACAGACCTTGTTGATAACAATGCATTTGGCTGAAGATATGTTTGCGATGTTCTGCACAGAGGAGAAAGTCAGTAACACTGTAGCGCGTGCCCACTGTAGGAAATACAACCTCAGATACAGATTTACAGATAAATTTACACAGGTAAATGGAACATTTTTGTTATTTTTCAATGCGTATCAGAGCTCCACAAAGCCTTCCCAGAAGTTTGTTCATTAGAGTGGAACATTAGTGAGGCGTGTTGGGCAGGACATGCTCTAAATGGGACCATACCATACATTTAACTATGCTGTATGAGGGCTTCCATCATAAAGGAGTCTAACACGCATTTCTCAAAAACCTCTCCTATCCCCAACATTTGCAATAAGCTTCTGACGCTTGGCAAGCAGAGCATCTACAAGTTAGAAAAAGACCTTCTCTTCATCTCATGAAATCCTTTGGTTCACTTCGATATCAAGCTGTTAAAATTCTCCATTTCCTTTCTCTTGCCTACCAAAACAGCAATTAAACACAAAAGGTGGCTGATTAATGTCTCAAAGAAACACAAGTTCTGGCATGATTTTAGCTTGAAGTCCAATCCAAACCTCTCACTAGCGCAAGTTGAGGCCATTTCCTCCCAATCCTAGACCTTGCTCCTTGGGAGAAGGGACAAGCATCCATGTTACTACAACCTCCTCTCAGGAGCTGCAGAGAGCAATGAGGCCTCCCCTCAGCCTCCCTTTCTTCAGCCCGAAGAGCCTCAGGGCCCTCAGCTGCTCGCTGGGCTCTAGCCCCTTCCCCAGCTCCACTGCCCTTTAAATACCCATCCTGCACGTCAGTACAGGGGTTTGATTTTGCTCCACGTTTATTTCATGTCCCAGCATAGCACAGAAACAGTGAAAAGCAGGATTAAATTCACAGTTTGGAGGGGGAAGGGGAAGTTCAAAGCAGGATCAGAAAGATTTTAAGAAGCATAGAGGAACAAGCAAAGTACACAACTTTCGTAAGACTTGGTTTCTTAGTGTTACTACGGACTGGTGACCACGAGGCATTAAAAACAAACAGATCCTGGAAGGCATGTGAACAGAATTGTGGCAAACTTATCCAAACTGAGCCTCTGCACACAGAAGCTTCACAGCTCCACATTGCTGCTTCTCCCACGTAGACAACTCCAGTTTGAAAAAATTATATACACCTTTATAATCTCTTCTTTATTTGTCAGTCCAAATGCTTTAAGACTTTGTTGGAGTAGGACAACATGCCTTATTTTAAACTTCCTCCACAAAGATCAGACTTTCAAACACAGAAAACAGCAAACTTTAGACTTTAAACATCTTTCAGGAACACACACTGAGAATGAGGTGCAGACAGATTTTCCCAAATCTGAGAAACTTGTGCTTTTCCCTTGCATGTAGGCCTGCAGAAGTCCCTATTGCTACCCTCAGCTTCTCAAGAAGCAATGAGAAGGAAAGGAGAAAGAAATGTAATTTCTAATGTATTTCACAGAAGAATTTAGGCAAGTATCCATCAGGAACAAGACAGAAAGCTTAATTTCCCTCAGCCATTGAGAAGGGTAAGAAGGACAAAGGTCCCAGAACCTTGTGAGGTCTCAACAGTTCCTGAAATCTCAAAAAAACCAAAAGGGACACAAAAGGCAGAGGTTTCAAAAATAACTCACATATTTTTCTATTTGCCTACAGTAAGAACAAACCACAGGAGCAAGTTGAAACCCTGCTTTTTCTTCGCCCAGTTATTCAAGTGAGGCAAAATTTCTCTCTCCAAGGTGAATAAACTTAAGCTATAAGTAAAGTCCTGCTTAAATATTGACACAGAACAGTATATTCTTTACCACCCACTGTTTTGTTAGCAATTAAAGTATTAGATAACAAGGCACATGTACACAGCTGGATGAAGAAACCTCGAATTTCTGAACAGCGTCCCAGTTGCAAGAGTCAGCAGAGAGTCAAAACGACCTTTATCTTGCCAGTGCTAACAAATTTAGATTAAGTACACAGATACCAAATTCCTTGCATGATTTATTGACGAAGTAATGCTCATTTTTGTACCCACACCATTTGTACAGTCCCATTTCACGGGTACTGTATGAAGCAATGTGTCAGCTTATGACAGTATTGAAGACTAATCAGGTTTTTGGTTCTTTTCTTGGTTTATTTCCCTCCAAAAAATAACCTGCTAATGCCTGGATAACTGGAAGAGTGTGTGGTTCAGTTTGTAGATCATACAGACAGAAGACTTAACCACAAGAGGACAGAATGGGAATCCATGCGCAAACAAGGACCTGCCTGCAGATGAGGACTTCATCCATGAGCATTTTTAGGAGACAGAAAGAGATGGGAACAGCAAACTTCTTTTGGTAGGTCAGAGAGAGGTGAGAAGGTAGGCATTAGACCCACAACAGAGCTGGCCTGCTTTAAATAACGCAGCATTAGAAACAAAAGGTAGAGGTATGTAGGTAAAAGTGGAACTCTGAATATTACTCTCACTTTCTTATGTTTAAACCTCTCATTAGGAGTCCTGCCATACAGATTCCAACACAAATGTGTTTATTTTCAGTTGCCTTCTTAATAGTATTTCAGTCACATATGTTATAGTTACATCTTTACATTCAATGTCCTGAAATGACTGCATTTTCATTCGTAGGTTTAGTCTGGCAATTAGGATGCAGCAACATCGGTCTTCCTTCAAAACCAAAGCCATTTTAAAAGGTTTCCACTTCCACACCATCCACACATGCCTGTCACCTCTGCATCCCTGTTCATTGTTACACTCTGAGCAAATTGTGTTGTTAGTGAAGTGATAAAAGCCACAAAACAAAAACCCAACCGTATGTGCAGCCATTGTATGGACCTAGTTTGTTGAACTGGATTCCAAAAGCATCCTAGCAGGAATTAGGTGACTGCACACCCCTTTGTCAAGGGAACTGTTTCCCAACAGACCTCATGCCTCAAGACAGCACGAAAACACCTCCTTGTACTTCAGAATAAGTCATCTGAGCCTCTCAGCCTTCAGGAATTTGATAATAAACACCAATATACAACAACACACTGAAGCTCTACCTCATGGGATACCACCCTTAAAGAGCGGCAGCAAAGCTCTAGTGAAAGGTTGCATATTTAACCACAGTCACAGTGATAGAGAGAGGCAGGTCAGACATAACACTTATGTCCCGGTGAAAATAAGCTTATTAAATCAGATCCTTCCAGTAGTATTTCTAGCTTTGTTTGTGTACTGGAGCATGCTGTATCTCTGATTCATTTCTATGAAAACCTCGGAAGAGTTATTTTTACAATTAACCAAACGCAGCTTTGCATAAAAGAAGTCATTGAAGTGCACAATTCCCCAAGTACAGCTGTGAGGTCAGGAGGGCAGGCACTCGCTCCCTCGCACTTCCCCAGCTATAAGCTGAAATATTGTTAGCAAAGCACACAGCAAAAGAAACAGACGATGCCTTTATCATAGTCAGTTGAACATTTCCCCAGAACTGTTGGCTTTAATAGGTTTACTCAACGCTAAGGATACAACAAGAAGCTCAGACTTGCTTAATGTACTGGTGGGGTGAACAAACCACTAACCTATGGGATAGGGGTTAGGTGACAGGATAACTTACTACATGGGCTTTGCTGCCTGCAGCAGAAATGCCCAGTCCTCCAGGGGACATAAATCTGCTGTTCCTATTTTCCTACCCATTTGTCACACCAAAAAACGAATAATCACTCTGCCGAGAGCAGTTCAAAGTCAACTGGTCTGACTGGGGTTGCTCCAACAAACCTGCAAGCATTCATTTAATTTTCCAAACAGTTAAAAATATAGTTTGTGAGAAAGATTCGCCTACAAAACAGGCAGTTACAGTTTATCATGCATTTTAGTGAAAGCTCTCCCTAACCTAGCCTGTTTTATAACACAGAACATGAACACAAACACAAATAATCAGCTATCGTATGTAATGTAGCACAGGACCAAAACTATGTTTCACAGAATCATAAAGATTTGAAGAGATCCATAAGCTCATCCAGTCCAACCCTCAGCCCACCCTCACCTTGTCTGCTAAACCACATCCTCAAGTGCCACAGCTACATTCTTTTTGAGCACCTCCAGGGATGGAGACTCCATCACTGCCCTGGACAGCCTCTGCCAGGGCTTCACCACTCTGTCAGTAAGAAATTTTTCCTGATATCCAATCTAACCCTGCCCTGGTGCAACTTGAGGCTGTTTCTTCTCATCCTGCTGCCTGTAGCTAGGGAAAACAGCCCAGCGCCCATGTCACCACAACCTCTTGTCAGGAGCTGCACCCAGTGATGAGGTCTCTCCTCAACCTCCTCTTCTCCAGGCTAAACAGTCCCAGGGCCCTCAACCACTCATTAGACTAATGCTCCAGATCCTTCACCATATCTTTTGCCCTCCCTCATTTGTTTAGGGCATCACTCACTTTGTATTTCTAGTGAAAATTGTACCTCAAAGTCAGGGAGGGCTGTGAGGGCATTTGAAAGGAGGACTCCCAACCTCATTGCAAAGTATTTCCTACTTGTGTCAGGTCTCAATCTTGCCCCTTCCAATATAAAACCATTCTCCCTCATCCTATCACTTTACACCTTTGTAAACAGTCCCATCCCCCATCTCTGTCCCCCATCCCCCCAGCTTTCTTGTCACTCCCCTTCAGGGTGTAGGATATGCCCTATACCAGCACAACCCCAGCCCTTCCTACCCTAGCTCACTCAAAAGAGCTTGGCCAGTTCTTTGTAAACACTGAATTTCCTCCCTGTATGCTGTGTAAATGGGAATATTCAATACAAAGGGTTTGACTCTGCCCCTACTCTTCCCAGTATAAATCAATAGTAATTTCATTGGAATATAATGAATAATGAAAGTGAGGATCTGGCTGGCAGGATACAGGTAACAGAAATAAAACATGACACAACTTGTGAGATTCAATATTGGCTACCATTTATAATTGCACGACAGTTCATCTTTGCTGGCTTAATGAGCTGCAGGCACCCTAAATCCACGAAAATAAGTATTTGTATGTATTCCTTGAAAGCAGGTCATTGGGTTAGGTATGAGCTTATAACAAAATGCAGTCATGAATTTAAAAGATAGTGATAAAATCTGACTTCACAAAGGAACCAGTCCAGAGTGCCTGATGAGCAGTGCATTCCAAACAGCTTGAATGATACATGCCTGGTGATGTCAGCATCTACAAACTTGTCCCTAGAAAACACATCAGTTGTATTTTTTGCCTTCACCTCATGGTTTCACAGGGCAGCTTGGTGACTAAATGACAGCTCCTGCAGGGGCAGCTATGTGGTAACCACTACAGAGCCCTGCCAGCAGTGACCATCACAAATCAAAGCTCAGTTTTTCTCCAGCAGATGTTAAAGGAATAAACTGCTGGGAGTTTCAAAACACAATATTACTGCTACGCAAGAAGAAAGGAACACCTATATTTACACAGCTTTCTAAAGATAATATAAAATTATGTCATTTATTTCAGGTTTTATTAAAGAAAGGCTTCAGAGGAGTGGGTTTAGTCACTTCACCAATACACAAAGTTATCAAACATTATAACTTTTACCACAACACACATAGCTTCCAATCCTCGGTAACATCTTAGTTTTCACAAAACCAGATAACCAAGCAACGTTTCACAGGTCCTTTCCAAAACACTGCCACAATGCCCAGTTACTTGGTACCCAGAACAAACCCTCAGCCAAGCATCTGCTCAAGACCAACAAGTAGGATGGAGGTGTCGCAGCACGTGGCCAGCTACCCAGTGGAAAGGGCACTCTATGCAAACTGGAACAAGTTCTGAAGAGCCAAGACAACCTTTCTGAGGACACAGAGACACATAGCATGCTCACACAATAGACCAGGGACCAGCCAGTGCACTCACCTTGGAAGGAGCCCTTCTCAGGGCAGATGTAGACCAGGTGGAAGGGCACACAGCTCCATAGATCTCTATCCCCAGTGACATCTCCAGATGGGGGCTCTGCTTGTACTTCTGCCACTTATCAGACAGCACATGCCAGGAAAAGGGCAATACCTACCCTACTCTCCCTGATCCCCAGCTTCCCACATAGCAGTCCCACAAAGACTGAAACTCTGAGGAAAGAGGCACCAGCAGCAGCACTTATGCAAATACCTCATCACCTAACTCCATCCACCTGCTGAGGGTTACAGCAAACCTCACCCCCCAAGAGGCGCACGTGATCACACAAACACAGGTGCTGGAGCACCTCAGCCTCAACATCCTGCTCTGGCATCTCAAAGTCATCTTCAGGAAGCAAAATGTCACATCATTGGGTTTGCCAGAATGGTAAAGGGCTCCTTTTGGTGTTTACTTTAGGTGTTTAGGCTGCTTTGGAGCACCATGCTGGGCAGGTGCTCTTCATCTGACTGATAGTCACCAAGGTAACAACAGCTTAAGCATGGCAAAGAAGTGCCCAAGTGAGAGAAAAAGCTAATAAGGAGGTGAAATAAAGGCGTGTGGCAAGAAGTTCACAGAATTGTTTGTAGTGGCGATTTAAAACTCATCCAGGGAACATTCAGACACTGTAAAAGAGTGAATACAATCCCTGAATATCCAGATTATTTCTGAGAACAATGGGTCAGACTAGTACTTGGCCTGAGGATATAATCTCGAAGACATCAGTAGATTGGCAGTTGTGAGCTGCTTTTTTCTTTCTTTTTTCCTTGTTTAGTCAGTTCTAGAACAGGGATCAACATAATTTTGCTCTCAGGATCACAGATGTAACCCTGTCCAGCATCAGGAGGTGTGGAGGTGTTGAACTGTGGCTTGAGCCCTGTGCTTTTAAAGGCCAGTTTGAAAATGACTCTAAAACAAATAATCATGACTCTAAATCCAATAATCTCGTCTCCTCTGAACTATTACACAATGTACAGCTTCCCACCAGGCTGTGTTAGAGTGGCGTTTTAAATCCATTGTGCTCAAGGATATACTCAAAAACATGAAGAAATGGTTTGCTTATTACTGGATGTCTTCATATGAAAATCCCAAACAATAAATAGATGATTTGTATCAGAAGACAACTATTCTTTTTAATTACAAAATTATTTTGTAATCAAATGACCACAGCCAGATCCCACGACAATAAGTTAACGATGCAAGAGCACACAACTGGCACAAAATAAAGCACAGCTCACAAACTCAGGCTTCTTAAATTAATACAACTTCCTTGGTTCAATTTATATTCTTTTATTCATTTATACTTGCTGATGCTCTCGTTTACTTTGGCAATTCAGAAACTTAATTTAAGATGTAATATAATCTCCAGAAAAAAAATCCATAACCCTCAAACATCTACAGAGATAGTCAACAGATCAATACAGCAATGGCATTGGCATGAATTTCAGCAGAGTGGAGCTGAGAGCTTCGGCTGAGCTCTGAGATACAGAAGGGTAAAATATTTATTTATAAAATCAATCTCTTCTGAAAGGTAAACCTAATCTAGCAATTCAGTATCCTGTCTCTGGTTTAAAGAAAACCAGATTTACCAGACCACCGTTGGGAATCTCAGCTATTGGTCTTATGGCAGCTGGCTCTTCTTGAAATTCACGTTTATCTGTTGCTTTATCTGCCTGTACGATGACCTCCATGGTTGCTTAAATCAATGTTCAAGGCAATCAAGTGTTTTTCAGATTTAATCTCCCTACAAGCAGAGACTCCATGGACAGATACAACTGGTCTCGACATTCTCATTATTAAAACTGCACCAGGATTTCTTTTCTGTTTCTCTGTTTCCCTTCTTTTATCTATTGTCCATAGGTCTGATAAGTGCTTTATGCTAATGCTATTTTTTCTGATACTGAGCTGTAAACACCCAGTTTGTCTCCTACTCCCATTTCCCCAGCTGTATTTTCCAGGAACCAGTTCTTGCTGTCCCAGTCAGACCAATACCTACGTTTACTCCTGTGCTTAAGACAACCCAGGCAATAAACCCTCAGCATAGCTCAAAGACAAGTACACAAAGGTCATCTGCAACAACAGAAACTTTCTTCAGGGGCAGCAAAACTGCTGTAGAGTCCTAGGTCTCCTCTTCTACCCACATGCTTCCCCCTGACATCTCCCTCTCCCTCAGTACCACCTGACGGTTTAAGAACTGATCCTCCCCTTAGTGAAATGTAGTCTAGAGCAAAAGGCAGCAACAACTACATTTTCCTTTCCTTTTATACCCTCAAAATTAATCTTCTGTTATGCTTACAAGGCAAAAATTATCAATGTTAATATCTTGTTCATTGTCCCTGTTGCCATCAGCCTGAAATGCCACACTCACTTTTTCTTTCTCTCTTCTTTTTGGAGAGCTGTGCAAATAGCTGTGGTGCAAACGTAGCATATATAAAACTTAATCACTGCTGAAGCAAGGTTGTGTTTTTGCATGATCAGAGAGAGTAGCACTGCACTGCTCTGAGCTCCAAAGGAGGAGAACAAAGCCAAAGTGAATTCAGTTCAAAAATCCAAACAAATATTCACAGAATACTTTGGCAAACACTCCCCAGGTCCAGTTCACCTCACATTTTTTAATCCATGACCTTCTCACATTGCCAAACTGATGAGACACTCCTCCTGTCTACAGTGCTGTCCAGAAGAACATCTTCATAATACAGACCTTGGAAGGTGATTAAATAAACAAAAAAGCCCTGGCAGAATGGGTTGTCAGCTGCTAAAAGTGATTTGTTTACATTTTTTATGGACCTTCTCCTCAGGAAAACTTTGACTTGAGCACTGTTAGCATCAACAGGGACAGGAAGATAACCCAGAGCTGCGGTGCA
The DNA here is from genome assembly GCA_033558105.1 of Coccyzus lansbergi. Lineage (NCBI taxonomy): Eukaryota > Metazoa > Chordata > Aves > Cuculiformes > Coccyzidae > Coccyzus > Coccyzus lansbergi. The sequence goes on from JAUMJK010000248.1 coordinate 3,736,788, forward strand.
TCTTGCATCTGCTGAACATGCTCCTGTACCCAAGGAGATACCTGCTCCATGGCCCTGTGCCTGGGTCTTGCTTGACTCAGGGTAGTCAAGGCAACTAAAACCACTGTTCTGCAGGCCTCATTGACGCAGAAGCCCTGAATCTGGTATATGATCACAGGATTTACGCTGCAGCTCCACTGCAGGGGAGAGAGAACCTCTCCACCTTCGAGTTTCAGAAAGCCCATTAAAATGAACAAGGCAGGTACCCCTCTGGTCACATCTCCCAAGTTTTGTTCCCACAGAATCTATTGGGAAAAAGTGAAGCCTCCAGTTCCAGCTACATTAATGAGTTTCAGCCTTAAATGCAAGAACGTGGTGTCCGTGCACTTTATTAAACCCTTGGTGGAGGAATTAAAAACCCAGCAAAAACTAGTTCTTTCTTAAATAGCCGAAGCACAAAACAAGTCACTTACAGCCACTGATATAACACTGCTGAGAAAGAATGAGCAAAATATGTACATGGAGCATACTTTATCCTCTAATAAATGATTTAGAGCATGGTCAGCGTGGAGTAACTTAGAGGAACAGGAGAGAATTGTTCACTTTCTGCATTAAAACTCTGCTCATTCTCATAGTTGTGGTTACCTACAAGTACAATTCCTTCAAGCTGAAGTCTGGTTTATATACCTAAACATTTCGTTTTACAACTACACTCAGCTGTTAATGCCTTCTGATCTCAGTTTGCATGCCAAGTCATCAAAAAAAAAAAAAAAAAAATCAAAGCACAAAGCCTGTCAGTGTTGTTAAGGGTGTAGTCATGGCTTAATCATTTTAGATGTCTTTGTAAACTCCCCCGAATCCTCACTGGAGTTCCTTATTGCTGCTGACAGAGGGCAGGGTGCTTCATCCAGGCAACTGTGCTGGATCCTGAAGCCTTCAAAGGCTGCTGACACTCTTGTTGCATTCATTATGTACCAAGTTTGTACTATTGTATCTGTGATTTTACAAAACGCTTTAGGCACCCAGATATCCTGCTGGTCATAAGTGTAATTTGAAAGCAAACATCCAATGAGAAGATCTTTTCTAAAGGCTGCTCCAACAAGTTTGTTTTGCTTTAGGAGGTTTATTGCACGTGCCTCTTGCAGCCCCAATGTTAAAATTAGATTTTTTTACAAGTTCATTTTCTTCTTTATCTAAAGTAAAATGTTCTGCAGTGATCAAATTGAAGAGCTGGTCTTTTCAGATACAAAGAAGAATTTGCTCTGCTGTGTGTGAAGTTGACTTCTACCCCAAGAAGGCAACTTCTCCAGGCAATTAATTCCACTCCTACCAACTATCTCTTGTGATGGAAGGAATTTTATCCGGTAGAAACTGGATGGAGAGCTGGTCTGAAAACATACAACATTTTGCCAACTGAACTCATAGCAGGGCCACTACTGTGTGTATCTGAAGTCTCAAACTATTTGAATCTTAACATCTGCTCAACCAAGTGTAAATAAAACAACAAAAATTGTCTCACAAGTTCACAAATGCTTGTATTAATTTAATTAGATGTTTCGTTTAAAGCAAGAGCCAGACTTGATACAGTTGAAGAAGTAAGCCCTCATCCAATGAACAATTTATCACAAATCTTTCTTTACAGCCAATTTTTCAGTAAGTTTCTTTGAGGAACTGAGAAGAAATTAATTCCTCTCTTAGAGCAAGTCATCATTCAGAGATGGCAGTAATGGCAATGAAGTTTTGGCAACATATCTAGCTCATCACAACCCTTCGTAAAACTAAGAAAAAGAGCAGGTTTTGTGCTCTCTGCAAAGCTCAGTGACAGATGTAAGTGCAGCATACGAGATCGGTCAGAGACGGGTAAACTCAAGTGGGTCCTTTTCATTGCCTGCCAAAACACAGCAGCCTTGAAACGTTCCTGTAGGAAGAGGGCAATTTAGAAGTGTCTTTCTGAATCCCACTGTTCCAGCTGCTTCTCAGCCTTCTGACTTCAAACTACACTCCAGCTGCTGGGATTTTCATTCCAATTACGTTTTGAGTGTTTTTTAAACAAAATATTTTCATAGAATGACTATTAAGAGATTTCATCATGATCTGATTTCAAACAAGAGCTGCTTACTTCAGTTGCTGAGATTTGGTCCAGAAGACATAGAAACGTGTGTTTGGAGATTATAAAAATGCAAAAAGGCTTTCACTTGGCAAGCAGAAGCCTGAAAGCGCAGTTTGACTCAAGGGATGCCAAAGCATTGAGTGCTGTGGTAAACAGTAACCCAGCCCCCCCCGGTAAGCTGTCCATTAATAAGGGACCTAAGGGACCCATTAGATAATTAACAATTGGAAATGTAAAAGAAACTCCAAATCCACCAGAGTGCATGCAGTGTCCAGGCTATATGGTCCATGCAGTAGCTGAAAATGATGAATAGGAGCAGATTTTTGATCTCCTCTGTAAGGTTCAGCTCAATATCTGGACTGCACGATAAGCACAGGCACCAGTATCTGAGTATCTCTCCCTTTTTGTACTATATGAAGAGCATGTACTAATTCATACACTCTTCTAGTTGTGACACATGTAAAAATAATATTGACACTGCATTTATTAACATGTATAACTTCACAGAATACTAAGTATTTCTTCAAAGGATAGACCACGGATGATGGACTCAAACCTCCAAATGTTTTGGACTCACTATCAGAATATTGCAGTTGCTTTGAGGAAAAAGGATTACATTCAACAGCAAATAAATAAATGAAATTAAGCTGCTTCTTGATAATGGCTTTCTGGAAGGCAGTTGCTGGGTGTACATAGAAACATCATGGAAGTCAAGAACTCCAAAGTGCTTACAAATTCATCATGCAACTTCACAATGTTTGTATGGTGTCTTTGCTGGTAATTAATGAAGTGGAAATGTTCCTCCCAGGAAAGGAACATACTGCTCATGACTGCTGTGCCACTCCGAGTGAAAGCAGACATTGCGCCTGATGCAACCATAGTGACTTACCACTTCATCATCTTGTGCTATATCTACCCTCGCTTCTAGCCCACAACCAGCAAACCTCTGGGTTCTTGTCTTCCCCTTGGCTCTTTATGTCTTAAAAACTACTTTTAAACCTTTAGGGATGGGTGTGGGGAGACTGAAAACAACCTGAAAAAAATACCATACCACCTTTGTTTTCACTCCTTGCTTCTCAAAGCTCCAGCTCCAACAACATTTGAAAAGGACTCTGCAAGCGGTATCTGGAAACTTCAGCTGAACTGATTGATCATGTTTAATTGCATTTTCGTTTCATAAACGCAGCACCATAAATCTCCTGCTTGTCAAACAGAGGGGGTTGATTAATGGAGTAGCAGCTATCTGCTGTTGGGTTAGCAGCCTCAGCAAAACAGGACAGTGTTTGAGGATGAGTGGGTTTTGACTCTATGATTCTATGACTCCTGGGCTGTGGGTGCAAGGGCAGGAGGCCCCAGCAAGAAAGATCCTGAACGTGGTGCTATGAAAAGCAAGTCTCTGCTGCCTCTGCACCTCTCATCTGTTCTGCAATGAGTGAAACAAAGAGGAAAGAAAACCACAGAGGGGTTTTTTCCCCCCTTGTTTATTGCAGCATCAAGAATAAAGGATGCTCGGCACGCATAACTGCGCTGTTGTGAAGCCAACTTACGTACATGGAAAAACAGAGATTGCGAGATCCAAGTCTGGATCCAAGTAACAGCCTTTGTAGTTAGGGCAGTCGGTACTAAAAGAGAGACCAGGCATGGAATTCTGGGGTGACTTTAAGACTTGTTGGAACCACTTTCAATGTAACTCTCATTTCCCAACTATTAAGCCAGAAGAGGATCCACTGAGTATTTGTGAACAATGAAGCAAAAAGTCAAATGAGGAACAAGTGAAACACTGCCAAATACTCAGAGAGGAAAAAAAAAAACCCAACACTTTAAACTCACAATAAAAACATTTCTCCTTCAGAATTTTTGTCTGGTTAGTAACATTTTTTTACTGTGTCTTCCAGATCGCCGTCATGATTACATCCATTATTGACTACTGAACATTTCTATGGCATTAACTTCACAAGTTAGCAACCTGTAAAATATACTAGTTTTAGTGAAAAATAGCGAAAAAAAGGACTATGGACCATTAAAAAACAAACCAGTGGGTCATACTTCATTGACCAGTGGATAAATAAATAATACATCTCTGACATGAATGGAGTCTGGGATTACATCACCTGAGGAGGGTTAGCCCTTTGCTAGAACGGCTGTCGGGGAACAGGTCTTGGAAATTTTAAATGAGAGGGGAAACATGAATTTATAAAAACATGTAGGCAAAAGTGCCTTACTTGCAATCCCCTAGCAGAAACCCTCAGGTGTTTTTCGTCCAAATCTGTGACCTAAAAAAATGCAAATACTTAAAAAGAAAAAAGAATTATTTAAAAGTATATCAAATATAGTCAAGAAAACTGGTAAGAAGAGGGAGCATTCATGAAAGAAAAGGCTTCAGGGAAGTGGGATGTGCCAGCAAGATGCAGGCTGGCAGCTTCATACCAAACCCACAATCAGCTCCACAGGGGATGAGCACACAGGCATTGGGGTTGGTGGCTCCCAGGAGCTCATAAAGAGAAAATACACAGTTTCATCAGCAAACACTTAGAATTCAGAGCCAGTGCCAGCTGCACAAGTTTTTCTCTCCCACCGCTTTTTCTCGTAGTGCATTGCTCACTTGTAGCAGCCCATTGCTCTCCCTTCAGCTTGCATCTTCAGTATGAAAGGCTGCACCTAGAAGCTCCCTCATCTCTGAAATTATTTTGCACCAGCAGGAACTGGACACCATGGGCTCTGTCTTGGCCACTTCAAAACCAGCTGGTCGAGCAAAAAATTAAAGGTATCCTTCTGCCACACTGCTGAATTGGTCTCCTCGGGAAACCATATCACAGGTCAGCTGTAGGTATGTGGTTGGTTCCCTCAGGAGCGCTAGCAAGGACATTTCACGGTGGCACTGTTCTCAAGTGCTGCTGGCACTTGGGACTTAAAACATAACACTTGAAATTCAGGCATGATCTAAGAAGATGCAACTCTTATTTTCATCAGTGTTGTCACACCTGCTCTTTCCAGACTTGGACGTAGCCTGTTCTTCTGAATACTCAACCCATCATCCCCGTTGCAGATCCCTCACTTACTCAATTGAGCACTACAGCAATATTCAGCGTTCAGCTTCTGCACCTCTGTGGCAACAAGCTTTTGGAGAAGAAAGTACTGTGTGCTGCTGAAGAGCCCTAAAATAAATGATAGCTGTGCCAGGGAAACACGTCTAGACAAAATATTGCACCTTGGTTACCTTCTCCCAGAGATCTTTACAATGGTCCTTGGCAGTATTGATCTTCTTTCCATAAATTGTACTTTATTTTGGTTCCAGTATAATGAGCCATAGATTTCTCCAAATAGCAGTGACACCAGGGCTCTCATTTGCTGTCCTATTTCTCTAGTCTCTCTCTGTGTTGCCTCAGACAATTCAAAGGTTCAAAAGCAGAGCAGAAAAGATGAGTTGCGACTCTGCCACAAGGAAATATTAGTTCTCCCTGGAAATTGTTACTTTCTAGCATAAATAGGGAAAGATACTCAGATATATTAAAAAAAGGGGATACTGAATGACAAGAAAACAATAGAAAAAATAACAAAAGAGAAGCTATATTCCTGTCTGGTGTATAAAGCCCACGCTACTTGCTATGTTTTAGTAAAACAGTAGGAAAAAACCAAAACAGGCAATAGGAATTTGTTTATGGACTAGAGCCACAACAAACCTGATTTTTACATCCATATTTTCTCATGTATCACACAGAGTTGATTTGAATCAATATCTAAACAAGAGACAAGATGCAATTAGGTGCTGCAGGAAACCAATTACATAGAGAACGTACTCCTCATTACCCATATCAATACAAATCCGTTTCCTCACATAATGCTACTCTTCATTAGTACTCCTATTATTAATAGCAACTTTACTTTTAATGATACAAATCAATCCAATTCCTAACCTCTACTTCTCATGAAAGAGTCAGAGGTAAGCATAGCAAAAATCATTTCCCCTTTGGACAAATTTCAGTGCCAGCTTTTATGTTCTGCTGCCCAGTTTCCTCTTGCAACTCCACCCACAGAGGATGTTGCACGAAAGGGAGCACTTCTGGGCCCTGCTCTAGAGGTAGGGTTCTCTTAAAGGAAATTGGCCAGCAGGTAGCAGAGAAGAAAGCCCTCAGATAGCTGTTAAGAATAAAAGCTTAATCCTGGGATTACTCTATAAAATTAGGAAAGCAAGTGAAAACAAAAATGAACAAAGGAAAAGCAAAGAAACCGTCTAAAACAAAGTCAGGATAACCAAATGCATTCCCATTATTTAATAATGCCTTTGCCTTCATGTGACCGACTGTTGATGCTCTGTCATTTTAAAGGACATCAAAGCAATAAAGGTGCATATAAACTCATTTCTATATGGGCAGAGCAAGACTCAAGACAGTCCAAGACCCCTCAAGAGAACCTTAAAACCAGACGTGCGTCATTAAGATGACTGTGGTTTCTGTCAGACAGTAGCAACCATTGCTGCTAATCATTAATACATGTCGTGGGGAAAAGGAATTGTTGTTTTGCAGCAGAGCCAGAGGGAGTTTTTCAATCAGATAGTTCTTTTTTGAAAAATACCAGTTTTTAACAGGCACTTTTTTAGAAAGTTCCTTGGGACCGGTATGGGATTTCTGGTTAAAGTAGGAAGACATGAAAAGAAAACAACAAGTAGTCTGGCATCTCAAGCTCTTGCACAGCATGTGATGAAGATCAGGTTCAATAACCCTTTTCAGGCCAATCTGCACCAGCAATGTTACCACAAAGTCCCCGTTTCTGTCTCAGGCACTAGCTATTTTGCTGTCTTCATTATGTTTTCAACTGAAAAAAAACCCTTTTATATTCTTTCCATGACAACTCCCTCTCCACCCGTTATGAGTTTTTATGACCATATAAGTGGTCCTCCAACCTTTCCAGTATGAACGAGAAACCTCACTAATTAAACGGTGCAACTTGACCAAACTAAAAGAGAATATATTTTATGTCTATATTAGGAATGCTTCAAACCATTCTCTAGCAAATAGTGCTGCATTCCCCAAACACCAAAGATTGTACACGTTTAAAAGACCCCATGTTATTAATGGCCAGACATTTTATAAGACAAAGGCAAAAGCATCATTCCTGAAAAAATTCCTTTGTAACGCAGGATCTACGATGAGGGCAAAAGGAAGAATTCCTGGAAGCGTTCCAACACTTGATGTTCAGGAAACCATTTTGTATGACACCAAGGATTAGGAAAAATAAGCTGCATGACATTTATTTTGTAATTTTAACATTAATACCTGTAGAAACATTTTATTGTCAGTACAAAAGTTAACAGATTTTAATACTTCTTTGACCCAATTTAAAAAAAAATAAAAAACCAAACCCAGAAAACATCACCCCATAAAACAGTGGGATTTGCATTCCTATCACATGGCCGTATCAGTGTGAGTGTTCCTAAAGTAAAAAACACAAGAGTTCCATTAAAAAAAGCCAAATAACAGTGATATTTTAGCAGAGGCCAGTGCTGCGCCTACTGTTACGGAATGGATCAGAAGGAAATACTGGAGTCAGCATGAATTAAAAAGATGCTGATATTCCTATGGCAAAGTGTCATTAAAAACAACTTCTCTCTTTTTAACTTAAGCTACAGTAGAAGGATAGTTGAAACTGCAAAAGATCCAGGCCAGAAGATCTGGAACCCATTACCCAGGCTCAGGGAAGAGAATTGCAGTTAATTTGATGCATGTGCAGCTCTGGGTTGAAGCTCAGCTCGTTTTGGAGCTGTACAGTCTGCTCTGGTTATAGATAAATTCATGTCTTTCCTTCCTTTAGGAGCCCACTTTAAAATTGTATTCTTATTTTTTTTGCGTGTGGAGGGTACAACTCTGCATTTGGCCAAGGGAAACATTGCTAAAAGTGACAGGTACAGGGAATAAAAGCCTTTGTTGTTCAAGGATTTGGTTTTGATAAGAATAATCATCTGACACCGCAGCTTTAAACACAAATAAATCAAATGTTTAATTCCCCCAGAATTAGTTATATACTGTAAATATTTCTTTTTTTTAAAGATCTGAAAACTAGTAAAGTCTGAGCAATATATCTACTAGTTCTCTGTGCTGCCTGCATAGAAATGCCATTTAAATTACAAAAACACAACAACCCTATAAACGATTAACTGTTTTGTACATTACCAATTAGTTAATAAATTAACGATATACCATTTTCCCTGAAAGCAAAGTATTTTCCACCTTTGGCTGGTGAAAATTAAGAAATTCTGTGTAAGAACAGCATTTAGCAAATAGCTGTTAAAAAAGAGACTAATCTGCTAGGTGGATTGGGACATCCATTTTTAAATCAATACAAAAAATAATTCATTGTAAATATATATATAATATATTTATACATATTTTGAATATATTTACATACATCCAGCACCTATATACTGCATCTGTGCTCTGTAAGTGTGTGCCAACATATATTTTCTCCAAATATTACAAAATAAACAAGAAAGGCAGACGCAGGGTTTGCCTCAAGTCCAACTGGTCCTTTGTACAAACAAAGTCTGCTGCAGCTCACAGGAAGCCAGGAAATGGATAGCGATGGGTACATAGCTCCTAAACATTCTTCTTTGTTGGGAATATTTAGAAGTTGCAAGTTATGAGATTCTTTACGCACGTTCTGACTGCTTTCCTCCAAGTTCTCCTTTTTTTTTATCCTTTTCTTGTTTTTTTTTTATTCTTTTCTCATATTTCATATGTACAAGCAGAAATATTCAGGTCCTGGAGAAAAGATTTTGTTCTGTATACGGTAGGTAGCTTGATGTTCTCATTTCTTTCTCCCTCTGTATGATTTCTTTTCATGTTTTAACACTCCCATTCATGTGTTGGTACTTGGGAAGACAAGGTTCATAAGGCATTGGATCAGGAGAAAAAACAGAGTCATCGCCTGAAGAACACGAACTCCTCGTGTCAGGGTAACTGGGTGAATACTGCTCGAGAGGTCCACTGAGGTCCAGATATTCCTGTGACAGAAGAAACAAATTGCATTTTTAGACAGTGAGTAAAACTGACAATAACATGTTACTGCTGCTCCGATCTGGCTGGATTATATAGTGGGTAAAAGGACAGTATAAAATTGACACTCGTTTCTGTAACGCAATCACATTCCAAACTGTCTCTTGCTAAAGAGCTCATAAAACAAGGAGCTTGGGTAGAGAAAGGAATAACAAACCAATAGCATGGTGCTTTTCTGAAACTCAACATCAGCAGCATTAGCCGCGTTGGTGGAAATAAACATGCCAACCACATCAAAAGAAGACGCTTCACTCGCAATGATAAAAATGAAATTTCATCCTAAATAGAACCATTTTTCTTTAGCACATGGTAATGATTTGGAGAGGGAAAGACACTTCCAACTTTATATTCCTTTGGTCACTTTGAGAATCTGTTTTATATTCTGTGATATTCAGTCTGTGTTTCAACATGCAGTGCAATACGTGTGAAAAAGAACCGAAAGGAAAATAAAAATAAACTCACTAGGTTTGGTTTTTTTACACTACGTATTCAAGTGTGTGTGTGTGTCTGTGCATCCACCAGAGTAGCCATGACCAAAGCAGTCATTAAAAAAGGAAATAATATCTGCTGAATCCAAGTTTTGGGTTAAGGCTCTTTCGCTAGAAACAACAGTTTTGGCAGGAGAATAAAGTTATTTTTCCCCTTGAAATGTTCCTTCTCGTTCAACTTCTAAAGGCAGCTGCATTCATTTAAATGCAATCTCTTCATTTGCTAAACCACAAGTTGTGATCCTTCTGATGAGACGAGTCTTCCACCTCAGTCAGTCCTCTCTGCTGCTGTGCCTAAGTTTGAGGGAATTTAGCTCTTCAGCTAACCAATTTTTAATGGCAAACATTCAACCATAACCATGCTATAGTTATAAAATGGTACCATTTTAAAAGGGAGTGTGTGTGTGTGTAATCCAAGTTTTAAAATGCCAACAATATAGTAGAAGCACAAGCAAAGGCAGTGTGGATCTCTGATTACAGACCATCTTGCTGCCCAGTCATTTAAAGAACACACAAGGGCAACCTTGACGTATATTTACTCATTAGTGAACCAGTCCTTCACAACCAGAAACAACTGACTGCTTTCTAGATAGAAGAAGAAAGTATTCCAGTATTTGAATAAACCTGGCCTTGCCAGGCATGGTTCATCCTATCAAAAGACTTGATTTAATTTAGTTACAAATACAGTATTGAAGGTGGGATCCTTAAGGAGTTTCTGTTATCAGGGTGGTTTTTCATAGAATCATAGAATAACCAGGTTGGAAGGGACACATCGGATATTCTAGTCCAACCATTCCTATCAAACACTAAACCAAGTCCCTCAAGACCTCATCCACCCGTGCCTTAAACACCTCCAGGGAAGGTGAATCAACCACCTCCCTGGGCAGCCTATTCCAACGCCCAATGACCCTCTGTGTGAAAATACAACAACTCTTGGTGACTTCTGCTCATGTGGCTTGGGGAAACATTGCTCACTGCTCTGGGAAATGTGGGAAATAGGGTCTTTGTTGGGGAAAACCCCCACAAATAAACCTCCCAAAACCAAAACACCAATGAAAAACACAACAGGTGGTGATTCTGCAGTGGGAAGAGCAAGTCAGTGCCACTTAAGAGGAAGTATCTCCTTCCACAAATGCAGAAAAAGATACTATTGGCTGCCCCAGCAATTCTTTGAGTTGTTGGGTGAACCAGCCTTACCGCAATATCAACAGCATCATTTCTGGGGAAAGGGAACACACCACCAAGGAGAGGATAAGCAGAAGTATTGTCACACTGATGGAGGAAGGACCTGCACTTAAGGAAAACTGTGCGATTACACAAAATCAGTGCTCTCCAAAGCTACAGAGGAAAATTGGACACACTGGAGTGCTCAGGAGACACTGAGTGACAGCACGAGAAGTTTTCAGGAACATAAAATGTGCTGCACAGACAAGTGAAATAATTTGCCTTCTATGTCCAGAGTAGGTAGGACAAAAACAATATCACGTGGGGAAAAATCAGAGCTCACTTCAGATTTCAAGAAGTGAGGGCAATGAAAGAAGCAAGAGACTGTCAGGGGTTGATGTGGAAAAGCAGCGTTGGAGATTTCTAGGGACAAGTTACATAAACATCTGTCAGGAATGACAAACGTATAGTGGATCCTGCCACAGCCCAATCAGACAGACTGGATGTGTTCCTGAGCCTTTTCCAGCCGTTTTTTCTAGGATTCCAGTCTAAAGTAATTTATATACCCCTAGAGGCCTTTTCAGGTTACCTTTGAGATCATTCCAGGACTGCAAGCAGTACAGAATTGGGAAGGCAAGCTGGTTAAACACACACAACAAAGAAAGCAATAACCTTTCCCAGGCTCAGAACTGCAGCCCCTCTTGAATTTGCAAACACAGCTCCAGTCCAAGCCACCTAGCACTGTGCAGCGGCAGCCAGCCCTCCTCCAACCAGCCTCGTGACATCAGGCAGCAAGAGACGCAGTTGGGACTGGATGAGGGGAAAAGGGTTGGACAGTAGGTGTTACCAACTCCATGGGGAGTTCCTGTTCCTGTCTCACCTCTGAGCCACTCCTGAAGGTGCTGCTTTTCAGAGTTAAACCTTACAAAACCAAATCCAAGTTAAGTTTATAGCTGCTCCTGAAGCCACAATCTTTTTCAACCACATCTCCCGGGCAAATGATGATCACAAAACATGGCATCTCTTTACTCAGGATCTACCACCCTCTCTGTGGCAGCCTGTTTCTCCTAATGCTGCTCAACAATTCACCATTTGTTCTCTAACATATCTGAAAACTTAGAAAGTAATATTGAGGACAAACATAAAGTGATCCAAATCTTGTTGTTCTACCTTCCCCTTGCTTATAAAGAAGGGCTGTAATCATAGCAAAACTGAAATATTTATTTTAAAATTATTGAAACAAGTTGTTGCAACTTCCCTCTGTAAGAATTTTTTTCTTTATTTTCCGCCCCCTACACTGCACACAGAATCTCTCAGAAGTCATGGGAAGTTTTAAAATATTCCCAGAACACCAAGGATTTTCTCTCCAAAGAAGTTTCCACCAAAAGCACCACCATTTCCATCACTTGTGATCTTCAAAGGTGCGTGTAATTTAGTGATAAGAGAACCAATTCCTGTGTGAATACCCTCATCAGTGTGTTGCTCACTAAAACTAATAATATATCAGAGCTCCGCAAGACTGCTCTTCAAATACAACCTCTTTGCATTCCACCATCCCAACCTGCAGCCGTGTTAGGCAGGACCTTCGGATAATTGGATGGCTGTTTGCACGTTCCCTGTGGGCCCTCGTTCCCTCCACAGAGAGGTATTTCACTGAACCTAATTCACTCTCAGATATATAATCAGGAATCAGCCACTCTTCTGACCTACATATCACGGCTGGGAATCAGAAGCGATAAATTAAAACCACCATGAACTCTACAGTCTCTCCTTCACATGAAATCCATGTTGAAACACAAACTGTGCCTCTCGCCCTGCCACGTGTAGTCTCTCAACACTGCTACACTAAAAACATCAAAAGATGTAATGAGAAATAAACAAGAAACACTTTAAAGATGTGCTTCTGTTTAGTCACACAGATCAAGGCATCATGGCAAGAAAGGGAGGATTTCATAGGATACATAGTTTAGCTGCGTGCAACCTCAGGGGACAATGACAAACAGAACAAAAAGAGAGCTTGAGTAGGATTTTATAACTGAATAAATTCCATCTGTCACCTGAAGCATTTGTCCTGATCAGGAGCTTATGAAGGAGAACGATTTACCTACCTCATTAGTTGTGAGAGTGAGAATCCGATCCAAGTCTTCTACCAACTGTTTAAAGGTCGGTCTCTGGGAAGGCACAGCATGCCAGCAATCTCTCATCATCATATAGCTGTAAGAAATACACATTTTCTTGGCTTAATTAAAATCACTCATCCTTCTCTTAAAGCTTTGCATACATAGACCATGTTCTTCACCACAAGTCGAGCAGCGAGTACCCCCAGCCCCACACAGAGACTGCAGACTTTCCCAGCTTTGTGCAATGCCCCCTTGCCTCCACGACACATTTCTACTCCTGTATCTCCCTTGCCCAGAGTCTAAATTACCTTCGTGTGGACCAGATTCTGTAGCTTTCTGACCCAGGAATTTCCACAATATTAAATTACACATGCCTAAATGATTTTTACATAATGAGGGTTGTGGTCTTTGTGAAATGAAGAAATTAAAATGGGAAAAACAATTAAAACCAGTTATGAGCTATACTGAAATACCAGAGCAGTAAAACGCCCTTCCCTCATCACCAGGAGACAATGCTGGGTTAACACTGAAGTTCCCAGACCTATTTTGCTGTGTACAGAAACAGCCTGATGTAACTTACAGATGATTACTGATACATGTGCCATTTAGGAACTTCCATGTTAATATGATTGAAAGCAAAGATATACGATTGTAAAACTACTGACGGAGACTGGCTTGAAGGTGACCTCTTCTTCTTTCAATGGGATCCCAGCGGGGTGTGTTAAGAAGAACCCTCTGTCAACATCTCCTGAAAACCTTTCCTTTTAGATGCCTACAGACACATATACCCACAATTTGAGAGTCAAACAATTCTCAAAGCATTTGATTCTGCTGGGGGTAGTGTTAACCATGTGAATTTAGTACAGTCTGTGATCATCAGGCCTGACAGAGCAAACAAAGGGTCCTTACAGTTCATTGGTGCAGTTGGCAGGTTTATCCATTCGGTGCCCTTCTTTCAGCAGCTTAAAAAGTTCCTCCACTGGGATTCCTGGGTAGGGCGATCCTCCTAACGTGAAGATCTCCCACATTAACACGCCAAATGACCAACTACAAATCAAAGAGAACACCACATTAGAAGATCTGCCTTCCTGCTTGAAATGGAGATGTGTGAAAGATGCAGTGACTGCAGTCATACAGTCATGGAATGGTTTGGGTCAGAAGACCCCACCCAATCCCTGCCATGGGCAGGGACACCTCTCACTGGATCCAGTTGCTCCAAGCCCCATCCAACCCGGCCTCGAACATTTCTAGGGATGGAGCAGCCACCACTGCTCTAGGCAACCTGGGCCAGAGCCTCCCCACCCGCACAGGAAAACATTTCTTTCTGAGATCTCATCTCAATCTCCCCTCTTTCAGCTTAAAACTGTTCCATTTCATCCCATCCCTGCACTCTCAGACACAGAGCCTCTCCCTAGCTTTCCTGAAGCCCCTTTCAGTATTGGAAGGTGCTCTAAGTTCTCCCTGGAGCCTTCTCTTCTCCAAGCTAGAAGTCCCTCTCAGGAGATGCTTCAGTCAGGGTCTGCCCAACTCTGACCTCCCTGCATGGGACATCAGTCTGTGAAATGCACCAGGCGTAACAGGGACTGATCCAAGCACGTTCTCAAACACACTCCTCGCCTTTCTCTGCTGTGCTCCAAGCATCTTTGCAGCTTAATTATTTACAGAACGCTCAGAGCTGAGCTGGACTGCAATTCTGTGGCAGGATATTTTGGAAAAAGCAGGCAGTTCAAAGCAAATATATTTTGTGCCATTCTGCTTTTTATTATTATTATTTTATTAAGTTTCATTAGGAAACTAAGGAGGGGACTTTTAAGCCAGTTTTCCTGCCTGCTCGCCACCCCCCCCCCTGAATCTGCCTCATCACGCCCTGCTGGCAGCTGAGGGCTTTCTGGCAGGTTGCTTTGCCAGGTGAGCACCACATCTCTCTGGCTCCCCAGCCTCCTGGAGCTCCCCTAGCTGTGCAGCCATGTATTTTAGTAAACTGCTTGCATAAACTTACAATAATATTATCTTTAGCTGTCTTCAAAGCCAGCACGGGGCCAAGAGCCTCCAGGTTCCAGCACTGCAATGCTCGTGCTCCCTGGCTGCTGAGGAGCTCGGACTGACTCTCAGTCCTGAGCCAGTGAAGTAATTTACTTTACATTGACCTTAAACATTTTGCCAAGATATTATTTTAAAACACAAGTCTGATTCCCTCTTAACCTGTGTATACAGTTTCCTTTGTAGGTAATGCAAAGATTGCAGGAAAAGCCTCAGCAAATGCTTTTCTTAAGGAGAGAGCAGCTCCAGAACTGCACTCAGGTTAAAGAAAGTGGAGCTACCTCTTATTTTCTTCTTTTTTTTAACCCTGAACTGACATGCTTAACCTTTTACACCTGTGCTGGGAAGCATCCAGCTCTTTAGAGTTCTCTTGGAGGAACAGAAACCCTAAGATGTTCATCTGCATAGCATAAGAAATACACGCCTGCTTCAAGCACTGTGCACACAAGTGCTGGGCCTAGGAAACTGTAAGAGGAAGCAGAATAAACCCTGAGCAGTTGCATCAGCCAGCGATTCTGTGCACACATGAGAAGGTTTTGAAGTGTCAGAGTCTGATGATTTCCTACTACACGTGAAGCACTGCTGGAAAACAATGACACTTTGAAAAAACAGAGCAAATTCTCCCAGTATAACCTATGTTTCATCATCCCTAACCTCAGCGAAAATTCTTATAAAGAGTTTTCAAGAGCTTTCTTGTCTTTCCTTCTTTTCTCTGTCTCTCTCTTTCTTTTTTTTTAAACCTGAAGGAAGTCCAGAGTGCGGCAAAAGCCAAGAAAATTAGATAGACTCTTTGTAGCTGCACATCCGTAAATAAGTTCAAGGGGGGAAACTTCCGCACTGACAGAAGGAGGTTAGCATTCTCCACCTTTCATGTGCTTTGAAGCTGGGCAGATTAGTAACAGAGCACTGGTTAGCAGTCTACCATAAAATCCCCACTTTCTAAGGGCAAGTCCTGCTCCAGCTATTAATACACAAAACAGAATGAAAATGCTTAAAGGTAAAGGACAACAGGAAAACACATTTAAAAGAGCCAAACTTTAGCAAATACAAATGAAAGCAGCCCTCCTTCCCAGCCCATTCAAATAAGGCCACTTACACGTCACTTTGATGCGTGTAAACTCTGTCAAACAGAGCTTCTGGAGCCATCCACTTAACTGGAAGTCGTCCCTGTAAGTTTGGAGGTGAAGGAAAATATAAACAGTAATCATTCAGAGGATGATCTCAACACTGATTTTTTTTAGAAGATTTATCAGAGGACATACCAGCCCATAATTTAGCTTTAAAATTTTCAGGGGGAAAATAGTAAATAGACTAAAATAGGAAAAAAATAGATATAAACATTGAAGATAAAATTAAAAGCATTGAGAGCTCCCAAACAGTTTGCAGAATGCTTGCTAGAACAATAGGATAAGCAGCTCAAAATTAAAAACATCGTTCCATTGTGGCTCTTTAAAGATAAAAACCTTTATCAATAATCCTCTGAAAAATAGGCCTGCCTGCAAAAATGAGTTGATGACTAAAACCAGGAATTTTGTTTTCCTGTTCCACCTTTTGCAGTGACTGCAGTCACTTTTTTGCTTTGCACACGGTGTCTGCCCTGCTAGGAGCCCAGGAATCCACTAAATTTGATATAAAACCAGTTTGATTCCCTCCAGTGTGGATGCACCTGTACCGAGTTCCTCTGTCATTTGGAAGTAGGTAGATATCACCATTAAAATGCCATTAACTATTTAGTGCTTTAGTTTCATAAATAAGTCCCTTAAGAAAATTGTTAATAATAATTAATATTTATTTGTACGAAATAGACTCATTCAGTCTGTAGAACTGAATGAATTCTATAAAGTCCCATTGAAACCCAAGTGCAGTTTGCCAGGGTCTTAAAGAGATCCCAAGAAAAGGGCGTAAGCTGTTCAAACCAGGCATCAATAACTACATCTGAAACGTCTCTTCTCCTGGATCTGGTCCAGGTTAAACAGCAAAATGGGGGCAGAATGGGAGTAAAACTCAATTTTCTCCACCTCCAGCCCCACTCTGATCCTACTGCCATAACCAGTGTGTAACAAGCAAAGTCCAGGTAAAAGGTATAAAGCTGTACGTGCAATCACCACCTGTAAACAGGAGTTTTATGATGGTTATTGCCAGCACTGTTTATACAGTGGTTTTCAAGATCCTAGGCTTCCTACAAAGTGAGCCGGAATCTGCAAGGATATTTCCACTTATTTCAAGTGAAAGAGTCAGGGAGAAACACAGAGCTATTCTTGTAATTTAGCATTCCCAATAAATCACCCAATACAGAAGCTTTCTGGTTATCTTTTTAACTGTCACGTCCTTGATCCTTGTTTTCTCTCTGCAATGAAAAGTGAGGCTGCAGTACCAGAAGCCCATTAAGTTTATAACATAGTTCTGAAGTGAATCATTGAAAGAAACGCTTGCTTCTAGAGATAAGGAAACCATCCACTTACATTAGTAGTCTTTTTGTAATAATCTATATTGTTGATGTCCCTGGCTAACCCAAAGTCTGCTATTTTCATGACGTTATTTTCAGTCACCAAAACATTCCTCGCGGCCAAGTCTCGATGGATACACTGGAAAGAAAAGAGAAATAAAAGCCCAACTGAATTAAACTGCTGTGAAAGCGAAATTACTCCTACACCATAATGAAGTCTACTTAAAACTAAATTACAAGGTGGGAAAGACACACAAGCCCGTGAAATAGGACTGTCTTAACTACTGCAATCCATGTTCCCTGCTTGTGCTTCGAAGCTGACCCAGAATCCTCTTAGAAAAACTTTTTTAATTATTTAAACCTTGTTTTGTACCTAAGGTAGAAAGCTTGAGTGGTGACCTAAGCTGTGCCACACAGTTTGTGATTCACATGTGACCAGGTACAGGTATTGCAGCTCCTTCATTACAAATACTAGTAATTAGCCTTTTATTAAGTTGCTTCTCCTAAATTATATCATCTCAGCAGATCTAAAACCTGACAGACTGGATCACTGCAACTGTTTTTTTTTTTAAGTAAGAGATCTTAACAACATACATATCCACAATATATCATTTTAGCCAGATGCCAGGATGTATTTACTTAAAACTTGAGACTATAACAATTGCATTTAAAACACACAAAAAATCCCCAAACCAGAAAAGAAAAATCAAAATTCCCAAACCAAA
This sequence comes from Coccyzus lansbergi, assembly GCA_033558105.1. Classification (NCBI taxonomy): domain Eukaryota; kingdom Metazoa; phylum Chordata; class Aves; order Cuculiformes; family Coccyzidae; genus Coccyzus; species Coccyzus lansbergi. The sequence goes on from JAUMJK010000248.1 coordinate 3,754,909, forward strand.
CACTAAACCACCACAATCTGAGCTGGGTTGCTTGTCCTTGTCAATAGCTTTGATACTGAAACTAAAATTGTTATTTCCTCAGAGAATTCTCCTTCATGTCAGCACTATCCTGAAAATTTGGATTCTTGAGAGTGAAACTCCATGGTGGCCGCCCTGGACATTATTCTGGTGTTTCAGTAGCCTCATTTGGGTTGATGGCAGCAGAAGCATGGTAAGAAATGTAGCATTTGGAATCCCCACAGGTTAGTCTACTTCTTTTCAAGTTAAATATCCCTTTTCTTTCCCCCTCCTCAATCTTCGATCACTCTTCACGTTGTCTCCTTTATTTCAGCGCATGCATAGACACGCTGGACTGAACCACTACAAAAAACCTGTACAACAGCCAATTTTTTCTGGCATTATAACTTGCCTCAGCAATTTTCTGAGATCTCTTAACCTGCCTGAGTAAAACAAGCCTACAAAGCTCCTGCTCCTCACTGGGTTATACTCATGGGGAACCGCCAGGAAAAACCTGCTCCAGCAATACCTTCATGTGCTCAGGAGCAGACAACAGCACATGCTTTCAGCATCAGATCAGACTTTTAATTCAGCATCAGTAGTGCTGCAGTGGCAGCAACAGTATAGGTGAGCCTTCCTCCCTCCTGTTCTCAGACCCTACAAAGAACATCCTCAGGAACACTATGAACTCAGTTCAGTTGCCTAAACAGAAGTATATATTGTCAATAGGGTTGCCCTGGGAACTCCAAGGTGCCTTGATGAGACTACCGGGGACAACATGGCAGACACATGCCCTTCCAGAGCAGCAGATTGGGGGTACCACAGAGCATCTCAAATCTTAGAATCATATAATGGAATTATGGAATGGTTTGGGTTTGAAAGGAATTCAAAGCCCATCCAGGTACAACCCCTGCCATGGAGCAGGGTACTCAAACCCCGGCCTTGAACACCTCCAGGGATGGGGCAGCCACCACTGCTCTGGGCAATCTGGGCCAGGGCCTCCTCACCCTCACAGCAAAACATTTCTTCCTAGGATCCCATCTCAATCTTTCTTTCAGCTGAAAACCATTCCTTCTCATCCTGTCCCTGCAGTCCTTGATCAAGAGCTCCTCCCCAGCTTTCCTGGAGCCCCTTTCAGTCCTTGAAGCTGCTCTAAAGTCTCCTTGGAGCCTTCTCTTCTCCAGGCTGAACAACCCCAACTTTCTCAGCCTGGCCTTACAGGGAAGGCATGTAACACCTCTGTGTGAATACACCAAACAATTCAAACCCCATCATCTTCAGTCAGTACTCTTCTGCTTTCTCACATCCTACAGTTTACAAGTTGAGATTCTCCTTATCTTCAAACTGGTGCCATTACTGAGTTCCATAACTGACAGGTTTCAGAGCTGACTCTGTGGTCCTAAAGATTTGCTGCCTTTGCAGTAATCTGGGCCAGGCCCTGTACCTGGAATTTCCCTGGGGTTCTTGCACTTCTGAACGATGGAGAGAACACACCAACAGAGTTTTAAAAAGCATACAGCCAGCTTAGGAACAACATCCACTTTTCAACAGACAAGTGCTTGCAAGGCAAAACGTGCTGGTAAGGCAAAAGGTAGGCACCCAAAAATCCTTTTTAAATATTTGGGTTTTTTCTTTTTTTCTGCTTTTATAAGGCCTCAGCAAGCTATTGGATTGAAATAACAAGAACCCTGGCCTTCTCACAACTCCTGCATGATGGAAATACCGTGAGAAGGCCAGCTCTCTTATTATTCCAGCTCAACAAATGGATCCCTAAGGGGAAAAGAACTGGTGAAACACAAACAGAAATGGTGGGACGTCTGAAGAACTGGACTGCACAGTTTTCCTACGTGCTGCCTTTGTTTTCCCTCCGCCCTCTGCCTTGTGCAACATCTCACATTCTGTCAAGCTGGGTGCAGCACTGCTTAAGTGTTTTTGCCAAGGAACTGGATCAAGGACGAGTGGTTCTGCCATGGGCATCTGCACCAGCTCACACCTTCTTGGCAGATTCATACAACAGCACCTCAAAGCTGCTCAGGAGGATGCATGTTCTCAAGATTTGCCTATTAAAAGATCTATTTTTTTCCTTTCACAACAGTTCTATTTTCTTCAGACATGGCTCCTCGCCAGGCGAATGTTTCACTAATCCTAGAAAGACGAATGTGAAGGTGATTTATCTAACAGAGTATTCACACTCACTCCATTAGAGTGTCTCGGTATCATGCACATTGCCCTGTCTACCCTACTACACTAAGAATTACTGTTCCAAAGCAGAATAAAATCAAAATTATACGTTGATTCCTTCTTCTCCCAGCCTTTTCAAATGCAGAGAATCAATAACAAAAAAATCACTACTCCTTATACAAGGACTGAAGGTTTACACTCAGCTGTGGTCTTTGGTTAGAAACAACTCTCTATATATATATGGGAGTGGACATAACTGGAAATGGGTATAATTCCCACGAAGCACTCCACAGCTTGCAGGAAGCACCCATCGCCAATATCTGGTGTTCTGGTTTGGATACTGGATCCAAACACTACCCAGGGTATTCACGACTGCTTGTCTACCAAACCACAATATGTTTTCAGAGTCAACTAGACAGGGCTATTTAAGGGTTCATAAGTATAATTTAACAAAATTGCTGGTTAAAAAAATTGTTTAAGGAAAAGTTGAAGGAATAAGTGTCTAGGGACATGACAGGACAAATACATTCTGTCAACAAGCTTGCTCTCCTGACAAACACCAATTTTTAAGTAAAGTGCCTAATTGAGGCAACTAATTCACTCCACTTGTTTTTGCCTCTTCTGTTCACAATTTTTACCCTGGCAGCATGTGGTCTTCTCCCCTCTGCCTGCTAACATTCTGTAAATCCTTTCACTGCCTGAACTGGTTTATTTTATATCACTACATGAGTTGATTTAGCCAGTCTGACTGGCAACAGAAGGTAAACGGTGCCTGCTGTCTCACGGGTGGCACAACGTGACTTGTGCAATCCAGTGCCCACCTGTGCTTATGAATTCAAAGTGCAGATATGTACATAATATTTAATTTAGACAAGCCATTCAGGGCCTCATTTTAGCAAGGCCACTAAAGACAGATTTAAAAATTGAAGTGTATGAGTTTCCCAGTGATCGTCAAGAGTACAGATTATGCAACTTGTTTGAAAAAGACAGGTCCTTCTTCCAGCAAACGCTTGATTACAAACGAGGAGAGAAAAAAAAAACACTGAACAAATATGCTTTGTGTGGTATTTGCTGAGTTCTACCTACTTTTTGGGAAGCCAGGTACTCCATGCCTCTTGCCAACTGGTAGGTGCATGACACCAAGTCCTTGAATGTCATCTGCTCTTCTGGTACCCTGTTGATATCAAAGGAATACTCCATCCCTGGGGGGCGGCGTGCTCGCAAGTATTCCCGCAGGTTTCCTTTGGAAGCGTATTCTACTATCACGTACAATGGACCTTGGGATAAAGAGAACCGTGGGAAAACTGGAGTGAGGTTGCGGGGCAAGAGGTACTCATGAAAGAAGCCTTCAGTGTTCTATAACAAATGAACTCAATTAATAAATGTAAAACTGCATAATCAGTAAGCATAGCTTGGAAGAAAACAACGTCTGGACCTGGCCAAGTGGAGGTACAGAGTGGCAGAGCCACCATCATTGGCTGGAAGTACATCAACACTCCTCCAGACCTTGTTCTTCCCAGACTATGCCGTGTACCAAAAAGCAAACATTTTCAATCAAAACATGCTGCAAGATCTCAAAAAGTGCTTCCTAAGATTGTTTTAATTTCCAGAGGTTTATGTCTCTCTGCATCATTTTACATGACATAATTAGCTTTTAATAAAAACACTGTGGTCTTTAAAGAGTAAGAACACCCATTTCAGATGCATATGGTACAAGTTCCACTAAAGCAGGACTGACAATTCAGAACAACAGTCATAACCAAAGCCCCTGTAAAATGTCATTTTTCCCTACAGTAAAGGATTAGAGAGTTCTCATATGATATAGTACCCTTTCTCATATTAAAGCTGCAAGTATAATGAGAGACAGAAGTTAAAATATTGCTGCTAAGCCAGGGAAATATCTAAAAATCCCATCACAGCATGACTGCTTCCCTAAAAACCCTTGAAAAATTATGATTAATGAGACTTTTGCAGACCTGCTGGAAAGTCCTGGTTTAGTTTTTTCTCTCTACTCACCATCCTGGGTACAGGCTCCAAGGAGATTGATGATATTTTTATGCTTCCCAATCATCTTCATCATCTCCATTTCTGACACCAGGTCAGACAAGTCTTTTTCTGTAGCATCATCTGTACAAGACACAGGGTCAGTTCATATTTTCTAGCATGCCAGCCTGATCTTCACTAAGGCTCACCAGTTGGGGTAAAACATATGTGCTTCAAAATGCAGAACATGTGAGTGGTTTTTCAGTGTACGCTGTACATTACACACAGTTGTATACTATGTCCGAACAAAAAATAGCCTCAACCTCTTTGATGGACTGAGCATGTCTTCAGTGTTACATGTTAAGAGGCAACACAGTAATATCAGAGAGAAAAACGCTCTCCTTGGCTATCAAAGTTTCAATAATTACACCTTTCCTGCAAGCTAACCTTACAATTCAATCCAAAATAAGTAGTCCCCAACCCCTGGGACCGAGTGGGTAAGCATCTACACATGAGCAGCCTCTGACATGAAGTAAACCAAAAGCACCACATGATGCTAATATGTCTCCTGGCTCCTAAATACTCCCTGCTCAAGATAAACAGACTGTCAGGGGTGCAGATTTACACCCCAGATGGCTGAAGGCTGAGGTCAGTTATGTGCTCTTTGACCCACCTCAAGATGACAGAGTTCAGATGCCACAAAAGAAACTTTTTGTGCATGAGAACTGCCATATCACCTGTTCTGCTCCCTAATCGACCAATTTTCTTACCTTTCAACATCTTCACTGCCACAGTCACTGCTTCTTTTGGCCGGTCTTTGTCAATCCCTACTGCTTCAGCCATGACAACTTGCCCAAAGCAACCTTCTCCCAGGGGTTTACCCAGCGTCAGCCTGGAGGTGGAAACAGGAGATTAACACATAGCATCTGCTGAAGGGATGCAGCCAGTGGAATTCCAGGGCTAAATATAAAAAGCTTCCAGCAACTCGCTGCGGCGTGAAGCATTTATCATATGGAACTAATGAGCCGCTGGGCGCGCATCAGTTTTCATGCACGCCGCAGTGTGTTTGCTTAGGAATGGTAAAGCGAATGTCTCATACGGGGAGATCACTTGCTAAACCCAGCTTTGAAGCTCTCCCTCTTCTTGTAATAAGAGGCTGTGCTGTACAGCCAGTGGGGTTAGACACAATGCTGAGGGGCAGAGCTTTCGGAAAGCAGTAGGTCATGGCTGATATTTAGGAGCAGCCAGCAACATGAAAGATTCTCCTGTCACTGTTGTCTTCTTTTTCACATTGACCACAAGGAGATGAAAAAAAGTTCCTTTGCCACGTGGTCGCTCTAGGGCGTCTGATTTGTGTTTTGTAAATGAGGGCATTGAGAGCAGGGAGATGTTTTAAATATCATTAACTCCTGTGATATAACGGCACGGTGCAAACAAAGCAAAACCAAACATGCTCATAGGCAGCTTAATTTGAGCTCAAAATTCATATTCTCACTTTCTGTTTGGAGATATGAGCCATGAACAAATGTTCATGAACTCCAATGAACTCTTGAACCAAAAGGATTAGACAAGGAAGAGACAGCGAGTCAGTAGACACCAGGTATGGTTGCAGCTGTGGGTAATGTAGCTGTGGGTAATTATCACATCCGTTTCTCTGTTGCGTGGCTGATGAGATGGCCAGACAGTCATCGTCTTGTGGCAGAAAGGAGGGAGGATGAAGGCAGAGGAGAGGGAAAGGGAAAACAGACCAGCAACAAGTCTGCAGCGAAGGCTGTGGATGGGTTACTGCTGTGAGGTAAAGGCGGCTGCGACACTCACGTGCCTTGAACGGCTGCCAGGAGCTGCCCCGGCCACTGTTGGCTCCTCTCTTTGGCTGCAAGTCCCAGCGCTGTTCATGCAGAGGCGATGCTTGCCCTGCCTGGCCACACGAGAGGTGCCACAAAACATTTGGCACAGCCGAGCAGGCCTTAAGAGCTGGCTTCTCCACAACCACTCCACCCACAGCAAGATCGCTCCTCTGCCATCCTCATGCATTGCCCTAGTGCTTTGATCCTTTAAGAGGCAGGACGGTACACATTATTTACCCACGGCTGCATGTAGTGCAGAGGCTATTTCTTGGCTGCAGGTTCTATACTGCCACAAATGTCATGAATGGGGGAAACAGAAGATGCCTCTCATCTGCAGCACTTGGGCTCTGCTAGGAGAGCAGGAAGTAGAGACGGGGGAAACTAAAGCTCAGTTATAATCACAGTATCAGCGTAAGAAAGTTTTTAAAAAGAGCAGTCACTATCTGGGCTATGCAAATTGCATTTTGTGGAGCATATAACCTGGCTGCAAAGTCTGTATGCAGATGGACACAAAGATATCAATCTTAATTTCATGAGGATAAAGAGACAAAATTAAAGATAAACTTCAAAGCCTCTAGGAAAAATCTTTTTTGTTCCAGCCTAATGGCCAGATTCAGGCTTCTTTAATTGCAGATAATATCGCCTAACATTGTGAAGAAGAGCCATCGTAGAAATCAGGGAAGATGCGGGGCGAGTTTGATGCTGCTAATATTATCCAGTAAAAAGGTCAGACTTGGATTAGCATTTTCATAACATATTTAAGGTCTTGGCCTTCTATGATCAAAATCAGGATTCACACATATGATACACATACGGGCGACTCCTTGAAAGCATGAACTTCTCTCTTCCCACCATGAAATACAGGAAGAGGTGGTCATACCATCAGCAGAAGAGTGCTGGACTGGGGCTAAGAGGGTTGAAAACCCCTCTTATCTACTCTGTCAAAAGCCAGAAGCAAGAGGTGGTACATCCCGAGGGCAGCCAACATACTCTTGCCCAAACACAGTCTTTGCCCCAGGGAGAATTCCTGAAGCTGTTTTGGACTGGTGTCTATAGAAAACATGAGTTTAAGAAGGTGCAAAGGCTGAAGGGCAGCATGTGCTACACTGAGGTCACCCCACATTTCTACAGAACTAAAACTGAGTTTAGGATCTCGGTAGAGCACAAACATTTGCATTGGAAACTGGTTAATTTATGTCCTATAGCACTGCTTGGACTACAGTAACAAACCCCTCATTGTGTGGCTCCTGCCCCCCCAACCTAATAAACTGCCTCTAAATAGCCTCCTTTCATTGCAAATCTGCTCCACCTCCATTTGTGCTGAATGCTGGGTTTAAATGTTTAGCGTTCTAAAATTTTCCGCATTTAGTGTATTCCCGCAGGGTACAGGCTGACAGAAGCACATATACAGCCCCCACTGTCGACTCGAACACTGCAGGTGGCAATTACAGCATTTTGCACTAAGCTTCAACTACATCGTTAAAATAATTTCCAGAACAGTTGTCAGAAGGTTCAGAATTACAGCTCTTCCATCCAAGTTACAGCCCTGGACTTTCAAAGAGAACTGTTCATGATAAAAGGTGTTATTTCTGCAAAGCCACCTCCAGACTTCTTAAATTTAGTACTACCTTTAATATATAATTGTGCTTCTATATGTGTTAATATTCTCTCTCATGCATGTCTTTTTTAAATTAAAAAATACAGCATTAATTAGCTTCTAGAATCATAGAATGGTTTGGGTTGGAAGAGACCTCAAAGCCCATCCAGTACCACTCCCTACCATGAGCAGGGACACCTCCCACTGGATCAGGGGCTCCAAGCCCCATCCAACCTGGCCTGGAACACTTCCATGGATGGAGCAGCCACCACTGCTCTGGGCAACCTGGGTCAGGGACTCGCCTCTCTCACAGGAAAACATTTCTTCCTAATATCCCATCTAAATCTCCTCTCTTTCAGCTTAAAATTGTTTCCCCTCATCCTACCCCTGTACTCCCTGATCAAAAGCCCCTTTAGAGCTTTCCTGAAGCCCCTTTAAGCGCTGGATGGCTGCTCTAGGTTCTCCCCAGAGCCCAGAGAGGTGGGAGATTCGCAGTCCCTGGGATCATTCAAGGCCAGGTTGGTTGTGACTTAGAGCAACCTGATGCAGTAGGAGGTGTCCCACTGGTGATTGAGTTGAAGATGTCCTCGCTCACTGCATGGGGGTTGGAACTAGATGATTGCCCCTTCCAAGCCAAACCATTCTATGGTTCTATGGTTCTGTGATCATAACAGGGGTTTTTTTGTTTTTTTTTTTTTTACTAAAATAACCCTGGGAAACATCAGGAAAGATGCTTCCTCCCATCTTGTGTCACATTTTTCAGATGCGCACAGGTAGTGTTAAGGGAACGGGTTACATACTTATCTCTTGGAAATTCCCACTTGGGGTCTTCTGGCAATTCATATTCTGAGACTCCTGCCAGCATGGGGGCATCAGCAGCAGAGGAGAGGCGAGTAGTGATCCTCACCAGAGGTGTGTTGGAGTTCATGGAGGAGCTAGAGTCAGCAGACACCTGTGGTTGCAATACAAGATGCAAGAAGAGAAAAGAAGAGAGAGATGTAATCTTGACCCAATAACCAAAAACCAGCAGTATCCAATAACCAAGCCAGCTCAGAATGGTGGTACTAGAAAGTGGATGAATCCACAGTTGTGTTTCTAGTGCCCTGTCCTCACGCATTCACTCTCCCTTGTAAGCACAACACTGACTTGAATCACTGCTAAGGCTGTAACTGTGTCCCACAGGTCAGCCTCCACATAAGCTTTAACTATGTTCACTCAAAAGATAAATTAAACACGCTTTCCCCTCATTTTGTTCATCAAATTAATATTCTTTAATTAACTAAGACTATTTACACCCCCATCCACAGATACCCAAGCAGGCAGCTTATACTGGGAGCAGGAGTTACTAACAAGCTATGGTCTTCAACTCACTGCTAGCTCTTTGTGTCACCACTACATTTCCCAAATCAGCAAATAATTTATTAATTTTTTTGTGTAACTAGTAAATTGAGATTTTCAGTTTTTAATTGAAAAATGGTATTTCTGCTAAGGTTCGCATATTTTTCATGATCAAGATCACATGCATATCACTGGAAATAGAAAATGTCATATTCTCTCACATGTTTTCTAAGTATTCAATATTGAAAGCATCAAAAGACTATCACCGTAATTGGGGGATACTGAGGTTTTCAGTTAACTAGATTCTTAATTAAAGATTCTACAAGAAATGTGGAGAAGAGCACATAAGAGTAATTTATGAGGTCGAATGCTTTGAAGTGTAATTCACTTCGGAGTACAATATCTCATCAGCTTCAACACCACCACGCTTTCCTTAGAACACCAAAGATACTTCATAACTGCTTTGAAGAAGGAGGCAGCTACTCCCATCCATGTAACAAACCTTGTTCTGGTGTGAATTCCACAAGGCTTTTTCTACAAACCTGCAAGCAGCAGCTTGCTCTCTGCTGACCTCAGAGTTTCAAGTGAATACAAACACAAACCAAAAATGCTTGTATCACCACTCTGTCCTCTCCTTGAAGTGTGAATCCTCTTCAGGTCTTGATAGTCTTAGCTAAGCCCAAATTTGGTGGCCAAGGTAGGATGAAGGTTCCGCACTGTCATCACTGGTAGTTGTCCTCACACCAGGCAGCAGGAGGTGCTTCTTGGCCAGTATGGTCAGGTCCCTGCCCAGGCTGGAAGCTTGAGGTATCAGAATAACTACCACTCTCAGCCTTTGTCCTAATCACATGGAGTCAACCTTGACACCAGTTCTGCTTATGTAAAGTGCCACCAGGCTCTCATTTTGTTCCAGAGGTCTTACAAGTAGATAAATGTAAAGGGATTATAAGCAAACAGATCCTAATAGCATTAGAGTGCAAATGAGTGACATACAGCAATATGAACACAAACTCCTCTTGTCTCTATGTCACCTGATAAACACAACTTAGTGATCCCCTATTTCAAGTCCAATTAACAATTACAGCGTCTCAGCCCATGTAATTACCTGAGCTTCTCAAAACGGGGCTGAAAGGCTTTTGCAATCACATCATGCTCTTACACAATGCTTGGACAAGACAAGGCTGAGGCTCTCCAACAAGCTTCTCATCACGACTCTGACAACTTGCTTTGTTTGAGAGGTCGACACGCTCAAACTCATGTCATCCAATGGGGTTGGATCTTTGACACATTTTTCTAAGACCAGTGATTAAGACTGGAGAGAGGTTTCATAAAGAAGAAGAAAGTGTTAGGGACTGCTGTCAAAAAATTAACCTGGGTCAACAGTTTAACAGCTGACTGACAGATCTTTCTTCATATCAGAAGCTTCTGCGTGTGAGATGTGGTATCTAAGGAACAAGAGGCGGCCATTCAGATAAGAGGGATAGACTCTCTTCCCCCCTTGTCCATCCAGCTGACATTAGTGTTAATATTTATTTTAAGCAAGCATAAACCTGGTACATTCCTGTAGGCTAATAAATACAGTGACCACTTGGGATACAAACAGAAACTCCTACTAAGGCAGTCTACCTACCTCTAAATAAATCAGTAAGTGAAGACTGAAGAGAGTCTTCTGAGAGAGATGCTACCATGCCCAGCCCAGAGGCAAACACACCCGCTGGAGCTGAGTGGTTTTCTCAGAGCTGCACAGCAGGTCAGCATGACAACCCAGGCTGGAATTAGGACTGTTATTTATTCCTTGCTCTTCTTTGTTATTTTACTACAGTTTCAAAACGCTGCTTCATGACATGAATGGGTTCAGCACAAAGAAACATGCAAATCTCCATGCAGCAGCTACTGTGTCACTCACATCCTCCCTCCCCTGAATTTCATTTCTCTCATTTCTGGCTCCCATTTTTAAGTCTCTCTCACTGCAAACCTATTTCTAATACTCTACAACCACTTCTAATACTCCACAAACACCTCCTTCACGTTTCCAAAATCCACCCACCAGCCATTCTACCAAAATCTTTATTCAAATCCCAATTTATTTATCGATTAATTTATTAATATTGCTTTACTTTCTCACCTTCCTTACTCATTCTGCCATTGTTTCCATGGGACATCAGAAAGGCGTGGAAGTGAAGCTGCAAATTTGAGATTGCAGTCCTTATATATCAGAAATGGCACAAAATGCTCTGGGGTCTATTTTTCCCATGAATGCAACATTTGTCTTAGACCTTGTTCAGATCTCTGCCAGGGTTTCATCTTTTCACTACCTCTTACATTCACATTCAGCAGTCTTAACATGGTTAAAACCTATAAACATCAGCTTGCAATAAATTGAAATACTCTGGTGATGCACTTACACATAGAAGTTAAATAGCAATATTTAAAAAAAAAAAGATGAAAGGGCTGCCAGTTTCCCTTTTAACACCAGTGCATGTGTTTACTTCACACAATAACTGGATGGTTGGCTGGAGATGCTGTTGGTAACCCAAAGGGCAGTAATGTGGAGAGGAATGATGAGAAATCCAGAGGAACTGCTCAGTGTCTGGAAGAAGTAAAATGGAACGCACTCCCAGGGAAAATTCTTGATTAACTGGAGTTGTACAAGGAGTTACAGGAGCTCAAGGACTATAAAAACCTGCTCCAGAAAAGACGAAGCCAACCCAGGCTGGTCTGTGGTTGGAGGAGATTTTCTGTTTCAAAATGGCCTTTCACTTTTTCTGCAGCAGCAAAGGATCAACCTTTGAACTCAACCTTAGAGCAATATTTTTCATTGCCTTAATGTGCACTATAAAACAATGAGGATCACCCTACCTACTCCAAGGTCAATATTAATCTAGATGTATACATTTAAGTAACAGCATATAGAAAGCCTTTTCCCAGCTTGCTACTTGCAGAGCTGCTCTCCAACCCCTTTCCATGCAGGTTCAGGAACCAGTGACCCTCCTGCCATGAATCTTGTGTTTCAGCATGGAGTTGCTGCCATGTACTTGGATGCTCTCCTTGCTTTGTCAATGCAGTCAAGGTGCATAGGACACAGGCACAACAAACACCATAGCAAGATTCTGCAGTGATTGTATGTGGTCAGCCTACAGAATCCAGGGCCACTGGTGTCGACAGGTGCCAAGAAAAGCAGCTGAACATCCACTCAAAATGCGTGAACGTCTTGGCTAATCACCCAGCTCATCAACATGTGCCTCTCAGAGATAAAGTAAATTAGCAGAGCCAGGGCAGAGAAGCAAGAAAAGGTATCTGAAGTACACATCTTCAAGGTCTACTCAGTGTTGGTGACACCTGTTTGAAGCGATGACATGACACTACAGTAAAGAAGAGCAGGTTTTGACTGGATATTGGGAAAAAAATCTTCACTGAAAGAGTGGTGAAGCCCTGGTAGAGACTGCCCAGGGCAGTGGTGGAGTCTCTATCCCTAGAGAGGTTCAAAAAGCATATAGATATGGCACTTCAGGACATGGTTTAGTAGGCATCGTAGTGTTGGGCTGATTGTTGGACAGGATGAGCTTAAGAGTCTTTTCCAACCTCAGTGATTCTGTGATTCTACGATTTAGAGGGCTTAATTAAAGCAAGGAATGTTGAAGTCAGCTTGACTTAAGCAGAACACTGAAAGGAACATTGTAGTATAAGTTAACATTATCAGGAAGGTAGAACTCCATCATAAATTATTCTTCGTGTTCTCTCTTTTTGCTTTTTGGAGGCCAGAACCAAGAAAAGTAGCAGTCCCAGACAGATCTTTAGCTCCATATCTGTACTTCAGAGACAGAAAAGCCCTGTGTCAGAAAACCTCATACACCAATGCATGAGGATACCCTCATTTTAACAGCAGATTTTTCCTTTGGCCAACACACTGTATTAAATCAGCTCTGAGATAATGCTTTACAAGCATTTCTAAGCCGTGGAGCATTTAAAACAAACAAATCTTTGCTGGAATCCTTAAACGCCATGTGGCAAAATCAGCTGCAGAGCTGTGCGTAATTGTCTGTAATTGATTATGAAGGGTGTTTTCCTCTGCTGATAATTTATACCATGTCCTGAAGCCTAGATCTGTCAGTTCTGGCACTCACGCTGGGCAAGTTTAGCAGCCATGCAGAGATTTCCTATAGTTGTCAGTCTTTTTGAAAGCCCTGCTATGAAAAGTTAATTTGAAGTCATATGCATGTATGTAGATGGATATAATTAGTAATTCTATTAGCTGTTGATAGAAACAGCCCCTCTGAGTGACTGGACCTAGGAAAACACAAGGTTAAATGTACCACATGAATCTGAGGACACCTAATATTAATTATTTACCTTTAAAACACACGCACCCCCCCTTGTGAAACACAAGCACCCCCTCTTGTGAAACACAACAAAATAACAAACGTATTGCTAAGCAAATCTATGGTTTCCATATAGAGAAAGCCAAGGAAAAAGCAAGAAATTCAAAGAGATACTCAAGTAAGCCCCTTGCAATATATCCTACTGACAGTTGTGTATTAATCTTTGTATCATATTTCAGAGTCTATTCCTTAAAATGGAATTTTATTCCTCGCCAGGGGAGTTTTAGACTGGATATTAGCAAAAATTCTGGACTGAAATAGTGGTGAAGCCCTGGCAGAGGCTGCCCAGGGCAGTGGTGGAATCTCCATCCATAGAGGGGTTCAAAAACCATGTAGACGTGGCATTTTGGGACATGGTTTAGCAGGCACAGTGGGGTTGGGTTGACGGTTGGACTAGATGAGCTTGGAGAACTTTTCCAACCTCAGTGATTTAATAATTCTGTACTTCTACAGCTCAATACTACATGAAATACTACACTACTTTACTTGTTCTTGATTACTTTTCTTGAAAAAAAAAAAAAGTTCCAGCTGCCATTATCATTTTGAATTAGCTGTTTTGCTGGGTAAGCTGAAGGCTTGCTTTAAACCAGTCAGCCTTTGTTCATCACAGATGAAAGATTAAACTCAACAAGGACAGTAGATATAAATTAATGGGGATGTACTTAAAACGCTAAGCATAAGAAATCATTAATCATAAAATGCTTTGCATTGGAAGGGACCTTAAAGCTCATCCAGTTCCAGCCCCTGACATGGGCATGGAAACATCCAGCTGCATTGGGGGCTCCAAGCCCCATCCAGCCTGGCCTTGAACACCTCCAGGGATGGGGCAGCCACCACTACTCTGGGCAACCTGGGCCAGGGCCTCACCACATTCACAGGAAAATGTTTCTTCCAGGGATCTCAAATCCTCTCTTTCAGCTTGAAACCATCCCCTTATCCTATCCCTGCCCTCTGTGATCAAGAGACCCTCGTCAGCTTTCCTGGAGCCCCTTTCAGTCCTTGAAGCTACTCAAAGCTCTCGCTGCAGAGAAAGCACATATATACACCCAAGCTGAGGGGTCCAAAGTCAATAGATTAACTGTGATAGCACTGCCAGAGTGCTCTAGTGATGATGAACGCTTGTACTTGACTTTGACTGGGCAAGGCACAAGAGATACAACTACCTTTTTGTTCGTTTCAATTAGAATTTGTGAAAAGGGAAGTGAGGTCTACCAACCAGATGTATGAAAGGCTACTCTTTACCTCCTGGTTCAATGAGTCTGTCACCTAAAGTCTGTACTGCAAATAAACTTGTGGTGTCCAATCCTCCAAACGCTTCTCCCTGCTCCCTCACAAGCTGTTGCTTCCAGGCAGAAGATGGTTGCTACCAATAAAGCACTGCCCCTCTCTGCTTTTGTATGAAGAATAGGAGCTGCTTGCTTGGTTTCCTCGTGAGCAGTTTCTATTTTGAAAACTAAGTCTCAGATAGTAGTGAGAGGGAGGGAACTGATAATTCCCGACTTCATCATGACCCTTCCTATGAATGTGAAAAGAACCGCAATTTGGCAGGAAAAAAACACGCCTGCATGTAGGGAATGATAAACTCCTGTGGTAGCTCAGACTAAATAGTGCACAAGAATCCAGACCTGCAATCCAAACCAGATGTTGCTCAGCAAGACTCTTATCCCACTTAGACAAGAAGGCATCACATCCCTACCAATGCCTCTTGGTGAACAAGGATTATTTTCATACCCAGATCCTTAGGGAGCTTGACCCTGCAGCAGAGAGCTTTGAAAACAAGATCAAGAATTCCTCAATCTATGGCCTCATTTCTCTGGAATTCCAACAAATTCCATCACCCAGACCCAGATCTCTGTCCGGCTCACACAGTCTACCTGCCAGGAGCATCTCATTGTTTGCTCTCACCCATCCTCTCAGCAATTCAGCCAGTTCCCTCCCTCTCTTCCTCCTCTGCACAGCACAAAGGCAAAGGAGAACCTTCTGTGGTTTAGTGAGAAAACCATGCCAGGATAAAATAAAGTGAGCCTGACTGTAGAATCGAGTGGGGTAATCCCAAAACACACATCAATTAAATAAAACACCTCCTGCATTATTTTTTAATTCGTGATTTGTGACAGCAATTCTGAAATCCAAACCCAGCTTTAAAAGACGCAGAAACAAAACTACTGCTGCAGTCTTAGAGACCAAGGAGACATTGACTGGAAATGAAAGGAACCTTCACTTTAATGAGCAAGTTTCGAGGGACTGCTCATCTCATCCCACCTTTCCAACGAATACAAACAACTGGTGAAACGAGAAGTGAAATCATCAAAACATCATCTAATGCTTACAGCAGCCATATTTTCCTCTGCAAAGATAGGACAGCGGAGTCCCCTTCAATGAGAAACTCCTGTTCATAAAAAAGCCATCAGGAGAATTGCGAGTAGTGCAATTTCTGCTTGAAATACAAACCCACATATATACTGTTTTTCAAAAGATTATTCCCACTTTTAAAAGCAAAATACTATTTTTTTGCTATGGAAACCTACAAAACCCAAAACTAAACTGATAAAAGCCAATCTGACAAATGTGTCATAAGACAAGGGTTTTTTCCCCTCTCTGAAAACAATAGCTTTGGAGCAGGTTCATATTGCATCACTGAATGATAAATAACCGAACTAAGGGCAGCGGTTGGCACTGTTGTCACATGCAATGAAATAGCGCTCTCCCTCCGAGGCACCATGTCCTACTGGTAAAACTGAGGTCACACCAAACCGTAGGTATCTTTTATGCTGTCAGCTTACCTCTGAGTCACTATTAAATCTTTCATATTCAGTCAGAAATCTCATAAATGCCTTTCATCTAAGCAGCTGATGGGTCTGTATCTCTGGTTAAGTATACACCATTTGAAAAGCCTCCTTTGTCCAGAAAGCTTTACTGAATTTTAGCCAAAGAGATGTGTAAACTGAGCACAGGGCTTCTTGTCCCTCTTTGATACTCAGTTTCCTCAGAGGTAAAAGTCCTGCCCCTTCCTAGTGATTCACAAGCAAATAAATAAAATCATAAAATAACAAAAAAAACCCAGTAGCTGAGTCAGACAAAATCAAGAATTAACATTTTTGCTCTTAAATTGTTAGTTTCTCAGCTCAGAAACTTCATGTCCCCCACCACAAGAGTTTGTACGACACTGCATTTTAGGGGGAGATGGCTAATGCATGAGCAGAGGGATGGCTGTGTAACATTTCTAACCAAGGAAAATTCAGAAACTCTGAAAAAAAGGGTTCAGGAAAAAGTAATAATGTCCAAATGCAGTTGTGTGCATTTGAAATCTGACATCTTTCACTCCTCAATCAAAGCTGTCAACATCTTAATCAAACTGCCTGAGATCGGTTACAGCATCAACCTTGTTTTCACTTTACTACACTTTTTTTTTATTTTGGGGTGGCTTCTGGATGTTCAGCTACGAAATTCCCTCCCTTCAGTCTTAAAATTCTTCCTGAAAAACACCCCTCTGTATCTGGTACCTGGTTACTGTGATAACAGTCACCTTAGAAACATAAATACACAATTAAACAGGATTCTATTCCAAAGTCCATTAAGTCAGTAAAAATTTTTCCACTGCCTTTAATGAGCTGTGGGATTGGGTCCCAAAATACTTTAAATACATCTTTTTTTTCCATCTGTAGATTGCTTATACAGAATCCACTCCAATTTTTACATTTCTCCTCCAGCATCCCTGCCCTGATGTCCTTGACTTCAGATACGCGTTGCTGTGTTAGGATGGAATTCCTTCCCCTATCCGACTCCCAGGTGCCAGGTTAAATCCCACCCCCAGTACAATTTGATTTAACGCTTATTCCAAAGCTTTCATTGGAAGGATGCGCTGGCTTGGTTGCTTGGTAAAAGGTCTTCAAACTCTTTATCTACTTTCTGTTACCTGTCTGCGTAGAGGGATTCGCTTTGTCAGCTTGTGGACGGCAGGCTGGCTGCTGAAGTCAGGTTTCTTGGTGGTGTTCTTCATGCGATACAGGATAACGGTCAGCACCATGCAGGCAATGAAGAAGACCCCTCCGCAGTAAATTGCAATTTCCACATAGTCGGGAGATGTCGGATATTCTTTTTCCTTCTCAGGAGCTGGATTGGAAGGTTTTAGGAGGGAATAATCATACCACAAAGTCAGCACACGGTACAAGCATAGTTCAGTACAGCACATGGAATGAGATGAAATGGTAAAATGTCAGCAATTCTTGCAGCGACTGTGTGGCATAAAGAATACTGCAAATGTCTAGGTCATCTTGCAAACCAAGAGCAATTCCTCTTTCCAGGTCACTGCTTTGATTTTTCAGTTTGCCACTAAGTGTCAGCTTGTGTCTGTATGTATAAATATGTAGACCTATACATGTGTCAGGTAAGTAGCTACATATACATACACACACACACACACATATATAGGATAATCAAGCATAATTTTAGGGGAAAATAAAAAATTGAAGTTTTCAAACCAGGCTCAGGTTCATTTTGTTGCTCAAGTCAAACTTTATAACACACCAATTCTTTTTAATCACATGAAGATACAACTAAAGATAAAATATGACATTAGTCTGCCTAAAAGAAAAGTGGCTAAATACACAAGTAGACATTTGGGCTTGAGTCTGCATTGCCTGTTTGTACAGAATTTCCCATAGGATCCCAGAATCCAAAGGGAAGGCAGGAGGAATCAGTCCCTCGTCACATTTCTAAATCCAGGTTAGAGATTTTGAGTGTTTCAAGGACCTGGCTGCCCAGCTGCTGAACTCACTGTGGTTCATGCTGGGTGTTGAACGCCCCTGAGGTCCTCTGAAATGCCCAGAATGGGATTAAAAGGCATAACACAAGTGAAAGCTAAACTGCTAGCAATACATTAATTAATGAGCCCTCTTTTGTGAGGGCTGCATATTTCCAGTGCCCTCCTATCAGCAGTTACCAGTCTAGGAGATTAGATTTTGGTGGGAGTGGTTCTACAGAGCTGTTGCTCCGACTGAAACCATTTTGAAGTTATCTTTGAGACAGTTGTATGTGCAAACACTGTCCCTAATCCCTTATCTGGGATCCAAGCCCCGGATAAACAGCATTCCACAGCAATCAGCAGTCACTCCACAAGCAATGCACATTCAAGCTGAAATTTCCTTGTGCCTCATTCTAGGCTTATAAAAAATATTCCATTCAAGAAAATTGGTTAAAAAATACACGCTGCTCAAGCACTTGTGAAACACAAACGCTGCTAAGCAGAAGCGAACTCTCCACAAGTGCTGCTGTGCCTGCTCGGTGCCAGACCACGCAGGCTCCGTGTTCACTTAAGTGTTAGATGTGATAAAATGCCTTGTTTGATAATATTTTAATAAAGGTTAAGAAATTATTTGCAGGGAATGGGAACATTTCACTCCCATACTGTGAACATCAGCAATATGCACATGCGGGTTTGGTACCTTTTACTCAGGATTAACAATTAATAATAAGCACAAGATGACCCAGCAAACCTCAGGTGGTTCCTGTTTTTCCCAAGGAACTCCTAAGGCTGCTGCCAACAGTTATAAACGAGAAAATTTAGCGTCAAAACCAACTAAGGTTACATCTTCTAACAGCTGAGAACAATTTTCAGGCAATAAAAGCACATTGATGTTTGTTTCTTTTCAAGACAGAAACACCATGAACCGCAGAACAGCGAGACATGCTTTGCAGTAAAAGCAAATGACTACTTTTCTTAGAGCATGCAATGTTTAAAGATGCACGGAGCTGATTCCCAAGATATGGAAAACACTGCTTCTGTCCACAAGCCATTGGCATTGAGAATAGTATTTCCATTAGAGTTTTGGATGACAGGTAAAAGTGAATTTTAGTACATTGAATAGTTCAGGTATTTTGATGAACCAGTACATGGTTGTGGTCAAATTAGTCCCAAAGATTCGTAAGAAACTTTGAATTTCCTCCTCTTGGAAAAGTTTACAATGATTAATGTGCTGATTTTCAGCTATCTCACTGAAATGCTAAAGAAATGCAGCTCTTCAGCATTTCTGATGAACGTTTAACAGCTGTAAAAATATTTCAGCTGAGTGCAATTGACATTCCCCGCCCCTCTTTTTTGTTGTTTTCAGGTATTTTGAGTTGCAAATCTGCAACAAGTCAATTCATTGCCTTGAGATAGCTGGGTTTAAAATGAAATCATTGTAAAAGTCCTTTTCTGAGACAGAAGCCGTGCTGATTCTGCAGCAATCAACAAGGGGAAAAACAACAGAGGAAAAACCAAGGAAAGAGAGCAGTGTATACCTGGCAGAACTGTCAACCATGCAGTGTGAAAGGATATCCCAATAGAATTACCCGCCAAGCATGTATACTCCCCAGCATCCTCAAAAGTTACATTCCGTATATAGAGAACCTCAATTTCTTTGTCCGTGGTGTTAACACCGGCAGCCTACAAAAAAACAAGAGGGAAGCAGGAGAAAAAGCTAGACATTGAGAGAATTCTTGTGGATAGGGAGACGGAGCCACAGGGCTTTGCTCTTTGTAAAGGCAGAGGCGGAGAGATGCAAAGCTCCTTCCCCATCCACAATCCTTCATCCAAAAGGCATTTACCAACAGGGCCCAGCTCACCTCAGAAAGTAATTGACACCCTTCACCAGACCTAAACTCACCACCTAGACATGCATGCAATCAACTGACATGGAAAAATTAACCCACAAGGCTTTATTTTGTTTCTTCTTCCTTTTTAAATACAAGAAATTTGAAAGGAAAGCAAAGAGAAAACAAAGTAGGACAGAATGAGGCATCCTTCAGGTGTCGTTGCCTGCTTCAGAGGAACAAATATAGTATAAAAATATTCTCCCAAAGGGTTAAAAAGGGGCAAGTTCTGCTTCCAAGGACACAATTTAGCAGCTGCCTTAAGCAGTGCACAGTCCTTGCATCAGCCACCGCACCACACTTCAATATTGTACATTGTGCAGTGCTGCCCAGTCTCAGTTTAATCTGAACTCTGGGAATGCATAGTGGGTTGCTCAGAGCACAGTAGAGACAGGAAGGAAGCTCAGGTCTTGTTCAAAATACATCAGTCATGGTTCTCTGAGATGTGGAGAAAAACAGGACCCAAAAGGTTCAAAAAGGAGTAGATGGAAATAAAATATATTTTTCTAAATCATAAGGAGGTAAAAAAAAATAATAATCCTTCTGGATTATTTCTAGTTCCCTTCTAGACTTGGGGGAGGTGTCCCTGCCCATGACGGGGGTTGGAATTGAATGTGTTTTAAGGTCCCTTCCAACCCAAACCTCACCATGACTCTATGAACTTTCCAGCCATCTCAAGATGAGCCCAGCAGGGCATCAGCATCTCCATGATGGAGATTTAGACCCAGTATTCTTTGCTGGTTTTTGTCTCTGTTCCATTAAAAAAGATGTTACTTTGAAATACATGAGGAGGCAATAAGCATAGACAAGTTCAAAGTAAGCTAAGTTGGGAACTGCAGTCACAGTGTTGCCAGCCTTTCTTGCTATTGCTGGGTTATTCCCCAGTTAACAGTGGGTGAAAAACAGCTCGAAAACCATCCCACCTTGTGCATTTGTAGGAGACGTGGGATGATATTAGTGACCAAATAGAGCTGACTCGTGCTTCAGTGCCTACTTATGTGAACATTTCATATATATACACAAACACACACATATATATAAAAATATACACTAATTGGGTTGTAATTACATTATTCAGGGAGCACCCTATAAGTAAACTGCAAAGCATGCAGAATTAATAACACTAGACACAAAGACACAGGCACAAAGACACTAAACACAAGAGAAAACAAAGACCAGTCTCAGAAACCAGTGTCTATAGTATACACAGAGTATTGTGGGAATTTTTCCATGGCTGCTGGCGTAACACCAGTTGCATCACCGAAGAAGGATTACACATAGACCACAAGGCCAAAGAGTTATCCTACAAGCTGCCTGCAGTCTCCCAAAGCACCACCTTCTCCAGCTTCTACATCCAGCTTGCTTTAAAAAACATTGTTACCTGGTATACTCGGCAGAACAGAGAGCCAGGCAGACTGGTTGGCCTCCCCTATATAATTGGAGACCTTACAAATATATTCTCCAGCGTCCGCCTCTGTCACATTGTACAGTGTCAGCACTTCAGCATTGGAACTATTTATCCCCGAATGCTAGAATAGACCAATAACACAGGAGAACAATGTCACTGCTGCCCAACACGGACACCAATCTGTCTATGGTCCCACCACCAACACCTCATAAGAACATGTCTTCCGCTTCAAAAAGATCAAAACATTGAGAGGTTAGGGTTGTTTTTTTTTAAATCCAAAGCATCACAGGAGGAGACAGAAAACAGCGGTGTGGGAAGAAAAAACGACCTGGGCTGTACACTGTCTGTGTGGAACAAGATGTCATACAGCCAGCTGTCCTGCCAGCCAGCATGCTGAGTTTTGGCAGTGTCACCCAGCCTGGAAACCTCTGGTGTCCTTGGACAGGGTCACTCAAAACGCCTGCCGACAGGAATGACACCACTGATACACCAGTGAAAAACGGTCATCAGGCTCAGCATCCAGAAAACCCAATCCTGCCAACAAGCTTTTGGCAGCAGGCACCACATTGCTTCAAAATAAAGAGGCAGAAAAAATGGGTAAGAAATGGAGCACATTCCCCTGGGTATGTTTGGACAAGTTCTACTGAAACATAAATGTCACAGATGTTCTTTAAGAGAGTTTTCACTGTTTTCTGAGTAAGTCCTGCCTCAAACATTCAGAGATAAAGGCCTTCAGTAAGTAAAACAAAGAGGAAAAGTGCCTACACGCTGCACAATTAGCATCTACAACTATCAAATGTTTATCTAACTCATCGTTTCATTTGCAACATAAACACTTGCATTTTCAAAAGAAGGCCAGATCTCAACATTCTTGGATTTGTACCAAATAAATTCAATGTTTTAAAGAAGTCATCACCACCGCTGGCATCTGTAAAACCTCACCTTTAAAACCTGAAGATACGGCAGTCCATCTGGTCCGTATTTACTGCCGTTCCTCTCTACGTGTTTTATCCACTGAATATGAGGCTGAGCATCGCTGTAGACTTTGCAGACAAACTCAACGTCCCCTCCAACGACAGCAGAGGCATTGGCTGGAAGACCAGCTTGGAGGATGGGTCTGTGCGGTGATCGCTCTGTTTGGGTAGGGAGGGGGGAGTAAGAAAAAGCAGGAGAGAGAAGGAGAGAAATAAAGATGCATAAATAAGCAGAGCTGCCAAGAAAACTGTAAGTGAAATCGAGCCAAAAAGCCCTGTAAGCCTGTTGGCTGACTCCTCTGAAATAACACTGCAGCCAAAACGTATAACAAAAAGTACAGTTCAAAGGAGATGACTTGAGTGCTCCACTTGTAACAGAAAGAATGGCAATTTGGAGGGTAGGGAGAAACCCTGTATAAAATCTTCAAGCATTTTTCATAGTTCAACTCAGCAAAAGTTAAGTATAATCACTTCCTTTTCTTTTGAGCAATTGCAATAAATACCTCTGGGTTTTAAAACATTCTGATTGGGTGAAACCTCCACAAAATAAGAAGAAATAGTATTGATTCATTTTAAAAATAAGAAGAAATAGTATTGATTAGTTAAAAAAAAATTAATGTATAAAATTAAATCAACGGGAATTTCTCAAAATGAGCAGCAGAATGCTCAGCGCTGAAACTCCTCAGGCAGGATGCAGGTACCAGCCAGCTCAACTTTTCAAAGCCAGTCCTACCAAGATAGCTGCTCTCCGTTTCACCCAGACACAACAGCAGCAACACCACCTCATTCTTATTCTGAGCAGGACACCAGGGAATACAAAGTTCTCTGGAAAACTGTGGTGTATTTAATGTGAGCCAGTACAGCTTTTAATCTTTGGACTTGCTTAAGCATTTATCAAACGTTCTTTTCCAGAGAAACGGCCCAATCTCAAATCCTGGGTTCAGTTTTGGAGGACAGTGAGGGGCTGGAGTGAGTCCAGAGAAGGGCAATGAAGCTTGGAAAGGATCTGGAGAACAAGTTTTACAAGGAGTGACTGAGGGCCCTGGGGTTGGTCAGCCTGGAGAAGAGGAGGCTGAGGGGAGAGCTCATCATTCTGTAGCTCCCAGAAAGGAGGATGTGGTGAGATGGCTCCTGGACTCTTCTCCCAAGGAAGACATGATAATACATGAGAAAAGGACTCAAGTTGTGCTGGGGAGGTTTAGACTGGATGTTAGAAAAAAATTCTTTACTGACAGACTGGTGAATCACACAGAATCACCAGGTTGGAAGAGACCCACCGCATCATTGAGTCCAACCATTCCCACCAATCTCTAAACCATGCCCCTCGGTACCTCATCCACCCACACCTTAAACACCTCCAGGGAAGGCAAGTCAAGCGAAGCCCTGGCAGAGGCTGCCCAGGGCAGTGGTGGGGTCTCCATCCCTGGAGGGTCTCAAAAAGTGTGTGGCCCTGTATCATCTGGGTACCCAGAAAGCCACCTCAGCCAGCGTTCCCAGCCCAACAGCGTGGATACAATGGATTCAATATACACAGTCTTTGCCAAAGCACTGCTGGGAGCCTCACCCTCAGCTATGACAGTGAGGCCACTTCGCTTTTCCCTCACTAAGCCTGATTTAAAAGCTGCTAAATTCTTCTGCGGGCTGGAGAGGGCAGAAGCCCAGCACCCCAGCCCCAAGGCCACCTCAGCCTTTTTCTGATGGATAAGACAAGTGGGGAAAGCATAAAAACCTTCTCATTCACACATGGTGTAAGAGAAAGTCCTGGAAATGACAGCCCTGGTCACCAAATCTCTTTATTATCCAGTAAGCAAGATGTATGCTGCCACACTCCCCACCAAACCTTCTGAGTGGGGCCTTTTCACCAGCCTAGTTGTGAACTCACCACTCTCTCCATGCAAAATTAACTCTGCCTATTTCTTTTTATAAGAAAGTAAAGTTAATACTGACCCACATATGCTTTCAACCTTGGAATTATAAGTGAAACACTCACTGCCCAGCCCCAACCCCTTCTCCAGGAATTCTTTCAAAGACAAGTAAAAAAAAAAGTGGATCTGAATATTTATTTTTTGAGGCCATTCACTGTAAGAGCTTTGCCAGTACAAGCCAAATCAACTGAATTCCAAATCAAGCGCTCCTTCTTAAACATACTAGTTTCCAATAAACTGTTTCACAAGCAAACACTGCAAGTGTAATAGCAAATAATGATGCCTGTGGAACAATGGGATCTTTTATACAGTCCAATATATTTGGCATGCAGCAAACATCTACTGGGAATTTATTCACTGAGGCTACGCTGGTAGCGTCCTACAAAGCAGCAGTCATTTTACTCATGGCAAAAGTGCAGTTGGGTTGCACTTATTAAACTATTCCACGGCTACGTGTGCAATTTTCAGAGATCTAGGAACAGTTTAATATTTTTTAATTTGTAAATTACAGTAGAACATATAAATTATTATTTCACATTTCTGGAGAGAACTTTTCGTTTCTCACCTTACACTAAATAAGCTCTAATTCCGTCTCCCTCACTCCTTCATTTAGGTACAAAAACAGCAAGCAAAACCCTTCTCTTTAATAGAAACCTTACACCATCTTCCAAAACTTATTACAGCTGCCTTCAGTATAAAATGAAACCTTAGAGAATGTTATTTAAAATGTTTTTTAGAAGTCAGTAGGCCTCATGTTTCATTTCTCCACATCAGGGTTTGATTTCCTTTGTGACCTTATTCTCTGCCCTTAAACAAACCAGAGAACGAGGCCTGAAATGTCTTGGAAACATTCCTACTATGCCAGCACCAACCCAGGAGAAGCGTTTAGCTTACCCTGATAGCCATCAATGATTTAATCTTTTATAGATGACTGTCAAATGTTTCCTCTGCCAGAGAAGAAGAGGTAAAGCAAAGAAGTAAAAGCAAAGTTCTTACATTCTTGGTACCAAATTGCATGAAATAAATTGCATGTATATGGATGGGTAACACATTGATGAAATTTCTTTTCTAAGGGTAAATGTGTTAAGATCAAACTTTAGTCACTCCTCAGCACAAAGAGCAACGATTGCTGTTTGTCAGCTCCCCAAAGAGAGGAGAAGGGAAGATTCTATGCCCACACAGGCAGACAACACAGAGGAATGTAACCATCACAGTGCAAATGCAGCAGGGTTTCACAACAATCCAAGTCCAGTACCACAATAAATGCACTCCACAATGGGAAAAAAAAAAACCTAAATATGGAGAAGTTTCCACAAACTACAAATGACCAAATGTAATTCTGCACAGCATCACTTCTTTTAAATGGTAACTTCGGGACGTTACCCTGCTTGGGATGCAAACCACCCACATCAAAAGGACCCTGCTTTAGCACAGGAACTGTCAAAACCATATTCATAAATCTCACATCACTATTTCACATTCAAAATACAAATGCCCTTCATTTGTAAGCAGATATCAGCACTCAAACAACTGATTACACTCCTATTGAATGGAAACTGTGTTCTACTTTACTAATCCTAGGAGAAGAGTCAAGCTTGCCTTTTAGAATAAGACCTGTTAAACAGCCTTTTAGAATAAGACCTGTTAAACAAATTCTATCATTAGCCTTACATAACTTAATAATCATAATCAGGATCATCACTAAACTATAATAGCCACATACATCTCTAGTTATTTAACTCAGAAAAAAACAAGTCAGCAACTAATCTCATAGCTCTGTAGCCCTAGTGATTTCAGTATCTCCATTGCTCATTAATACAGAATTGAGTCAGAACATCAAGAAATAAATCTTTGCAAGTTGGTCACTGAAATTTTAGTGTTTCACCACTAATACAACATGTTTCAAAAACAAGTTAAAAGCACATGGGATAATACAGAAAATCACCCCATAGATGAACTGTTTCCAAGCATCCTAAACAATATAAGATCAAGATCCTAAACAACATCATAAGACTGTAAAAAGTACTAGAAGCCAATTTTATTACCATAAACATTAGTTACTTTGTGAACTACATACAGACCTTCAAGATTCTCATAGATACACCCTGCTTTCTTAAATCTTCCTGGCCCAACTGAGATGCAGTAGATGTTTAAAACAAAATGGAATGGAGGCTTAAAAACTTTTAAAACTGAAAGGAAGTCAGGGGGAGGTGGGTGCTCGTCTCTTCTCTCAAGTGCCAGGTGATAGGACAAGAGGGAATGGCCTCAAGTTGCATGAGGGGAGGTTTATATTGGATATTAGGAAAAATACCTTCACTGAAAGAGTGGTGAAGCCCTGGTAGAGGCTGCCCAGGGCAGTGGTGGAGTCCCCATCCCTGGAGGGGTTCAAAAAATGTGTGGCTGTGGCACTTTACTACATGGTTTAGCAGGCACAGTAGGGATGGACTGATGGTTGGACTGGATGATCTTGGAGGTCTTTTCCAATCCTAATATTTTTATTCTATGATTGTACTAAAAATATTTTCTGCACATTGATCTGAAAGTAACTGAGCCAAACTGATAATTATGTGTAAGTCTCCATATGTTACATTTCATTTTTATTCTAGGTCTTCCCCAAAGTCTAAGTTTACAACACTTTTAAAAGATAAAGCACACTTAATGCCGGATCCCACTTCAAGAGACATGCACAGGCTGCTTTCTCCAGCCTGCAGTTCAGACTAGAAAAACACCACCATGCCTGTTTGAAGAGTCGCTTATCTACCAAAGGCATATTCAAAACGACTCCTTACGTGAGGAATATCACATTCAAGGCTAAAAGCATCTACATTTTACACCATCATAAAAGTACCCAGGGTTTTAGCACATCTACTCAGAATTGCTTGAGCAATTTTCCTTTGCTTATCTATGGACAAATAGACTCACTATCTGAAAAGACAATTAGCAACAAGACCTGCCCAACAGCTTAGATGAAACTGTCATTTAGCCTGTTAATGGTAAAGCCTGAGAATACCTTCCTCCAAGAAAAACTGCAAAGAATCCAGGAAGGTTGGAAAATTCTGAGCTTCTGAAAAACTGGTACAATGGATGCAGCTGCCCAGAAAGCTTCCAGCCCTAAAGGACACTTGGGGACGGGTGGGAGCCCATCCTTCCATCCGAAAGAGAAGTGTTTGGAAGAACTACCCTGTAAATGACTACTGGAGCCTGCACACCTCAAAATGTCCCAAGAATTAGCTTTTTAAGAAATTTAACTCCTTGGAAAGGTGGTTCCTACAAAAGGGCTCATCTTTCTCCCATCCTTGGCTTTATCTCCTCCAATCTTTTCTGCTGCCCAGCCAACACAGGGGGATACAAGAGAAGAGGGAGATGAGACAGCAGAGGGAAGATGCAAACACGCTAGATGAAGATGTTGGATTATGGAGGTGGGTGACAGGAGCCAAACCCCAAGTTTCACAGTCAACAGAGCCCAGAAGATGCGATCCCACCTCTCCGGTCCTAGTGCACAGAGTGCAGGGCTGGAAATACTGCAGGAAGAGAGTCCTCTCACCAAGTTCGCCAGTGGAGGAAAGATGTAAGGCAGGATTTGCTGTTGCCAGAGGCCAAAGTAGTGAGTATTGTGACTGAAAGAGTGGCTGTGCCACTACTGGAGTGCCTTGGCAGGGAGAGGAGACAATAGCCCCGGAAGGGGTGAGTTCTGGGGCCCATCCTGAGGCCAAGTCTCCTTAGCAACCTGGCTGTGCCAGCAGCTGAGAAGAGCTCCAATAATTGTCTATCCAAGCCTCCTTGCCACCCTAGCACAGACAGTTCAGGACCTTTCATGGGAGCTAAAAGCCAGAACCAAAGCCCATTGAAGTCAGGGTACAAACTCACATGGAATTCAATGGGCTTTGGAAAAGGCATTTGATTCATTTGGGGGAAAAAAATGAAAACTACTCTTATTTTCTCCTTTTGAATGTGCTTGTTTCCTCTCCTTGCAAATGTGTGATTCAAGTGTAGCCTAGAAATAAAAGCTGAATAGCAAATGCAAGACCAAACACGAGTTCTGGGCCAACAGAGATGCTTAGTAAAGCGGGGGGAAGGGAGGAAAGAAAAGTTATCTAATTCCTTTCCACAATGATTAAACAAACACATTCATCAGACTCTTTCATACCAGTTTCGAGATGTTGCTGACTCCAAGGAGTCATTTTCATGGTTGCCACTGTGAAGCTCCAGAGGGCTCCCTCAAATGATGCCTCTCACCGCAGCATCATTAACCATTCTGGACTGATAGTCCCTGGTAGGGGTACTGTGTATTCAGTCATCACTGAATAAAAAGCAGTTCCTGCTGCCTCTCTGCTTAACTGAAAGCCGAGACCTGCCACAGCCTCTTCACTCACCGTGGTCAGCACTGCACATCCAGCTCTTGTTGCCTGTTTTGCCCGATGGAGCGTGGGAAGCCCTCAGCAGTGGGCTGGACCCTGGTCAGGGAAAACACAGCCCATTCCCAACCACCTTCCTTCTGACCATGCAACATTTGTTTCTGTTTGGCAAATCCTAATTAGCATGTAAATTATGTGTTTCAGAAGTATCCTACAGTGGCTTAAACTAGACTGTAATCCCAAGCTCTCACCTTGCCTGAGTATTCCAAATTCGCAAGACTGACTCTTCAGCCTTAAAGAGCCATTTCATCCCACACCAGGACTGAAATGTTTCTCCCCTGTGTTGCAGCAGGCATTCTCCCACCACATACCTAACACAGCAGGTCCCTTAAAGCCACTGAGCTCAGGGAGCAGCACTGCTGGTGGAAAAATGTGTTGTTACATGGCTCTATCCCCACATCAACTGCACGCATCTTCTCCCGTCCAACAACAGGCCATGTCTGGGGATTTTCTTGGCAGGTACTTGACAGATAGATGTATGTCTGCCCAACATATCCTTCACACCACCAATTGTCCCACACGACAAGCTACATGGAGTGGGAAGCCAGCGGTGGGAAGCCATGGAGCCCCTTCCTTGTGACCTCTTCCAAACTACACCCACATTACCAAAACTGCTCCAACACAAATGCAGTCAGATGGTAACTTCACCGGCAACTTAACCACTGCCTGGAGATGCCAAGAAGGTGAAAGCTCTCAGGTACAGCTCCAGCTTTCCACATGAATAAGTGTAGCCATTGCCATCTCAAGGCTCAAATACCATATTTTTTCAGAAGTGCCACAATTCTCTCTACCTGTGCAAGCCACTTTGTTTTCAAGCTCAATTTTTGGCACCCCGTTGAGATACTACTATTGAACAAGCATTGGAACAAGCTGCTGGTTAAGTCTCCATCCATGGAGGGGTTCAAAACACAAGCAGACACAACACTTCCAGAATATGGTTTAGTACGCACAGTGGGGTTGGGCTGACAGTTGGGCTGAATGAGCTCAGAGGTCTTTTCCAATCTTAACAATTCTTTGATTCCATACTATTGCTGTCTCTGATGAAGTTTTTTGGTGGTGTGGATACCTATAACTGTGTGAAGGCATTTCCTAAAGCCACGAGGCCAGCCACGTGATAGCAGTCTCTGATCAGTACCTATTTGGGCAAATCTCAACCATGAAAAGAAAAATTAAATCCTTACCAATTTCTCACTTTTATGTGAGCAAAGACCTTTCAAATTTCCACCCTGCTCTAAATGAGAGCAGAGAAAGCAATTTGGAAGGAGAGACACAAATATCACTGTCCTTCATCCCACCTACATGAGATGCAAATCTTGCTTCACTTCCCAAGTGTTCAAGAGACTGGATTAATCACTGGTCTCCAAATTAATAAAGCTCTTCTAAGGAGAATTCCAGGAGCAGCCATGGCAAGAAGAACTGCAACTCAGATTTCCCTATAAATCCAGTATTTTCCAAGTTCATACAAAGGACTTGATTTGAAACTACACTTGCTCTCCATAGTGGTGTAGGAGGGATCTAACCAAGCAGATGCCAGAGTCCCCACAGGACTCCTTCAAGGTAGCTTTCCACACACAGCCAAGCCAAGCCTTCACTTCCTTTCTTCAGCAATAAGCAGTTGCTTATGGGGGTCTAAGCACAATGAAATGCTGGAAGGAAAACACTGCTAACTCCACCATTTGCTCCATGGTGTGGAAGAGTAAGGCTGAGTGCTGGCTGCTCTTTCAGAAGATCAGAAACAACTGAGCAGGTGTAGGCAAAACACCTCTACTAATTAATGTCATTCACAATATAGATGTGAGCCAGGAGTTGAGCAGCTTCTACCAGCTGCACGTCAGTTTGGTTTACTCTCTGCATAATATGAAGCACTGCGTGTTGTTTATAGCCAATTCAGAAGTGCTGCTGAACTGTCATGTTCCATTTATATGTACATACATAGACAGCCCTCAAGTCATCACTCCCTAGGTAATTTATACACGCCACAGGAACATTCCCAGCGGGTTATGGACAATGTTCTCCTCTCAAACTTTGCAAAATCAGAAGATGTTTCACGTCTACAACATATAACAGATCACTGTCATTAAACACAAACGTACAGACAGACCATCCCCAACAAGAACACTTGATAAAGAATAGGAGCTTTTCAGGTAGATGAGTAGACTAGCTCATGGGTCAGATTAACATTATCAGTGCTGGTGAAATGCCATGCAAATTCTGGCACCTTATATAGTAGGCGTTAGCCAACAAATGTTTCTGCTATTCAGTGTTCCTGTACAGGAAGAGGTTCCATGCATAGCATTGCCTACTGGCCCAACGCTAGTCAAAGAAGTCATCTCAGTAGCTGAGAGCTTAAAGAGGACTAAGCTCCAGGTTTAGAAGTGAAGCTGGCATGGCCTGCAGCAGTACAGGGACCTGCTCACACTGCTGGAAGTAGGGGACTAACCTCCAAACCCACTTTCTAAGGCCCTGCTGTCCTCAAATTCAGAAGCCTTTTATATAAACTTAAGGTATTTCTTTCTGCTGCCATGTCATGCACTTCATCATTGCTAACTAATGGGGCTCAAACATCCATCTCTGTTTGGGTTTGTGGACTGGTACAAGCAGACAGCATAAGCTGAGACAGTAGGGAGCCAGACTCCATGCGTTCCCTGCTGTCACAGAACACTTTCACATAAAATTAAACACTCAAAAACTGTCTATTAAAGAATTTTAGTTCTAAAGATTAGAAGTCCATCCCATGCACCAGGAGTAGATCCATCTGCTACCCACAGCAAAGCTTCACCTCCTCATCTATCTTCCTCATGCCACTCGAGCCTTCCTGCTTACCAAGACCACTCAAATAAAAGGTATTGCCTTTATAAACCTTTACAGAAACCAATCCAGCATATTCCCACTCTTTGTCCTTGGCTTCACCCCCTTCACCTCCAATTTGAATTAACGGCACTGTTTCGCCAGCAGGCAAAGCTCCGACTGATGTTATCCCATCTGTCTCTTTGGATAGCTATACAGCAGAGCTTCAGTTTGCTGTCCTGTGTGCATTTTAGCTAAAATCCATCTTCACATAACACCTTTACAGCCTAAATTCATCTGCACACCTCCTTCTCATACAGCACAAATCCAGGGAAAAGAACGCAAGCAACACTGATAAGACATAAAGAAGAAATTCTTCACACTGAGGTTGGTGAGGCCCTGGCCCAAGTTGCTCAGGGAAGTTGTGGTTGCCCCATCCCTGGAGATGTTCAAGGCCAGGTTAGATGGGACTTTGATCAATCTGGTCCAGCAGGAGGTGTCCCTGGCCATGGCAGGGGTGGAACTGGATGAGCTTAGAGGTCCCCTCTAACCCAAACCATTCAAAGATTCTATGATACGAAACCCATCAATAACGGTGAAAACAGTAGCTGGGGGAAGGTGGGAGCAGGGGGGAGGGAGCAGGTCGGGAAAAACCAACAATCAGAACTAGTTAGAAGCTATCCTTTCAAATCACATGTGCATCGGAGCATTAAAAGATGCAGGAATAGCCAGCAAGGCAACATGACTGCTCTTGTTTTAAAACATGAAATTACCAACAGAGTTTTAAGAGCAGTTTGTCCTTGAAGCAAAGCCCTATATTATCAGTTTGCCACAGGGTGTGTCTCATCAGCCCCACAGAGCAGAAAAAGTCATAGCAGCAGAAGTTGTACCCCACTAATCTTTGAGCTTATGTGCAGGAGCCTTCATATCAAGTGTGTATACGCAAAAGGTGTCTCAACAAGGAGGGGAGAGGCCTTGTTCTAGTGTGAAAAACCATGAGTAGCATAACAATGAGGAGCCGTAATTTCAATTGAAAACCTTTTCGATGTACCCAAAAAGAAACAGGCTACAAGAGAATTTGAAAAACAACTTGTGACTTCTCGCAGACAAGTGGTAAAATTTTACTGTCCTGGTCCTTTCCAGAGACTGCATTAATTTTTACACACAGAGATATCATCATTTGTACTGTGCACTGCTCCCAACACCCGGCTACTTTATAACCTCCAGAGACAACGCTGGGGTCCAGCATCGTTGGACTGGGCTCTCCAGTAGGCTCTGCCAAAGGTTTGCTGTATGCCTGGCCAACAGCACCCCTCCCACAGGGACAATGTCCTCTCCCAGCTGCAGTGGGTTTAACTCACCACCGACACTGTAAAACACACAGTGGGAGTCATTACTGCTGTTGTTATTGTGACCTGACTGCATATTTTTCATCCTCCAAGCTGCCTTTCCTGAAAACAGCTCTGCCTTTAAAATCAGATGGAAAAGATTATGTAAACCTTTAAAAGCCCTCTTTTATTTCTACACTTCTCCCCCTTCCCTCATCCAGCACACTCGCTCCATTGAGGAACACAGGTGTGAAAGTCTCTGAAGGACTTTGGTATGCTGCCTCCACCACTAGCCACAGCTGACCCACCAGACCTGAACACAGGCTCTCAAGGCAGAAGAGAAGCTCCAAGTCTCAGAGTTTCAATGCTCTGTGCTGGACCATCCTGGCTCAGCCTGGAGACACGTCTATGTTGGACCTTACTGAGCTTCCAGGCTTTGCCTCCCCCAGTGATGAAGTTTGCCCTTGTGTGATCCCATGTTAGGAGGGATACATTTGTGCATCAGGATCACACTCATTTCTATAACACATTACCCAAAACTTGTTCTAAACCTTGAATCAGATGCTGAAGACAACACCGAATCCAAAACCTGTTCTAGATATCGGACCAGATGAAACATTGGGCAGACCCTAATTATACCCATTTGCCATTATATTTTAAGTAATACAGGTAAATCCAGGTAAAGTTTGCAACAGTTTTCATAGCAAGCACTTAGGCTGGCCATGTTTGGAAACAAAATTTGAGATCCAAAACAAGAAAGTTTGTCTCTGTTATTTTCTACAGTTCTTGACCTCTCTTCTGCATCCACGTTTTCTTGTCTTTCAGCAAAAGCATGTGAGTGGCCGGTTTCCTACAAAGACAAAACAAGGGAATGCCATCCCCAACCTCAGATAACAGAACTGCTTTCTGAGAACGTAAGTAAGAAAAAAAAAAAAGGTAATTTGTTGGAATATCCATTCAAATACAGACATCCAGTCAAAAAATTTCAACATAGTCATGCAACTTTTTAAAGAGCAAGCTGAAAATATAATGTTTTATATTTGCAGAGGAGCTTAATACTCGAAAGTGCTTTAACAAAATCTCTGATTTTTCAATGTGGCTTTTAAATTATAATTAAATTAGATTTCACTTTATTTTTATGTTCAACTGAAGCAACTGCCACTGAAGCTGCACCACAGGAGTGGGAGCGATCCAAAGATTAGCTAATGACTTCAAATCCTGAAAATCTGTAAAATGCAGCCACCTCTGCATTTCCAGTCACACAGTGGTATGCAGAACAGGTAGAGGGACAGTTGATGATCTTAGAGGTCTTTTCCAACCTTAAAGAGTCTACAGTTGTATGCTTTTTAAGTGCAACCTTTCCTCGAATGCCACAGAATTTCACATTTTATTCATTTACCCAAGCTGTCAAATCTCTCACCTCCTTAACCCCCAACGTTTTTTTTTCTCTTCTGCACTGCAAAACCTCTGGGAAGACTCCACACTCTCATGTTCCTGTATCTTCCCAGTGCAGTCAGCCTCAGTCTTGGCTCATTACATCCATGCACAATCCCTGATGCCTTCCACTGAGTGCCATCTGCATCCACCTCTGCTACATCTCTTTTAACCCTAGTTCAATCC
Organism: Coccyzus lansbergi; assembly: GCA_033558105.1. Classification (NCBI taxonomy): domain Eukaryota; kingdom Metazoa; phylum Chordata; class Aves; order Cuculiformes; family Coccyzidae; genus Coccyzus; species Coccyzus lansbergi. The sequence continues at coordinate 3,789,321 of JAUMJK010000248.1, forward strand.
CAAAAACCACTAAGGATCTCAGTTAGGCCTCATCTTACCCACCACGAGCAACTATCCCATTGCAGCCAACAGGGTTGGCCCACCTTGGTGGTTCCTCTCATTTTCAGGAGGAACATAGAATCATAGAATGGTTTGGATTGGAAAGAACCTTAAAGATCATCCTGTTCCACCTCCCTGCCATAGGCAGGGACACCTCCCACTGGATCAAACTCATATTAAAGAGGCAGACACAATTAATAACCTTGTGTTTGCTTTTATAGGGTCCATTCATCCCATCTGTACCAAAAATCATTTATGACTTTTCTAAGGGTGATAATCTCAGCTTTTTTTGTTTTGTCCTTTGTTTTATTTTTAAGAGGTTTACCAACTTTACTAATTCACTGCCAAAAATGGCGCCAATTTTTTCAGTAACAAGATTGTTGAAAAAAGACTGGCCCAGGTCAGAAAGCCCTGATTGGCACAAACATGGCTTTCAACACATGCCAACTGCACATTTAACAACGCACCAGTCTTGTTATCATCTTCAGACAACTCCCGCAAATTCCTACTTGTGTCTCCATGAGTAGGATCCTGCACGAATTAGAAGGCATTATTAAAAATGATAACAGGGCTGAAACAATATCCTGTTCATCACTCATCAAAAGAAAGAGAAATACCTGCCTTGGGGCTGTAATAAGACAGAAAGTGGGACAGCGAGAGCAGTCCTCCCCCAGCAGACTCTGCAGGAAACATTCCAAACATGACAAATTTGCTGCTCACCCTGCAGATGAAGTAATGACACCAGTATTTGTCCATAAAATGTAATTTAGTCAGGCTACTCCAATGAAAGCAGAAGCTTTAGTGCTATAAAACTAGGAGGTTGGAATATTTTCACCTTATTAAGAAAACTGAGGGGGGAAAAGACCCATAGGCTTTCCTTTTCCTTAGCTGAACCGTCACACTGTGGTCTTTGTTTTCAGGAGGGAGCCATGCAGCCTCCAGCACTTCACAATTTGTGTAATTTCTCCTCTGATGCACACATCTCACCAAAACACTGGTGCCAGGTGTAAAGTCCGCATTCGGGCTTATCCGTACATTAAATAAAATCATCTTCCTTCTCAGCCCATCCACACACCTGAGGGCAAGAAGGAGCAGCATGGATTCCTTCACGCTTCCAGCCCCTGTCTCGTCATGCCCCATGCCGCAAGCACTTGGGAGAAGACATCAAGCCAAAGCTTGTCCATGCTAAGTGTCAACAACGAGAAGCACATCTGCCAGCAACACAAGTTCAGGCTTGGTTGTTAATACCTATACTTAACTCCTGCCAGACACCAGTGATGCAACGGCCCAGGCATGTGTTTAGCTCAAATCAGAGAAACCCTAGGTTGGAAAAGACCTTTGAGATCATCGAGTGCAACCATACCTGTCCACTACTAAGCCATATCCCCGAGCATCTCATCTACTCATCTTTTAAATCCCTCCAGTCAGTTCCTTTTCCATACAGAACGTGAATTCTAAAAAAATACTCCTTTGGAAAGGAAGGAACGCGCTCTAGTCAAATCAAACCAATCCTGAACTTGATTTTGACAAAACAAGACTTGGCAGAAAGCAAATAGTGATGCATATGTTTTTATGATTTCGGAGATGATAAAATGGAAACATGTCTTGTGGAAAAAAAGATTAAAAAGTATCCGTGCCATGTTCACAACCAGAGCACATGAAAATCCAAAAATAAAGCTGACTATGAACAAAGGCAAAGTCTTTTCCTCTGCCTGAATTAAGGGAAATATAAACAATGAATTACCAAGAGCAAAAAGTTGATGCCATTTTAATTGACTTTTAATAATGTGCTGCAAAAAGCAAGAGTAAAACTCATATTAAAGCCCTCTAAAATGTCCAGGAGTTGTGAATAAAAGTGGTTTTCTGCACATCCATCAGTAAAACCACTCACACATGAGATTTCTGGCTTTAGGCTGAGAGTCGTTTAAAATGCTTCCTGGATGAGAAGTTATTCTCACACTGTTTTCACATAAAAACATGAATTACTCTTCAAGGACAACTGTGTGATGCTCTGCCTCCTATGAAGCTCGCTCCTCAGGAATGAGGAGTGAAGGCAAAGCTATCAGGTAAATGAGAAACTGCTCAAAGGAGAGTGAAACTGGCTGTAAAAGGGCTTGGAAAAAGAACTTACTTGTGACAAGTTGTTCATTTTTACAGTAAACAGCAAGGCCTGCTGACACATTTCTGGAAGATGTGTCGTGCTATGGCAGCTCCTTATAAAACTCAGTAGATGAGGTAATGTGCTGAACTTCATCTGAAACTAAAGCAACTCTTGTTTCCCTGGACAATGACATTAACTAGGACAGAAAGAACTACCTGCACGAGGAGTGCTTGACAACGAACCTGTCTTCTTGCCATTCAAATATCAATTCAATTAGTTACTTGCACACTTAAACAGAAATGTCACTGCTGAAGTCAGACTCCAGCAATAATTGCAATTCAAGAGTGGTCTAATTATACTGAAGTCCCAGTGGCCGCATTCCCATGTCGCTTCCTACAAACCGGATTCACTACGATACAACTGGCAAGGAAAAACTACATTGATGGTTTGCAATCAGTCTCCCTCAAGACTGCATGACTTTACATACGTTTAATGAGAACAAAGTCAATCTATTAGTAAGCTGACTATAAAAACAAAAGGTTCTACCTGCCATTAAATACAAAAGAACAGAAAGGCACTTCAGCCACGTCCAAACCTTGACAGGCTGAACCGTACAAGGGAAAGAACATTCTTCTAATTAAGGTACCGGATTAGGATTCAAGTACCAGCTTTACTTTTTGGCTCTGTCACCAGCTTCCTGTGTGACCCAGGGCAAGAACTTTCATCGCTCCATGGCTCGGTTTTTAATCTATCAAATGGACAGTGACGGTTCCTCCCACAGTTCCGGTGTAAGCAATTACCATGTGCTGGCACATTGCCTTGTGCAATAAGTATCCGATATTAATTGAAGCCTCTGGGTAGCGCTCCAATCGAAAGCTAAAATCCACTCGTCTCCTGCTCACAGGATCCTATTGGGGTCCTGACTGCCAGCTCCAGCAACCTAACACATCTGCATCCCTGAGCAAAGCCCTGTCCGCATCCTGCTAAAGTCCTTGTTTTGAAATCAACCTTGGTTTTTTGTTTGAAAAATCTTGGTTTATGATTCCTTTTTGCTCTGTGCTGAAAGTGTAGAGGGTTGGACTTGATGATCCGGTCGGTCTCTTCCAACCTGGTTGTTCTAAGATTCTATGAAATGGAGAGCAGAGAGGGAAAGGTAGGCGATTGGGGGATCCCCGACAGCTAAAGAGTAACCTTTTCCAACACTTCTGTCCTGGCCATTCCCCATTAACACTCTCAACTCTCACAAGCATCCTGTATACAGAGAGGCTGCCAGGGACTCCAAGCTTTTCCCAGCTATTTTCTTTCTTGCTGCTTTGTTCTTCAGTATTTTCTACTCCCATTGTAAAAAATTCAGTGCAAGGGGTTTGCCAGGTTTGTAAATTTGAATGAGCCCATCCAGCCCAGTTGACTATTTTAAGAGAGTTCTTGCGAGTAATTACAAGGTAAAAAGGAGAACACTTCACACCTACATTCTGCCTGAAAAACTGCTCAGCCCTGCTGGCTCCAGGCTTTTAATTGTCAAAAGAGTTCAGGGTTTGGAAAGTTATTGGCATCAAGTAATACTGGATATTCCTAACTAGCATTGTGTCATGATTTGGCACGATTTTTGCTGGGATACCTCCCAAATCTGTGACATAATCAGAGGTTACTCTACATTACACCATACAGTCAGATGCTCATGTTAGTGGAATACGTTACTATGTTTTAATACCATTTTCTATTACTTACACTTAATCAGCTCTGGAACCAGTTAAACCATATAGGAAAAGCAATTTCAGAGGCTTTCGACTGACAGTTTTCCACACACAACTCGACCTAAAATTATAACCTGAAGTTTCTGAGATGCGGTCTGCATACGCAATTGCTTCCAAACAAACACCCACAACTCTCCCCAGCCCTGTGGGAACCGAAAATTCATGCAAAAACAAGGGGGGAAAAAAAAAGCACAAAATTAACTTCTGTAGAACTGTTTTAACTAGAAAAACTGTCAGAGTTTCCCCTTCTGGCCAGCTTTAATTTACTGCTTCAGCAATTTTATGCCCAACCTCCACAATTATTACAAGCTTTCAGCAGCACAGAAATGGCTGAGCTCTCTACCATGAATCCCCAATTTAGGATAAAGTCCCAGTGTGGTATCTCTTGAAAGACTCATGGTAAATTCAACTTAGGGCATGCATTCTCACATGTGTATTTTCACAGTAAATAAATAATTCCACTCTCCAGCTCATCAAATTAAAGGAAATAAAATTATTAAATATGCAGAATTTCAAGTTGCATATTTAATATTCAAGATCTCCAAGAAGTCACTTCTGGACTTCTAGCTTACTATCTCATTGGGTCTGAGCATTAGGAAATAATGAATATAACATTCAGCTCAGGGTAAATCAGGGCTCCTTTGGGTGCCATCAGCTGGGTACCCAGCACTCCTAATCCCTAATCACTTAAACTCATTGTTTATGCCCCTGTCTCTGTAAGGAAAGGAACAGTCAAATCTTATCACTATTGCATTAATTCATGCAGGTCACTATCATTTGCTGCTAGAAAACAAACTTCTACATAATATTCCTCGCTGTAAGACACTGAAAAGGCTTGAAAAGGCAGAGGAGGGGAGAGGGTTTATGACAAATATTTGCTCAAGTGATGGCATACTCACGAACAGAATTGCCAGAAAAAATGGGTGAAGAAATTTATAGTCAAGATGGAACATGCCAGACTGGGCCCAGGTGGTAACAAGGAAAGGGAGCAGGGGACAGGGAAGGGGAATTTTTAAGTAGTTTTGTTTCAGCAAAGAAAACTCCCAATACTGAAATACTGACTTGTGTAGCCATGTAGCCTACTGAAAAACAGTTTTAAGCAAAACCAAAGTTGAGTCAATCTGAGCTCCCGAAAAGATTAAGAAAAACCACAAAATCAAAAAAAAACCCAAAAACCTCCAGTGACTCATCATCCCCTCACATTCTTTCTGGGACAGGTTTCAAGTCAAGCCTCATCCCTGGCAAGCCCAGACGAGCAGCCTGGTACCCTCCAGCGAGCTGGTCAGCGAGGGCTGAGGCACACAGAGCGTGATTTACCACCAGCCCTGGCAGCCGTGGCTGCTGTGCTTTCCATAAACTTTGCTTAAGCAAGTGTTCAGATAACAATGGCTTTGCCAGTCATTCGGTTCACCTCAGCAATAACCCAGCGCTCTCTTTATCAAGCATGACAAAATATAACCATGGCTATAAAATTCCTCACTGCTATCAGCATTGACTACCTACAACCAAGCACAGGCAAGCTGGATGGTTAGCAGATTGGCTTTGAAGACTTAAACATGTTGCAGATAGTAGTAGGGCTTCAGTTTGATGGTCTCTCCATCACAACTTTCTCCTCTTCCTCTCCTACCGCATAAAAGTAGGTTCATACTTGCCTTTTTCACAGGGAACTTTGTTATTTCTTGCTGCCTGAGGAGTTGGCAGTTGTTTTCTTTTAGAAGATTTAGTGCAGATTTGAGGGGCCTCAGACAAAGCAAGATACTATATTCAACGAATATCCAAAATAATGTGAGGGATGCATTTTTATTCATAAAATAAAACAATTGGGATATAAGGAAATGAAAATTTTGTCACTGTTTTGGTCATATAAACCCTAATTCACAGTGAGATTCTCCACTGGGCAGTCAGTCATCAGCCAAAAATAGCTTACAATAATCAAATTCAGTTTTGCTTTCAACACTGATTGATCAGAAGTTTTCTTCACAGAGAAGGAGATGCTCAGATCACCCCACAAGCTTGGAGAGAGTAAAGCCCATTCAAGACAGACTTCGGTCACTGAAAATCAGACACCCAGAGGTGTTCTACTACCAACATGCCCTATTGCAACAGCCAAACTGACAGATTTATAGAATTTGTCCTTATATAAAACCATTTCTTTACAATTTTTCTTGCCTGCATTTCAGGGATTCCCTGCTGCCCACACAATGGGCTGCACTCAGATGTCTGTTATGCTGCTGTGGATGCAAAGTACCTTTCCTGAAGCTCTGTATCTGCACTAACTTCACCAAAGTCAATACCTAGCTTTTCATTACAGTCTAGAGGATCACTTGACAGTTTCCGTAACTGCAGTTATTTAAATGAGTTAGCATAATTGCACAACTAACAATTAAATTATAATGCTAATGATTAAAACGGCATCAGTATTTATTATTTGCTCTTCCAGGTAAGCCTAAAGGTGTATTGCAACAGCAAGAACTCATTTGCACACAGGGATATCACACCTTTGACAAGGTATGTGTAGATGAGTCGTACAGACACTGCATCAGTTTAGTTGAAAATATTTTAACAAGCTCATTAATTACAAACATTACCTTGCATGTGACAGTTTTACTCACCAACAACATCGAGATGGTAGGTGTGATTGATGGATCCGTACTGATTTTCCACAATGCATGTGTAATTTCCTTTGTCAGACGGGACCACACTCTCCATGATGAGGCTCCAGTGCTGGTTGCGGACCTGGTGGATTGTAACCAGAGAGGTTGAGAACTTCGTGGCACAGATTCACCCTCAACCCCTCCAAAAGAACCGTTTCCTGAATAGTTAAACTTTTGTAATCCATGTTTAACAGCCTCTTCTGTGCTCACTTGTCAGTTCCAGCACTGAAATACTTTATTGATGCCTGATCTGTATGGCATGGCTGCAGCAGGGAAAACTTTCAGGCACTTTGCTACAAATTCACTTCATCCCTTATCGGAGCCCCGTAGACAACTAGACAACGGTGCTCAGAGCTACCAGTATTACAAGGACGGCCCAAATTAGCAGCAGTTGTCTTACCAGACTTTACCTCTCAATCCACTCTGAAGTGAATTCACACCCTCAGGACATTTCCCATCTGTCTCCAAACAATCATCTGATGTTAACTACCCACCAGTACTGGATGGATACTGCTCCTCTAACCTCTCAGTCTCCATCTTTCTCTACCAGCTCCACACAGCTCACATTTGTGAGAAACAAAGACATTTGGCAAGGTTTGGGATCCCTCCACAGGCACACAGAGTGGCCATATCTCTAGGGGTACCACAAGAAAGAAGATTCTGTCTTATGAAAAAAGCCTGAGGAAAATCCTCATGGAAACAGAGCATAAGAACACACATTTATTGCATACAATTCCTCTTGGACAGAATGCATTAGAGGTGCTGATTCTGTTCCCACTTGAATGACTCTAAAGGAGTGTTGGCATCGCTCTTGCAGAAAATAGGATCGAGCCCAATACTGGAAGGATATCGAGTCATCCGGTACACATATATACATTTCCTGCATCATAAATTGGCTCCCAAACTGACCTTTTGCTGGCTATCCACTAATCCCTTGTTTTAGCATTACACTTTTGACAAAGTGCTCGAAGATCCTAACATTGTGTAGCTGTAATGCACAACTCTTCAGATGTAAAGTAGGCATTTTAGCAAATGGAATGAAAAGACAATCTGGTACAGTCATTTTAATCAGCCAAATGGAAAGCAGTAATTCAGCGCAGCACATCAGAAAAATTGATGGACCATTCCATGACAATTCCAGTACCTATATATTCTTAAAAGATCATTACAATTGCAGGTCTGAAATTGCATTTTGTGCCTTACTGTTGTGTAGGTGTTCCTCCAGCAGGAAAAGGCTGTGCGGGGCTGCATCCCCCGTGCCAAGAGCTTAGCTCTCGCACTTGCCAGAGGTAAAAACGCCTTCAGTTCAAAGCTTGGAAGAAAAGAGTCTTCTCTATAAGGGGCTCCTGGCTTTCCTGGTCCTCTCAGCTAGTAATTACCTTGTTAACTAGTTATTACTGTTATGTTCAGTTCCATGTTAATAATATCAGCTAACAACTGTCCATGTGGGCTTTGAAAAACAACACAAATGTAGATAATCCTTCAGCAGCAGGTGAAGGGCAGGGATGCTCACCAAACATCACAGAAATGTGTGACAACATGACCTTAAACTCTCCAACTCAAACATAAAACTCCTCTCCCTGCCCCTCCATATACATTAAAACTATAGATTTTTTTTTTCATGCTACAAAGAGCTCAGAATGAAGTTTGTAAATACAGAGTTTATCAGTGTTATTTTATTGTCCTGTTATTCTGCTAAGCAACCTTGAAAGTCAAAGTGTGGGTCAGGAAGAATGACTGTCATAAACCCCTGGCAAATAACAAATACAACAACGACATATTTTGAATATTTTACTTCTTTCTGAGCTGCTTGGAGAGAGACTTGGTCAAAGTGACCTGAGCTTTTTGTCATTATCATTTACGTCACACTGCTCAGGATCAGAGCAAGTGGTTTTAACCTATCTGACTGCAAAACAGGAAGAACAAATCACAGTTCCATGGAAGTTAAAGCATAATAAATATTGGTAACAAGCTGTAAGTAATTAATTTTATAGCAAAACATGATGTTTAGCATGGAATAAAAAACACAACTAACGTAGATCCACAAGTGGATATCACATATGACGATATAAAACATTTGAGCAATCTCCTTCTTGTAACTCCAGTGAGAAAAGATAACATCTTAATACAAAAACAACAGCTTAAGCCTCCTCAGTTTAAGTTAAACAACTGCTGCAGAGGCTCAAAGCATTTCTGACACATCATCACACAACAGGATTTATGTCCTGGATCTGGATTCAACTAGATCCAACTTGTTGGCTTATTCATTTCTGACTGCAAGTGCTACGTTGCAAAGCCCAGAGAATCTCTCCTTGGCTGGGACGACAGAACTTCATCCTGCTGAAGACTCCCAACTTGAACCTTTCAATCTTAGACACACAACACTCCTGTCACGTCCCTGCAACCATGCATTTTGCAACTCCCCGATTGGAGAGGTTTGTTAACGTGGCCTTTCTACATAATCTGCCTTCACTATCTCATCCCAACAAACAGATGGTCTCTTTGGTGATGGCAGTTTAACGCCATTCTAACAGAAGACATGAGCTCTTCTACATATTCCCTAAGAAGTTTAATAGAATCACAGAACAGTTTGGGTCAGAAGAGACCTCAAAGCAGAGTTGGAAGAGATATCAAAGCCCATCCAGTCCCACCCCTGCCATGGGCAGGGACACCTCTCACTGCATCAGGGGCTCCAAGCCCCATCCAACCTGGCCTTGAACACCTCCAGGGATGGGGCAGCCACCGTTGCTCTGGGCAACCTGGGCCAGGGCCTCCCCACACTCACAGGAAAACATTTCTTCCCAAGATCTCATTTCTATCTCCCCTCTTTCAGCTGAAAACCATTCCCCCTCCTCCTATCCCTGCACTCCCTTTCAAAACAAAGAAGTATTAGAAACCAGGCTATGATTCCCCACAAAATCAATGCAGTTAAGAGATTGACTGGTACTGCTTAGAAAGAGAGAAAAAGCATAGAACATTCATGCAGGAGCCAAGGCTTTTATAGTTCCTATAGAGTCAGACCTCTTTCTTTGCTCAGTGCTTACCTGGCTGAATTTAAATGTGTATAAGATGACTGTAGTGATGAAGTTATCAAAATGCAGATGTGAAAACCCACACCTGTTAAACAGTAACAGCTGACAGAAGCACATTTACTTTCCGGGTGGTGTACAGTGCAGTAAAGGCTCCCATGGGATCTCATAGAGGATTGAGATTACTCACTCACAGAAATTATAAAATGTCTTTAAATGGCCAAGCAAGAGCTATTATCACTTTAAAGACAGTTTTAAAGACTAAAAAAGGTTTAGACATTCAGTAACTGATCATTTTCTCCTTGCTGTAGTAGCTTTAGGCACACCTTGAAAAATCATGAATAGGTTTGATTTTGAAATTAGCCACCCAGTCTGAGTCACGGTGGAGGAATTCCACTCTGGAAGCTATCTTGGCCAGCACATACACCCTCCTTCTAGCCTGCTAGTGCAAATTGACTCAAGGCATTCCCCGTTCAGTGGGACAAAGTGCTACAGGCCACTATCTGATTGTGATAAAGAGAGGAGATTTCTTAGCTTAAATAGGAGAGAGGTGGCTGGAAGACTACTGGAAAGCTTCACGTTTTCATTGCCTTTCTTTTGTTCTTGAAGTCTTCAAGAGATGGTTGCCTCTTCTGAGATGGTATTACATCAGTTGGTGACAGCAGATACAGCCAAGTTTGCTTCTGGCTACTCAAGTCACCCAAAGCATGGAACTTCATGAACATGAAGTCCAGCAGAAATGCTTCACGCACAGCAATGTTTGGGGGTTTGAGACAAGCTACCGTAGAAGAATTATTGCAAGTTCCTGTGATATCTGGCTGAACACAGACCAACAGGGAAAGACTGAGACTTTTCTGAGGATTCCTTCATTACAACTTTGTCAGTACAGAGGCATAAAAACCCCCCAGTTCTCTCTTTATTCCAGAGTGATTTTGAATAAGCCCACAGTGACCTCATCCTGCCCCTTTAGCAACGGGGGACACAACTTCCAGAAGCTCTGGAGGCCTCAATCTTTAACACTCATTCACTGAAAACAAGCTTCCACCTTAAAAATAGTTATTCAAAACTATATACATAGATTTGGTATGCAATAAGTAAATGCTACCAGATCATTAAAAACGTGATGTCTTTCTGAGCAACAAGAAAGTCTGAAACCCACAGTCGTACCCACTTTTGCTCCTTGAAAGAAGTGTAAGAAGTTATGATCTAGAATTACAGGTATACACTCTGCTTATCCAGCTGGCTTTAGAAACGGGCATCTGTGGTTTCTTCCCAGAGTACATACATACCTAGGAAATTGTACGCATTTCACTTAACAGGTACAAATCTCAATGAGCTCACCCAGACCCCTAACACAGGCCAGCAGCAGCAGCACGGAGCCCAGCACAGGTTGATTTACCCTGCCCAAGATCCAACCCCCAAGCCAGAGGGATCAGGTATCTCCATCCTGCCTTCCAGGATCCACATTTTCCTCCACAGTTTTCAAGAGCAATCTCTGCATTTCCTCTTCATGAGGAGTAAAGGGTTCCAATGATGTCTCAGTTAGTACCGAAAGAGTTACTGTTATTTTCCAAGACAGGATTAGTTCAGTTTTTTGGGTCAGTTTTGGGGTTTTTTTCAACAGTTTTTTTTTTGTTGTTTTTAAATAAGCACTGCCAAAGGTGAAAACCACTGATTTGCAGCCAATTCATTACCACTCCACAGTGTTATGAAAGGCAGAAGGTGTTGCCAGGTGTACACTCATAAGCAACAGTAATTTATGGTATAAGCAAACATAGATGGAAAAGTCTACATAGATAATTAGTGCTCATGCAGGGAGATTTTCTCGGCTTCACTCTCTGCTAACACAAATGTTGGAAAAAGTGACACTCGTCAGTAAATGTATCTAGAGAGTAAAGGAGACTATGGCTTGTCCTCCCCTGCACTGGAAAACAGAATTTTTTGTCCCAAGTAAGATCTGAGTGAACAGCACACTAAGCAAAATACATCCTGGCTCCATCAGGGCATCACAAACATAGCACCCTAAAAATACTGCGATTGCTGGGGCGAGGCAGCTCCGGTACACAGTCTCAAGTTTACTATGTTGACTGGGAAAAGTCAACTGCTGTCTTAACGACCATTACAAATTGCTCTGAGCTCATCAGCAATAGGACTAAGATGAGGCTTAAAACTGTGACACAAGATGATCAACTCAAACTTCTCATCCTTTGAGAGAAGTTGCTGAAGTGTTGAGGTCTGTGAGGAGGCCACGGCCAGAAGATCCGCAGGAGAGGGAAAGAAACCTCAGAAACAAGGGACAGGATGGCAAAGGTTGTGCTTGAACAGCTATTTGCCATCAGTCATGCACTCCCACTCCCTGTGAGGAGTGGGATAAGATGACCGAATCCTGACTTCTGGCCTGACCTAGGCAGATACCAGGAGGTCAAAGGTGCATGCACTAACCCACAGATTTAGCTGCCCTCCCTAAAACTCTCTCTTAATCAGTAACCACCAATTTAGAATGAAACATCTAATCTAAAGCTGTTTAAAATTCAAACAAACCCTTGTAAGTAATTGCTGTTACTTTCCCTCAAATTCTGCTTCCCATTTCAGTGTCACAGATCATAAACTCTATAGAAAATAATAACTTTTGACTTTCAACCCTTCCTTTATTACGCTATCCTCAATTACTAGAGTGGATGGTCATGTTTTTAACAATGCAGCTGAAAATGAATACAGCTTTTCCAAGTAAATCTCTATAAATAAGCCTAGTTCTACAAGCCTGAATTTGAGAAAAAATACAGAATTAATGCTCAGTAACTGCCAAAGAAACTACCCACCCTTCCCCAGAAGAAAACAATTACTTTTCTTCGCTTCTACATTTGATCCAAGGCCATTAAAAGATTTTCTGTTGACTTCAGCAAGTTGGAGGTTTTTTACAGCTTTGGTCAAGAACAGAAATTGCAAAATGACACCATGAGAACGTACCTTATAGCCTCCAATACGATGCTCTTGTTTAAATTCCTTCCCATTTTTCAACCATCGCATGGTTGGTGTTGGGTTCCCCATTGCTGGACAACGAAACTTGACTGTGTTTGCTGCTGGCACCGCGTGTAGCCTCTTCTCCATCTTGTCTGTGTGCGTCCAATAGGGTGCCCCTGTTCCAGAGATACATACAGAAATATCAGTACTCAAAATCTGAGCTCCCTTCCACAGGCATGAAGTGCCGCACGTATTCATTTTAGTAGAGCCAGCGTGGCTGAAAAAAAGCACACGCCTGGAAATCATACACCACAAGTGTTGACCAGAGTTTTGCAAACAGCTCGGTCTGTAGCCTTGAGTGCATCGTTTATGACAAAATTAACCACAGATATCCTTTGTGCAGGGACCAAGTTTTCAGCAGACTCAAATGATCAGAAGCTTCCATGTCAAGTTGAGTTCCAGTGAGCACTGAACAATCTCTGAATTCTCGGAACCAGGCTCTGAACCCAGACAGATCTGTTGGAAGCATCTGCCTTAATCTTCTCCCACCTGTTAGAAGGGGGATAAACACGTCTACCTGCCTGGCACTGAAACTTCCAGCGTACCACAGCACAGTGAATGGTGTTATTATCCTTACACAAACCACTAAAATACATTAACAAATGGAATACATTTCTGAAACCTTAACCCAAGGGGACCAGCAAAACTCATGAACAGTGTTTATAATTTCACAGAGATTTTCCATTCTCATGGGCTTGCTGAAGCCCAAACGTTCAGTGTTGTCCAACACCGTTACACAAGAGTCTCTCTCTCAGCCCGTATTCACCACAGCGATCACTTCTACTAGCTCCTGGCGAAGCTCTCCTGCCTCACTCCTTAATACGCCCTGGCCCAGCCAGTGCCCACGTGAGAAGCATGAGGAGCACATGGAAAACCCTTCTCTCACTCACATTCTCAATCATTGGCCACATACCAGTACAGGAGACACAGCAGAACAAACCATACAGCTACCATCTGCTTTTACCTTCCAAGAAGTAAATTTGGATATGGATCCAAACACAAGGTTATCCCCATTCTGGATCCATACACCACTTTGGCTGCACCACACGGCACCTTTGTGGTATCGCTTCAGCTGTCTCACCATAACAGTTACTAAAAAGTTAAAGATTCAAGTTCCGTTTAATAGGAGGAAACATTAATTTATTTTACAATGGGCTTTTCCTGAAGCAAATCAGATTAGTGTGGAATTTTTAGGAGTAGAGGGGTCCAAAAAAATAACTTCATTTCTCCCAGCCCTGTTTCATTTCCTTCATTAGCGCCTAAAACTCCACTATAAATAAAGTCTTCCGTTCCTCAAATATTTATAGCAGTTCTTACAATCAGCGCAAACCCAGAAACACTGCCACCCCCAACCCCTCCCAAATAAAAATACAGCTGGGTAGAAAATACAAAAATAAATCTTTTAACAACGTCCCTCTCAGAATAAAGAAAACATTCCAAAAGCAAGCCTTATAATGATGCTAAGAACGATAAGTGATTTTTTTTTTGCCCGAAGTAGCAATTAGTGTTAAAATTAATGAAGTAGAAAAGCAAAGCAGATTTGTGTGTGTAATCAAAACAGAAAATCAGGTAACGATTGGAAATTGGACTGCAACACTAAGAAATTGTTACACAGACTAAAGTGAATTAGGGATGCAAGGAAAATCACCGTTAACGTTATTTGCTAAAACCAGGACCACATTACAATAACAGAAGGAATTAAGTACTACACGCAAAGGCCAAATTACATTACAAGTATGCCAGGCAAAGGTGGAATTGCATGTTGGTACCAGTATATTGAAAGGATATTTTCTCTGGATGGCTAAACATCTTCCACAAGGTAATGCAAGGTGACCACTACCAGGTCCTACCCACAATTCCAACAAAGTCAAAGTAAACAGTATCAGGTCAAAGCCAATCAACCATCTGAACCAGTTCTATTGGTACTGCAAATGGAGCAGAGGACCTAGATCTGACCCCAAAACTAGCAACACTACCCCAGCAACTTTGCAGCCAGCATGATCTCTTCTCATCATTTTCATCACATGCACCTTCTCATGCCTTGAATGTGTTCTATGCCAGGTTGGATGGGGCTTTGAGCAACCTGATCCAGTGGGAGGTGTCCCTGCCCATGGCAGGAGCTTTGAACTAGATGGCCTTCAAGGTCCCTTCCAACCCAACCCATGCTATGATTCTATAAGAGCATAAAAAACTTGGAAGCATCTGCTGACAAGCACAACCTCTGAAACACAAGCTCCACGGCTTGCCCACGTGAGCACAGGATGGATGGACCAGGCTCCAGGGCACCCTGAGCATCTGACTGGGTCAGGATCATTCCAGCAGCAGTTCCCCAAACAAGGCTGCTTTGTGCAGCAAGGTTTCTACTCCACTACCAGCCTGTAACACATTACAGGGCAGCTCAACCTCTGGTTTAAGTGCAGAACCCTCCTTTCCATCAACCGTCATCCCTGAGAAATCTCTGCCCCTGGAAGAAAAGTGCTCCAATGAGACTCCTAGACAACAATGGCACAAGGAGGAAAAACTGCTCTATGGAAGCTGCGGGAGCAGAGAGGAGGCCAGAAGGGAGCAGGCAGGAATGAAAAGAAGCAGCTCAGTTCTACGCCATGGGAAGAGAGGGAAAGGAAATTCTCTGGGCTGAGAGAAAGTACTCTGGAAAGCTTCCCTTTGCACAACTCGCACATCAGCACAGTCTGCAACACTCCAGAATTACAGGGGAGCATGGAGATATCTCGTGTTGCAAATGCCATCTGAAAATGCTTTGAGATATCCCATTGTTCTTCAGAAAGGATACTGGCAGCTCCTACAGATTCATAGAGTTTGGAGAAGACCTGAAGCTCATTCAGTCCAACAATCATCCCAGCCCCACTGTGCCTGCTAAACCTGGCCCAAGTGCCACATATAAATGCTTTCTGAACCCCTTCAGGGATGGAGGCTCCACTGTTGCCCTGGGCAGCCTCTGCCAGGGCTTCACCACTCTAGCAGCAACACCCACAAGTGCCCTATTTTGTGCTTCCACACAGTAACCGATCCAATGGCATTTCTCTTTACAGATGAAAGTATCATAAGATAAAAGCACCTTTTACTACTATTTGCCTTAAGAGGAAAAACATCCAGATTCCGTAAAGCAAGCAACAGAGTTAATGAGTATAAACCATCAATTACAAAGTCTTGCAGACCCTGTCCATCACATCCCATCTAACTGGACAGGTGGATGTAGGTAGCATCGCTGTTCAAAGTTTACAGCAACACCAGGGCAAACTCTGGCACATAGCAGTAACGAGCAGCAGGGGAACGGGTGGGAATTCCTGATTGCTTTTAGAGCTCTCATTAGTGAAGAAAATATCCTGCTGACCCACACTGCACTCCACTGCAAATACGTTACATCTAATCAGGCAAAATCTCCTGCATGTGAAATTGAAATTAGGCAGCCCAGGGGACCACTTCACTTCAGGATGCCTGAATTTGTATTTGGACTTATCTAATACAAAGAAATACAAAAGTAGGCAACTCCATGCCTGCCCGACAAGCGCCTCGAGCAGGCAGTAGTGTGTCTGAAATGACCACATTGCCCCCTCTCAAGGTTTTCAGTACTATTGTATTTGACCTTTAATTAAAAAACACTTCTAGGCAACATCCAATTTTTGCTGCTCCCTTGAGTGGGTTTCCACTCTACAGGATTTGATGAATTTGAACCTCGTTTCATCCTTTCTGAAACTGTTCAAGGCATGAAAAGAACAGCATGTGGATTCCATTTGGATGCTTTTTGTTCTCAGTGCCAATTTACCATAGCTTGGCCCAGAAGAAATTGTTTAAAGGGTGATAAGGAAAAAAAAAAAAAAAAGCCATAAAGCTTCCAGTCGCCTCACCAGAACTTGAGGCAGAATAGCAGCATCTTCAGGGTTACCCAGGGACTCCAGAAGAATTTATTGTTGGTGGATCTCAGTGCAATGAGCACTACAGCTGCTGCTTTGCCAAGGTCAAGCCAGAAATCCCTCTCAAACTCATGATGAGAACAAGTTAGTAAGTACCAAAAATGTGTTCTCCACTGCCACCAGTAGGAACTAATGATGATCAGCCTTTGGCTTTGTAAATGGAAGTCCCACATCAACATCCTTGGAGGTGGCCCTTCATAACCAGGCTAAAACACCTCTTCAGGGCAACAACAGGGAGAACGAAGGCGTCAAGAAACCCATTTTGTGGGGAGAGAAGACTATTTTGCAGCGGAACCCACCCTGCACCTTCCCCGCAAGCACTAATCCCTTCAACAAAAGCTGGAAGCAATAAAAAGCTATTCAGGATGCAGTCTGGAACAAATCTACCACCATGTTCTTTTAGACAGTTAAAATATCTGACAAACTAGGAGGACACCAAAGACAGAGTAAAATCTGCTTTGCATGCCTTTTGCTTAAAAATACACACAGGGCAAACAGTCTAACACAGTGTACACATGAGGCCTCTCCTCTCCCAAGATTTGCTCCTCAAAGCTACCAAGCCACTTACAGTGTCTGCCAACCCTAGGAACAGTTCCATTTTCTGGGCAGCCTTGAAAATTAGGCTAGATTTCCCCACCAGCCTCTCTGCCTGCACTGGAAAGCCTTGGCCTCTGAAAAATACAGTCCTAGCAGAGGCAGAGAAAATAAAACAGCTTAAATGAATACTTACCATTGTAAACAAAACAGCGCTGAAAGGTTTCCTTTAGTTTTAAATATGCAGGAATGAGAATGCCAAGGTTCAGTTTCCTGGGGAAGGCACTGCAGTCATTTCCTGCTTCATCACATCATAATTAACATGCCAGGACAGCTGGACTTTATCAGAATTGTTTCATCAAAAAGCAACAATCTTTGGAGACTATGGTCTTTTGTTTCCATCAGCCATAACCAGGCCAATTTCCATTGCTTATCCTTAATGATCGCAGCTGTAATTTGTATGTAAATTATCGGTTAAATTGTTTGAGATCTGCAAATCTCAAACCAAGACTCAGGAAACACTCAAGAACTTCTCTTGAGCAGCAACCAGAGGCCCTTGTGAGGTTCTGAACTTCCCGGGCTCTGCCTCATTTGATGATCAAAGTCATTTGACCATCACACCACCTTACCTTAGTAGATGGTAAAGGCTACTTGACCATCACACACCACAGACTCATGGGGGATCCAAGACTGCTTCTCAGCCCCTCATTCACATTTCAATCTGTCTTGCAACAGTTTCTTCCATTAGATGTGGCCCTTTGGATGAGATGTAAAATCCAGAAAGCGAATAGCAAATAGTCATGGGAAGGCTTAGTAGATGCGAGATCCACAATTTTCAGTGGTTTTAAAACCTCCATACAAAGTTGTATCCCTCACAGAGCTCTGATCTTGCCAGATCACAGCCCTCTTTCAGCAAAACTGTATTAATCCAACTGAGTCGCTATGATGCAACTTTTCATTGAAAACAGACAGTGCTGTGGTACCACGATCATTCTCCTGGTTCCAAGTCTTCCTGTTAAGCACTTAGACGTGGGGAGGAAGGCTTATGCTACTCCCTGGACCAATCTGGAGCTTGCAAGAAGCCCCAACAATTCCTAGGCAATCTCACAAGGACTTGTTTGAGCATTGCTCTGCTCAGAAGCAATCCATCTGCTTGCAGTTTCCTCCCTCCTGCATTTCAAGAGTTTGCGTTCTCCCCACCGTCGGAGATGTTTCAGTGTTCACGCTTTAAAGGCGCCTTTCATTTTGAGCAGGGAAAGTGCGACTGACCCCTACTGAAGTACACACCACATCCCTGGCAGACAGAAATTGTCAGTGACCTTTCACCAGCTCCTGGAGCAAGACTGATTAACTGTAGCTAGTAATGTGAGCCATAGTTTTAAGAACATCACAGCGTTCGAGGACACCACTAGGCAGTTCTTCCTGAGGTATGAAAGGAACAGATACCCCAGTGGTACAGGGCAGAGTTGACTAGAGATCAGGTCCTTTTTTCTCACTCTGTGCAAGTGCAAGATGCACTCTGTCCAAGATCCATTTGTTCTTCCAGTGAACCTCCAAAGACACCAGCACAGACCAGAACAAGAGTCTTGGCAAACACACCAAAAATATTCCAAGTCCTTCTCTAACCAACACCAATAAAGCTCCAAAATGCTAACAGACACAGGGATGTTGCCTAAAGGGAATTTCAACCCTGCGAGTTCTTTGCAGGGGAATGCTAACTTTACCTGGATTGGTTTGTTTTGCCTAGACAACTCCTTTTAAAAGCAGTCTCCCTCTTCCAAACTGGCCAATTATCTTTGCTACTGCATTCCTTTGTCAGAGCAGCCTCCAGCTGCTTAATCTCAGCCCCTTCAAGCTGCACCTGTGAATAAGCACGGGTTACTCACACTAACAGATGGCAGGGACCAAAAAGGCAGCTAAGAACTTCTGTCATTTGAAACAGAATCTAAAATTTCACAGATCAGACCGGGACAGCCATATATAACAGTAACTAACCAGGAGATCTGAAATCCAGCTCACACTTCACCATCTGAACAAGTGTTTCATGTGTACAGTACAGCTGTCACATACTAAGCAGGCTGAGGAGCAAACACACAACCTGGCTGCTGTGTTCAGTACCTGTCTGACACCTCCCATGAAGGATTCCCGTGTTCTGCCTGTTCTTGCCTGCTCATAGCAGGAGCAATAGCGATCTACCAGTCCTCACAGGGTTTTACAACAGTGCACAGGGACATAAGGAACCAATATGAATTCTACATTTCCTTTTCTTAGCGATTGCTCTATTTAGAGCCTATTAATAGCTCTTCCAATTCTCCAAAGGGACTGAAGTTTAACATTCAGGTAGGTTTAGGACTCTTTTAGCCCATTTTCATCATGTAACATAAGTCATCAAGTAACATAAAAAGTGGTTTCAGTGCTGGATTGCTTTCTTTGCAACAAACCTTGAGGTCCTCTGCAGACAAAAGAACCTCATTGTCTCCACGTTAATTCTCCCTGGGGAGTTTTCTGCCAAGACTAAGGACTGAAGGATTTGAATCATTACAACTTAATTTTATTTTAAAAGTATCCATACCACCTTTTAACAAAGCAAGCCGGGTCTTTGCTGCTTCTCTTAAATTTCAGCTCAGGTTTGGAGCAAGTTAGTTCGTGAGATTTGAAACCAGACAAAGACTGAACTTCAGTTCAGGGTGAAAGGAAACTGCAGAAAAGCTAGCGAGAAGGGTGAAAGAAAGCACAGACCAGTAAAGTGTGTTTAGAAGAATATTAGTTTATTTTCCTTTTTCTTTTCCAAGTTATGAACTATGTGAAACAGAAGATGGAAAAGGACAAAGACACCACTAATTGACAGCCCATGCAGTTAACAATCAGGAAGCTCTGAAGGCAGAAAAGTAGAAGACGGAACAGTATTTTCCAAGTGGATCTTGCTAGCGACTTCTGGCAGTGGGCTGTTACTTACTCATCTGGTTGCTGTCATTCACAAAGTCCTCAGACCCATCATTGTCGTCTTCATCATCCCCCGAGGAAAGAGCATCTGCACATTAAAAATAATCAAGTCTTTAAACCAGTCTATTTTACAGACAGATACACCAATATGCTACCTCTTAGTTTATCTACCATGGAGGACAGATGTTAGTTTTGCAGAAGCTACGGAAAATGAAATCTCAATCTCAAACTGGGTATTGTTGTTATAAAATTTGAATAAAATTCGCTAGTAATCCTGAAATGCTACAAAAGTTCCAAAGGAAGCTTGCTATCTCAAAGAATCTCTTACCATTTAGAATATTTCTCTTTCTTAAAGACATTCAGGTGAACAGAACTGAGTGTCTCCAGAACAATCTATCCCTAAACTTATAGCCTGTAGGACATCTCTTTTCTTCTTCTGATGCAGGTTGGAAACAACTGGTATTTATTCTACCAGCTTTATCATCAGCACAGCAGCTCTGTATAATTTAATCCTGCCACAGCAGCATAAAACAGAGCTATTCAGCAACTGCTCATCACTACAGATCCCATAAAAAGGAGGAAATGCAAATGAGTCCATTTCAGGGTCATATGAAAGAGGAAAATACCTGAAACAACTATAGAACTCAGTCTAACTCACTGTGCCTAAGAGGACTGGCCCAGGTTTCCCAGAGCAGTGGTGGCTGCCCCATCCCTGGAGGTGTTCAAGACCAGGTTGGATGGGGCTTGGAGCCCCTGATTCAGTGGGAGGTGTCCCTGCCCATGGCAGGGGGTGGGACTGGATGGGCTTTGAGGTCCCTTCCAACCCAAACCATTGCATGATTCTATGACTGTTTCACGTTGTACCATAATGTGTCTTTATATAATATTTTACAGCTTCTACATGCGAAAAGCTGTGATGAGCTCACTCACCTGTAACATTTACAATGAAGTACAGAGTATCACTGTCTAGGGTCCTAACAGCTGTGCAAGCATAGAGGCCCGAATCTCTGGGTGTAGCATCCTTAATTTGTAAGTACTCCCCAATAATCACTGTCCTATTGTCGGGACCCAAAGGGACCCCATCCTTAGTCCAACTGATCATGACGGCGTCTTTCAATTGACAGCGCAACTCAAGTAGTTCTCCTGGAAGTGCTGAATATACGTCTGGCTGAGAGATTTGGTATTTGGTTGGCGGCTCTGTGAAGGTGGAAGGAAAGGAGGAAAAAGAAGAAAGAGAGAGGAAAGGAGAGAATTTCCAACAAAAGTCAGTGAAGGCCCTTTTCATCCACAGAAATCAAGTAAGTCATGGTCAATAAAAAAAATGCATCCAGACTAGCCCAGCAACCCGTCTCATAAAACTGATCCATATGCAGGTATGGGACAGGCTTTATGTTCAAGAAGTTAACCACAAACAAAGCTCACTCCCTTTTTATTCCCTTGGCATGTGCCTTGTCCCAGGAAAGGTGTAATGCTTCTCACTGGTCACAAAGCAGACTCTGGGGAGATGAGTGCTGCTGAACCTGGGGATTCAGAGAATCTGGTAGTGCCAGGTGGTGTTTGATAAGCTAATTCAGTTTTATGTCTTAGAGTATGCGCCTGTAATTCAAAAAAGTATTTAGCTCTCCCCATCTGATTTTGTAAGTTGCTTTTTTAAAAGAAACCCTGAAGACAGTTGTGTTGGGAGAAAATGACAGCCCAAACTTTTCACCGGCCAAGCTGATAAACATGAGCTCCTATACACAGCATGCAAGTTGTCCTTTACTTTCCTTCCTGCGCTCTTCTGAAACTATCTACATTCACCTTCTACCATATCTTTGCTCCCAGTGACATTAAGTACTTCCTTTAATTTCTTTTCCTTCCTTTCTTATTTCACAGCCTTTCCCAAGCTGTGCACAGCAGAAACCCAGGAACACAGGCAAAGCTTTCGAAGTCCCGGTGTACACACAAGAACAAACAAAACAGCTCATCCACCAGCAATCTTTTGTAACCAAATAATGAGAAGAACGTCAAACCTCGCACTTTTTCCAAAAAACATCCTTGGGAAATTCCATCTGCTTATAGTTACGAGGGCTTCATCACCTCCTTCCAAGGCCAGATCTCAGCAAGGGAAAGAACCTTAGCCCTGGGCACCCAGGAGAGAAGATTGGACAGAACAGCTCGGCGCAGGGTGGAGGGTCCCTCACCTCTATAACACACTTGACTGTGTCAGATTGAGGAACTGATTTTGTAACCAGTTTCTCACTACAACCACAGTATCCCTCTCCCATGAGCCTCTGAGCCTCACCAAGGCCAGTGTAAAGAGTAAATATGGGAAAGCAGCATGAAGGCATCTTCTGTTTGCCAATGAGGAGGGTCACCACGCATAGCCAGCTGCTCCCCGGCATGCAGCCCAGCACACATTCTTCCCTGCACAGGCATCAATCGTGCTCCACTGTATGCACACAGCAATAAAACACACACCTCTGTTTGTCTCAGAGTCTGAGAGAAGATTAAACGACATGACGCTTTGGAGTCCACAAAGACATGACGCCTTGGGAGCCCATGCTTGCTTCTAAGAATACATAGACCCTGAAACCAGTATTCTTCACCCTTGGGGATGGCAGTGTCATTCCTTGTATCACACCTTCAACAGAGAAGTCTGAAACAGGCATCATACCTAAGCTAACCTGTACAAAGGAGCTGCTGAAGCTGCCAGGAGTTTAGCTTTAGGTAGTCCTGCAAGGAGCAGGGAGTTGGACCAAATGGTCCTTACGGGTCCCTTCCAACTCAAGAAATTCTAGGAAGGCACGAGTACCAGAAGCAGCCACCAGAGTAGGACATGAATTTCAATACTGGGTTACACTGATAGACTTTGAAATAGGCAGGACAATTCCTCATCCCATTCCTCCTGGAATCAAGTAATTTGAGGGAGTTCAGTGGGAGTCTGACTGAAGCAAATGGAGAATGAATCCAACAACGTGCCCCTGCAAAGCATGCCAAGCTTCTCCTGGCTTTTTCCCTAGGGCAAACGTGCTTCATTTAAACAACAGTTTTGACATATACATCACACCCAGACAGTGGCCAGAAGTACATAAACCCCTCTAAATAAGATCAGCTATAGAGACTGCAAAGATTCTTGGATTTCAGTTTTATTACAAGGTCTCTAAGCTTTCTAGCATGCAAAATCCCATCTCTAAGTCTAGGACCAGCTGCAATACAGCTTTATACTCCCTATAAACTAATGCCGGCTTGCTGATAGTCATGACTCCACAGCTCAGCACTGCAGGTGTTTCACTGAGCACCAGACTATGCTGATTTCTAGAAGGAGCACAGGTTCCTTCCTACATACTTTTCATAACAATAATGACTATATTTGAATCTGCTAGAGATGTTTTCATTCAGATTCCACTGTCAAATTTAGAAAAAAATTAACAAGAGTCTTTAAAAATGTCTTTGTTTAAACTTCTTAAACTTCTTTCTCCTGCAAATTAAGATAACCCTCCTTTAAGTGCGCCAGGAAAGCCAGGGGAAAGCTATGGGAAAGCCAGGCTGCAGCATCCTCCTGGGCAGAGTGGTTGTTTGCATACAATTACAGGGAAAATAATATTCCATCCCCCATCTGTTATTTCATCTCATTTTAAACTATTGCACACAAATTTACAATGTTTTTCTTTCAACACAAATCCAAATCCAAACTCAAGAGCAGAAATTTATTTCAAAATTACAAAAATATTTTCTTATATGAGGAAAATCACTGAATAAAAACAAGTTTCAAGCAGGTATCAGCATTTGGTAAATATTATCCTCCACCCTTTCTTTCTCTCTAAGCATCAGGGAAGAGGCAGTACAAAGTGTTGTCATGCAATAATGATGTCATATATGGAAATAATGAGTTATTTCAGGCAAGCCTCTGTGTTGCCAAATGAGAATGTTGCAGCGCTTCAAACCGTCACTTTTTATAATGTTTGCCTATAAACTCTTTCCAGTGTGGGTTTGAAATGGTACCCAAAAGCAAACAGAGAACAGGTGGGATTGAGGCAAGAATCAGCCCAAAAACCAACCACTTCGAACTG
Source organism: Coccyzus lansbergi (assembly GCA_033558105.1). Lineage (NCBI taxonomy): Eukaryota > Metazoa > Chordata > Aves > Cuculiformes > Coccyzidae > Coccyzus > Coccyzus lansbergi. The sequence goes on from JAUMJK010000248.1 coordinate 3,813,380, forward strand.
TTAAAGAATTCCCAGCAGCACATCAGCAACCCACACTGCAAAGGGAACACATTCTCATTCTCCCCAGAACCCTGCACAAGGATTTTTACACTGCTCTGAAATTTAGGGACTAATTATCAACTCATGTGCACACTGTACCATCAAGGCATTGAGACCTTTGAGGCTGACATCAGGATTCTTCCCCTGCTCCTAAATCTTTTGAGCATATCAGAGAAATAAGGCTGCAGGTTTGCTCAGCCCTCACACATACCCATCCTCCACTGTTTTTAGCAGCATCCTCCTGAATTTTCCTGTAGTGCAACTAGCTGGATGGCAGAAAGAAGAGATAATCCTACTGAGCCTGCAGCACCAAACAAGGTTTGATGATCTGCTTCAGTTCTTCCTCCATGCCCTCGCTGAAGTTCTGCCTTGAAACCACATCCTTCTGCCATCACTATAAAGCTGCAATCAGCCCTTCACTGGATGAGCTCTGCATGGCTGCAGAAAGGCTGCGAGGGATTCCTTTCTAGGCAAGTTCTCCTGCAAATCCTATAATTACAGTATTAGCTCCTACTGCAAAGATGCACGACTCAATGTGAATAACACCTGTTCATCACCCTTTACAAACCACACGCAACAAAGGCACCGGCAAAAGTGCTGGTGGTGTTCTTCAACACTGGAGGATAAGGGAGGGCACGTTGGTGCTGCTGCTCTGTGCTCTCGGCTACATCCTCATTCGTAATAGTGGCACACATGGGGTACTTTATAGGCGGAGCTATCGAACAATACTGCTATGGAAAACCACGCTGCTGTTAAATAAATAGACGTCAGCTTTTTCTTGGCCTGCTCATACAGTCCTGCAGCACAGTTTGTATCATCCAGCCATCAAATGGAGTAAGCAGTGTTTGTATAAAAGCCACGACCACAATAGAGGACTGGGGACATTCCGTATGGGCTGTTTCAGATTATTATGAGATAAGTAATTAGATTCCAAACCATGCTTCTGTTCAAGATTCAGTCACTGAAACAAGAGATTTATACTACCTTAGGATTTAAATTATTATTATTTGTCTCCTTTTATTAAAATATTAACAAAGGGCTGCTTATCTTAGGGCTCAAGGCATTTAGTTACTTAGTTACAGAGCCAAATAATTAAACAATCAGCTAATAGCTAACCCCAGCAAAGATTCTCACACTACTCTCCATAACACAAAAGCCTCAGACCCCATCAAGAAACTCTGGCTTCAAAAGGCTTTAATAAACAACTAAACGTTCACCATAGCATGCCCAGAAGGGTCAACAGGCCCGACCTGTCAAGAATCCAAGAGGTTCATTTCAAAATTCAATGTCCCCACAGGGAACACCAGGCTGCCAACTCCTCCTGTTTCTTCTACCCCTTCTCCCGCTTTTCCTGTCAATGAGGAAGATCCAGAAAGACCACAGTAGGTGAACAACGTGGGACGGGTACATTGATCCATGCCTGAAGCAGAAGAGCCGACGGCCTCATGACTTTTTGAGTTAAATCCAAGCCTCTCCACTCTCTCCAAGTAGCAGCTACTGCAGGATCAGGAAGCCCAGGTACCATCAGTCAGGTTTGCAGCCTTCTCTCCCACTTCCCGTTTACAAATGACACGTTTTTTGCTTCGGTTTAAGCTGACAAGCTACTATTGGAAGTAGCTCCACATCCTCTTCATACAAGATGATGGATGGTAAACTCAGCAGGTAAAAGAAGAGGCTACCAGTTTAAAAATTTAGAGCCATTCCTGGATATCATGGAATCACATGGTTTGGGTTGGAAGAACTATCTCCCAGCCTGCTACCAGCAAACCAAAGCCACAGAGGCCAAGCATGTCGCCTTACACAAAGGGGGACAAAATCCTGTTTGCAATTCATCCAACTGCTTCTCCCAAGTCACTGGATCCCCGCTGTCTCATTTGTATTGCGTTTCCGCCAGCGAGCTGCCAGCTATGCCCAGCTCTGCCTCCGCCAGGCATAATCAGGAAGTCCCTGCTCTGATAAAACACTTTCCTTTCTGAGGTACTGCAGTTCCTTCTATAATTTTAAAACACACAAAACATTTTTACAAGCCCCTTGTCCCTGTGACCAACACCCCAAAGAGTAGGAATTATTCCCCTCCCTCTAAGGGTAGGAAACATTAATTGTTCAAAAAGACCCGAGTCTTGTTGAAAACATCAAATAGCACCAAAGAACACGGGACAAACGTGGTAGTGAGAAATTTAATTGCAGCAGATTCTATGCCTTCGCTTGTTCCTTTAAAACCAGCTCCTAGGCTGCTCTGTTTTAAAGCAGAGGCTTCCACAGATAAAAATAAACTGAGGTGTTTTCCTTTTCTGGTATCTTTTTTAACCCTATTCTCCTTCCTCTCCAAGGACTTGGTCATCCAAGGGATGTACAAGAGATGAGACCAGGCACATAAAATGTATCCAAAGAACAGCAGGAATCCTTTTGCCCTGGAAGTGAACATTTGCAAAACAACATTAAGCGCTGCCACACAATACGTGACTCCAGCAAGTGCAGAGCTCCAAGCCTCACTGCCTGCTAGAGCATGGACCTCCAGCATCACATCAGCTCCTACTGAACACTTCATATACCAGCATCGTTTAAAGAAGTGAATCTCATCCAGTTGAAACACTTGCCAATGTCATCACGGGTAAGGGAAAGTATTACACTCTGCTAACTTGTTTTCCTAAGCTTTGAAAACTTAGAAAAATAAATAATTCTGGTGAGCAGCAAAGAGCTTCACCACTTGCAGGACCCCCTGGCCAAGGAAAAAGTTCTGTGTATGCCCTTAAAAGTTATCCACACATGATTACATTTGTCTGCCTTGTGTAATCTTTGGCAGATGAGCAATTCTGGAGGGGCAGCTCCTTGAGGTAACTAACTGTCCCCCAGCAGCATTTAGCCCTAGCTACAGACACGAGGGCCTCATCACACCCAGCAGAAGAGAGCAGTGGGGGCAAAAACTCATGAGGTCCCCTGTCATGTGTGTTGGTTGAAACGGGGTGACGTGCATAAAATATTTCAGCATTGTTTTGGTGGCTGCAAAGCAGTTGAGCTGGTACCTCATGCTCCATGGTTAAAAGGGAGAAGACTCCTCCTCAAAAGGAAAAAAAATTGTACTTGTCTAGGCTAGAAATTAAAAATCCCTCCAGCTTGTAGTCTGCTTGCTCCTACCTGTCTTTACAGTTGTGATCGTTGAGTTATGGCTACACAAAATGCATCTAAAATGCCAAGTATCACATGCTTATGGGCTTGGCTGTGTGCTTTATTCTTTGGGAAGCCAAGTCAGGGAAGCCTCAGAGCATGCCAAGTTCAGAGTAAACACCAGCAAGACCAGCAAGGCCACCTCCTGCTGCTGGGAACTGCCCTGCAGTTTCTTCCTGTTTGTCCCCATTCTTCACGGTCTGCTCCTTACAGGATGAAGGCTACTTTACACAACAGTCACCATAGGATCTGTCTCCAAAAACAGGACAGAGAAAGAAGCAGCAAAGCATCAGTTTGTCTTCTACACAAAGGCATGGCAACCAGGGAGGGAGACATGGGGGTGTGTCGAGCAGACACACCAAAACCCCTAAAATTATTATGCTGTCTTTTAAAATTTCATCAATATGAGGACAAACTCATCTCAGGCCATCTTCAGGATCTGAACCTTTGTTTCCAGGCACCAAATCTTGAGCACTTCAGTTCGAGTCATAAACTCCAACTGTGTGAAGTAACAGAGCGATGGTTTCTGTGCTAAGCGTACCGAGGAGTACAATATAGGCCTAACACATCTGTAACACGATCTCAAACATAATTAACTACTCTTCAAACTCATTACTGAAGAGCCTTCTCATGTAATCTATTACACAATACAAAGGGGAAATGTTTTACCTTTTACCTGAACCTCAAATGAAAAGCAAAAAAAAAAAAAAAAACAAAAAAAAAACCTTCTCTCTACAAAGCAGAAGACCAGGATCATTGTCTCATTGTTTTTTCTTTCAGCAACAGCAGAACATCAAATCTTCTTGACCATATTCTGCACATAACCAAGCAGCAGAGCAACTTAACCAGCTTTCGTTGTCCAACTTCGCATTAAATCTTCTTGGGAAAGGCTCCATATAAGATAAAACAGCCTTCAGAAAAGGTATGAGCACATATATTTAGTTGCAAAGAGGGGTTTCTAGGGTTTAATATTTTCTTGCATCTATTCCAATCTACACCTTTATTCAGGTTCTTTATTTTCATTTCAAGAGCAAGATAAAAACATAACCAAACAGCATAAATCCAGACATAAAAGCCCAACCTTTTTCTTCCAGGGCTGCCAAAAGCCATGCTTGTGACTATTAGTACTCAACATGCAAATAAATAAATTAAAACTGTGAGGTTCAAAATTGCACAATTCCATGTTGGAGTGTTAGCTCTGGCTGCAGAGAAAATCTATTCAGATCCCCATAAGCAAGGCAGCAGTTGTTTCTCTTGTACACAGGCCCATTTCTACTTGACTATACAAATCCTCTTAATTTTAGCAGCTCGTCTGGAAGTCTCATCTTGCCTGTTCCCCTGAAATTCATCCTCCCTTGCTTCCTAAAACGGGATTTGACAAAAGCTACTGGTAAAAAAAACATCCCCAAAACATCCCCTCAGCACTTCTGAGTCCTATCCACAAAGCATCTACACCATAGGATATTGTCCAAGGACTTCAAACCGTCAACACATACCAGGCTCCCTCTTAAGAGAGCCAAAAGACATCAGAGCTAATTTAACTCCAGCTCCACATGCAGCAGTCCCAGTGGGACCTGGGGACAAGGAAGGAGCTGCAGAACAAGCCCCAAAGCTCAACACGAGGCTGGCTCTCGGCACTTCCAGGTGTCCCACAAGCATGTACACAACAAGGGTTATTTTTAACTTGCAGACACCTCCGTCACTCCTGTGGCAGTGGCTCCTGGGCATTCTGCCACACAAATGGAAGATGGTTCACATGCTCCTGCATTGTTAGAAGAGCTATGACCAAGCAATGGTGCCCGGCAGATTTATTACAGAGTCTAAATGTTAGCCCTGCACATCTGAAATACCTGTGTTACCCAGGGGAATAAACAACATCAGATAAATCTGGGTACTTCAACTCTGTAATAGCTAAACATGATTAATTCTCCCATGATTAAACTGTGTTTAACAGAACTAAGCTCAGGAACTGCTCAAAACTAGGGTGTTGAAGTGTTTCTTAAGAACCGTTGGGTGGCATTCAGAATTATAAATCATGTTACTTGCCTTGAAACAGATTAAATATTGCAACAGGGCACCTTACAAACTGGCAAGGCGAGTCTCCCCAAAGCAGACTCTCTCTTCCTGCCCAGCAGCCAGTCCTGCCTGCAGCTAAACCCCTGTGGGCCAGTGGAAGCCATCCCAAGAAGCATCATCAACCTGATGTAGTTTTTCTACGTCATAGCTTATTATACACAAAAGTAGATTGAAGCACATTGCTCTGACCTGTCCAACTACCATTTGTCCTGGTAAAAGCATTCCCAGCCCCTGCATCCAACTCCAAATCCCACCTGGGAACAGCCATGGTGTGGACAAGCCCTTTGGAGAAAGCCTGAGGTGATAACTACCAGGTCACAAAACTCATTTCAAAACAGAAACTGATTAAAAGCTAGGAGAAAAAAGAAAAACGCAGCCAAAATATGATTTTGTCCTCCCCAACCAGCTCCTCGTCCTCCCTTCCAGTTTGCCCAGCACACTGCCATTCCCAGTAAATCTTCACAAGTGCAAGCTGAATCCTTCATGCAAAGGGATTCTTCCCTCCTTTCCATTCCTGTGGGTTTGCCATCGTCAGAGGTTTATGTCCCAAACCGATGAGCCAGTTCTTTTGCGGAGGAGGAAAAGCAATAATTACACGCAACTTGCAACGGCACATGAGGAAGGGAATGAAAGTAGGTCAGATCCCAGCTCCTCGGCTTCGCTGAGGTTCAAATGCTTTCACTTACAGTCATTTTAAGAATACAATTGCAATAATAATAGCATGGCAAGCAAAGGAAGCAGCATAGTAAAATTCAGCTAGTGCTTGTCTTGCCTTTCTGTCCATGTCTTTGATATGGATAATGTGATTTATGTGGTGACAAGCAGCAGAAGGAGCCAAACCAGCAGAAAGTGAAGCCCGTTAGACACATTGCTCTACCAGGTGCTGACTGCTCAAATACTCAAAAGTAAGTCTAGGAAAGCCAAACTCCTAAAAAGAGGGGTCTTCTCCTTAAATAAAAAAAACCCTTGCAGCGATAATTAAGAGGTGGAAAAGTACAACCTGGAGCTGAATATAACTGGTATATTAATCATAAGCCAGTTTTAAAAGTGAATAAACTGAATATCCAATTAACTATTTATCATCTTAATAGAATATCTTATACTGCAACTGTCACCATCCAGAGGTGCAGTCCCCAAGCAGTAAATGCTGATGCAGCGTGGCTGATGCTCTCCACCCTCACTGAAATCTGAAGGACCAAATTTCCAGAGCAGCTCGGTGCTCCCAGCACACATTTCACAATTACAGCAGGAGCTGTTGGCTGTGGCGCTCTTCAAAATCTGTTCTTTATTTGAGTTGCCAGTTTTCAAAGTAGCTCAAACTTCTCCTTAAATCAGCTAAAAAAACAGTTCAATCCACAGCACTACAAGACATCACCTCTGATTCCTGGGGCATGCTGTCAAATGCAAGAAGAAAAACACTATAGACATGTCCTGTGATGTACTGAGCCTGGACTGAAATTCAGGCTGCTCTTGAAATCAGTTCCCAACTCACTGCAAGGATAATTTTACCCCTGGGCAGGCTCCATGCCGGATCAAGCACTGGTCTGGATTCCCACAGCCACCACGAGCACAAATCAGTGCATCCTGACTGGCTCTGCAGAAGATGGTCCTGCTTGACCAGTTGTGATGGAGGAGCACAGCATGTCCAGCTTGTGACCAGGGAACCAAGCCCTCAGTCACCCTGCTGCAAAACTCCACACTGTTTATCATTTGGACGTGTTTGGGGTACCTGATGTCTTTCCAGCATGAATTTTTTACTACACTGCAATAAATTTTCTCTTCTAGTTAAACCAGGTGCACTATTATAGCTGGACAAGACACAGCTTGCCTAAGTGGGTGATGGTTGTCTTAAAAACAGACTCAAACTGCTAAGGAGAGCTGCTTCAAAGAAAACCTCCACTCTCACTGTAAAGTTTCAGCCTTGAAGCCTCACAAAATGCTTAATGCCTAAAAATCTGACGCTTCCAAGAGGGAGTTTTTCTCACCTAATGACCAAAAACAGGTTAGCGAAGCATTTTTCTCACATTCCCATCTGTCTCTAAACTAAATATTTGTTGTAAGAAAGTGCTACTCTTCTAATGTATTTGTTTAAAGGCAAATGATTATTTCTACTGGATATAGAAATGTGCTTACAAAAAACTATGCTATGGTTATTACTAAAACATCAGCTTATGCTTACAGCATAACCAAAGAAATCAGCATTTTCAGTGTAAATTCTGCTTTCAGAGGTTTGTAGCTCCTCTAAAAGAGTTTCTATAGCCTGAAACTTGCGGCGAGTTCTCTGCTATTTCAAAATTAGCCAACTGTATCCAGTGGAGTTGGTCACTGGTTTTGGGGTTTATCTATATAAATAAGTTTTTTTAAAAGAAATTAATAAACCTCCACAACTCAGCATCTTTGAAAATCTTCTGCTCAAAAAAAAAAAAAAAAAAAGAAATCACTAAAGGAATCAAATTCCTAAAAGTTTATATCTTCTCTCTCTTCAAAAAGCTGGCAGATAAGGTTGAAATGTGCAATTCTTTGTGTTACTTGGCGAAACAGTTGCCATGCTGATGCTGACACATTACCGCATTACCATCCTACCCGTGCCCAATTATCCCGCAGCTCCAGACTCAGCCCTAGCAAAAGGACTGCGGATTTGAAACGCAGAATGGACACACGAGGACTGATTTAATCTGGCTGCTTGTGCAATTCCCCAGAACCTCAGCTAGCAATTCCTGTACTGGGCCAAACAACTTACTGAACCGGAGCCCTGAGAGGGCATCCAACCCTTACAAGAAGCTGGGGGGATGTCACATTCCTCCATAATGAGCTGTGATAATTGCCTTTCCTTAAAAAAAAAAAAACACCTACCTCCACTTCAATTCATTGGTTTGAATTGTTAATCAAAACTTGCCGATATCAAAGCCTCTGCTCTTGTTAAAAAAAGGTAACAAGGGGGCCCTAAGTGAACAACTCTTAGCTTTATTTTTCCTACCAAATTGGAAGTGGTATTCTGGTGCTTCTCCACTGCCTCTGCCCTGAGAAAAGGACCACTGTGAGGGTTCCCAGCAGCCCTGCAACCTCATGGCAGGGTAGCATTGGCAAGAGAGGACCAACAGGGGCATATCAGGATGGAGAACATGCTCCAGGTGGGACACAGGACATCTCAGCATCCTCCCTCCACAGGCTGCAGCTTTGCCCACTACCTCCGTGTTCAAGAAGCACCTCACAAGAACCCACCTCCTGATCCAGGTGGGTCACAATGTCTAAAGAAGGTTGTCCAAGTGGCTGATCACAGTAACCACAGGTGAAGTTAATCTTTCAGCACTGTCAATATTTTCTTAAAAATGAAGGAATGTTGCTCATATTATGCGAGATCTTTACAATAAAGGAAGGAACCATACCGAATAGGTTTATATTTGTATGTCATTTAGTGCCAGCAAATAGCTGTGACTGAGCCAAAACCCCAAAGGATCAATTGCTCCTCACTTCAGAGCCCACCATAAGCACACATCACCCATTAAAAAGGTCTCTCTCTCCTCCAAAGCTGCGCCCAAACGCACATTTAAAGCCATTTTGAACTACCTTGTTTTTCACAGGACACAGAATTAGGCTGTCCCTTGTGGAAAGCTTAAATTAGTCCTTTGAAATTTGACCTAAATTAACTGAAACACATTGTTATTGGACCAGGCACAGGCTCAGAGTGGGTGCTCCAAGGACAGCGTCAAGGCATTGCACACGGGGAAGGGACTAAATTAGCTCCTCAGCAGAACGATAACACAAAGCTTGGGCAAAGGGAAGGTCAAGGGAGAGCTTGCTATTTATCAAATATATGTCTAAACTAATTATTCAGTTCACAGAGTAACCCTTCAATTCATGTGTGCGGTCAGAGCCCTTCAGAAACGTTGGCTATCATCAAAGGTCTTCCTAGTCTGGGCACACAGAAAGAGAGTGGCCTCTTTGTACACATCACAGTAGACTTGTTTCTAAATATTTAAAAGTAGAAAGTCTATATGCCCCCTAGGATGAAAAACATACATGTAAACACTTGCTGCAAGGCATAATTCCATAGCCAACAGTCCCTCCTACAGGTCCTGTTTCTGCTCACTCAGTTTAACAGCTCCAGATTTTAACCATCACTCCCTAAGAAGAAATACCCCAACCAATAATAACGTCATTTGGGATCCAGCCCTTGGTGAGCACTCATGCTATCAATATTGGACACCATAATTGACACTATACCATCTTTGGCACAAACACTTTCTTTACGCCACAGTAATATCTAACAGTCATAGACGAACCTCAGAGCTCAACAAGTCCAATATTTCATAAAATTACCTGAGAGATCAGTCTGGCTGTAGAGAACCAAAATCACCTCGATTCATGACAGCATCTTGCCCGTATCCTGTATGTACATTATATCCTGCACGTTTGTAGTTTGTACTCAAGAACACACTTAACTAGACAGCCTGAAGAAAACAGCTGCAAATGTTACATTTAACTACTAGACAAGAGTCCGTTCTCTGGTACAACCCAAGGAAGGAGAAGGTACAAACTCAATTCCTGCTGTCCCATACAGCTTTTCAGATATTCTGAATCACTAAGTCAATGAATAGTGGCAATAAAAGCACCTAACATCACAAAAAGACAACATTCAGAGGGAGCCCTTGAAGGAAGACTAAGGAACAGATCGACACATGTCACAAAAGGTCATGGCCCTGCCGACCTTCTCAGCTGGTCTGAAATGTCATAGCTCTAATTGACCGCACAGCCAGCAACCGAAAATTCAAATTATTAGAGCACCTGACCCCCAAAATTAGCTGTGGCCAAAACGTTTGGCATTTACTAGATTAGGAAAAAAAAAAAAAAAAAGAGAGAGAAGTGTTTTGCTTTGTCTTTGAAGAGAGTTTTTGGAAACATTTTTTGTTTTCAGCTGAGAATACTTGTGGGTGGCAGTGATGGAACCCAGGGAAGGCAATTGTGTAAAATGTTGGATTTTGAGTTTTTGTTTTGCCTTTTTTTTTTTAAAGAGGTTTAAGGAAATGCATAAAGGAGGTTTTATTTCCCAAATCTCAGATATAAATCCCACACAATTCCCTGTATTCTCCAGCATAAAGCTCTTATTATGCCATTAACTTAGAAACATGGGTTTTTTCCTCCCTCCTGGTAATGATTCGAGTTCTCACGTCTAAAATTGTTTCATGTCAGTAACATTCCTGCCCAGGGAAGAGTTTTAAATCCTTTTTAACAATTTACACTTTGATAAAAACCAGATTCCACCCCCTGGATATTCACTGCGGAAGAAGCATACTTTTACACTGTGCTTTTTGAAATAATAAAAGCTTTTCTTCTGCAAAAAGCTGAAAATCTAGCAGACATCAATCAAAAAATATTACTCTTCTCCCTGTGAAATACTTCACCAACCATGCAACCACATTCTTTCTGCTTTAACCCCAAAATGAGGGGACCTCATTACAAACAGCCAATCTGAAACCAAAATTATTCATGATTTGGTCATTCTTCTGGCAAGCCAAAAAAAAGGCACCAGATGTGCCATTCGCCAATTGTACGGTAAGGGGGGAAGAGAGTGGGGCTTTTTTTTCATTCTCAAGTTACCTCCAAAAGAAAAAGAACACAAATATCTCTGCTATCAGTCATTTCCATGGCTGACTGATGACAATAGTGCTCTACTTCATTTTTTTTCAGGAATGCTTGCAAGGGAGGAGGGCTCCTCGCCTCTAAATAGTTCATCCCTTGCCATCAATAAAAATGTACTTGGAACGGATTCTAAAAATGTGTTAGCTGGTGACGTCTATTTTTAGAGGCGGTGGATAGAAACAAATAGGTTTTGCACGAAAATGTATTAAATAGAAACAAAGCCGTATCTGTGGACGTGAGCAGCAGAAAGTGTAAAAGCCAAATTCTTCCTGGCCAGCTGGATCAGGGATGCTCTACAAACTACCACATTGGTTTGACAGTTGAGTTATTAGAAACATAATCTCTGCTCTGAAGGACAGGTAAAAACCTTATGAAGGAAGCCCTGAAGTGCTCTGAGAGCAGGAAGGAACCTACCTAATACAGCAAATGCATTCTTAAATATAATCAGCCTACAATATTAAAAAAGCAGCCTCTCATTAGGTCTTAAGAGAAGAAAAGCCCTTTGCAAAGCCGGTTACAAGAACACAGCAGCAGGTGCAGGCTCAGCATAGGAGACTTTATCAAACCATCTCTCCCAAGGCAAAGGTTTCAATCAGCCCTCGCATTCTCAGTAATGAACTGCAATTCTTGCCATTCAGAGCTCAACACTTACACTTCCAGAACTCACAATCCAGAGGGTGCACCAATAGTTCTTGGATATAGCAGCAATAGGGAAATACATGCTAAGTACAAACACCAATCAAGCTGCGATACCATTTTTGCAAAGTACACGGTCAAATGAAACATTTAGACCACACAATTAAAACTTCTGTCCTGAACTTCTCGGGTTAAGAGAACCACAAGGACACGCAGCTGTACAGGCATTTCATTTCATGTCACGTAGGTGCAACAGGTTGCCTTCCTTAAAGACCCATTCCTGAAAACTTTTGGCCGTACACTCAGATTATACAACGCGATGACAGTCCCAAGTGAAATCACTAACACCACTTGTTGCATAAGATTAAACCAACGCATGCTTGCACGAGCACAACCCCTGTGTGAGCGGGGAAAGTCAAAAACCGTAACTCTTGAGGGCTAATCTGTTACTTGCCTCAGATTTACCAAAGCACATAAAGATGTTGACTCCTATTTCATATGCTGAGGCATTTAAATTAACTTATTAACAAAGGATTTTAGAGTGATTTACCTTCAGGTTCCAGCGTGGCATCTTCAACAACTAAATTAAATGAAGGTCGAGCCAGGGAAAGTCCGGCCATGGTGACCACCACCAGGCAGATAAGGCAACTCGAATCCCAGCTGACCATCTTTTTAGAGTAAATTCCTGGTCCATTTCCATAGCTCCATGCGGACTTTAATCCCATCTGAACCCCTCTAAAGAAGCATGGAGAGAAAGCAGTGCCTTCGGCCAGGGTAACACCTCCTCCCTCGGAACGGCGGCTGCTGCTGTGGGGAGGAGAGAGATTGAACACCGTCAGCAAAACCATCTTCAACAGCACACTGAAACACTTCAGAAAGCCCCGAACAGAGCTGCGGTGGCGGCGGCAGTGGGGGGGGGGGGGGGGGGGTGAGGGGGAGGGAGGATGGGAAAAATAGTTTTCCAGCTCCGAGAATATGTGAAAAGTGAGTGACTTTTCATTTTCTGTTAGCAGTTTCCATCATCACCTGAGGCGTAACCAAGTCCTCCTTGTTTTCACAAAATCACTTCTCAGCACATATTTAAAAAGCTATTTTACCGACAGAAAAATATACATATTTTAAACAAGAGGCAGACACATGTGCAGGCACAGAACCTGTAATGTTACAAAATTACCACGATTAAACAAATGGTATTCTCGTTATTGTTTGAAGGTTTGTGTAAGTTTGCCCTGGTTTTCATGCCTTCACCCAGACAGCTCTGCAGCCAGCTGAATTTGCAAGAATTCTGTAATTTTTCACAAGAAAAATGGCTGAAAAAAATACTCTAGACTTGGATAACCTGTTGTTTCACCTCAGGACTTGGAGCTCTCCTGTGGATGGAACTTCTACCTCGACTCAGTGTCCCTCAGCCCAACAGCCCGGTACAGGTGAAAGGCTCCGGAAGGGATACTGGCCAGCTACACTGCATCACAGGCAATGAAAATCTTTATAAAGTCTAGTCCAGACTGCAGTTTCAGAGACCTCCTCAGCCATCATTCTCTGTTCATACGTGCTAAACCACACAGCATGCTCACACGTGCACACACATTTCTGTTTTCAATCTCCCTCTCAACGACGTTCATTGATATACATTTTTCAGATGGCAGGGGGGAAAAAAAAAAAAAAAAAAAGAAAAAAAAAAAGCCTATTTTATCCACCAGAAAACTAATTTAAACGGATGGAGTTTAATCCAGGCATAGGCTGATGGAAGAGAGAAGCGGTACCAAAGTAATTGGGACTCCCTTCAGGGGACCCTGTTGCCACCACACTAGGATGCCAGGTGAGGGTCATAAGAGCATCCTTGCAGGGTGATTTAACAGCTCAACCAGAAAATTAGACCTGATTTTCCGCTTCAAAAATAAAAGATGGTAAAGCTCAGTAAAGGGATAAAAGAAGGGACTGCAGCAATTGTTCTAATCTGGCCAATGATTCATCTTAGATGTGATGAAACCCAAGTGAGGCTTAGAAAGCACTTGTCTTGAAGCGAAAAATAACATAAAAAGCTTTTTCCCTCCTAACTTCACCCTTTAAAAACAACCAAACAAACAAACTGCGTAGGCATAAAGGCAAACTGCTCAAAACTCCCTGTCATTTGGATGCAGTACCTCAACACACAAAAAGCGAAAACAGACAAACCGTCCCTCTATAAAGCCAACTGTTAAGAAGTTTGCTTGGATTTTATTAGCCTCTTGCTGCCTGCGCATACAAACCAAGTTCACAGTGCTAAGGACAGAAACACTGTTGAGGCATCTGTTATCTTCAGCACGATATACAGTAACTTCTGGAGTCAGTAGATAAAAAGATTTTAGATGTCATAAAAAATGAAAAAATAACAAGTACTCGTTTCTTCAGGTGAAGCCCTGGTGCTTCAAGGCAAGCTCTTTCCACCTCAACTGGTACCACCTCAAAGCTCTGTCCTTCCTTTAGAGACTGAAGCATAGCGTAAGCGTCCCAGACCACAACCTAGCAGCTACTATTAAATCTCCAGCAAAAACATCCCCAGACCACTGCAAAAATATTTGCAAACAGCTTGTCGAGCCCTTCTCTAAACAAGCGCAGGTGTCGAACTGAAGGGCGCTCTGTATCCAAGATCACTTTGGGTTTGGTGACGGACTGGAGCGAGCCCTCCTGGACTTACCCACCTGGGGTCAACCACCCGACCCACTGCCCGACAGCTCAGTTTATCCAGCTGCAAAGCGGGTAGAAACGCTAATTAACAGACTGGATGCAATGCTAATTCAATTTCCCTAAGTCATCCTGTAAAGCCCGATTAAAGGTTGGGGATACAAATGCAAAATTTAATCATATTTTTGCAAAAAGAAAGGATGCTGGTGTGTGTTCCAGACTTTTTAATAGCATTAATTCCATTTACATTTCCGCTGTTAAAAGATTTTTAGGCTCCGTTAAACGCCACTAAAGCTCACTTGTGGCTCCTACCCTCATCCTAAGACCCGAAGCATGGCACGAGGCCACTTGACCGTGCATCTTCTCACCTGAAGAGTTTTGCCAGCTCCTGCACCTGAGCAGTCACCACCAGAAAGAAGGGACTCTTCATCCACCGGCCAGCGAAAAACTCAAATCCGTGGCTTGCAAAGGTGTAGCAAAGCCAAAATCAGACCTCTGGATCCATCCATGGAGCCAAATCAATTTTTTACCACCACAACAACCACCAGGGCTTGAGGACTGCCCTTTCCCAAAAGAAGCGGGGTCCAACGAAGACGTAAAGAAACCGAATTCTTTTCATAGCTCAGTCACCACAGTTGCTGGGGGACGAGTCTCTGGAAAGACCTCCTGCGCCGGATAATTATGTACCTCTATCTCAATGTTTGGAACACAGCCTCAGCATGCTTTTCGGCCTCCACAATTCTGGCTTCCTGACTACAATACCATAATCCCTCCTGGAGTCTCAGGCTCAGTGAAAGCCACACGTAGTGTTTATTTTTCCCCTTGAAAGGGAACTCTGTCTCTCTTCTCAGCCTACACTTTGGGGAGGAGTTGTCAGCCTCCAGTGATTGATGGCTCTCCTTGCCACTCGCTCATCAAGTCAATTTTCACCTCGTCACATACCTGCCCAAATTTCTTTGCCCAGCTGACAAGCATGGGAAAGCAAGACTGGTTTGGGAGCCCAACCAAATTCCTCCAAGCTGTACTTCAGTTTAAACACACTCACACACACACACACTCACACACACAAACAAGTAGTACTTGTTCAGCAGTGGCATTAATTAAACTCAACGCTCGGTGTTCTTTTTAATCTACTCCCATTGTTCTTTATAAGATGTTTATCGCTCCCCGGGGAAGAGTACAATTTGTAGAGTATGTTAACCAAATCAATACGTGGTACAACTCTTCAGCATCCTTCTCTATTAGGCAGGGAAAGGCGAAATCCCGATGAAATATGAATATCTTCTCCCCGCCAAGAAACCTCCAGCGTCCTAAAATCCCAGTAGCTTCATCGGGAAATGCCCCGAAGCTTTAAAGCTAACAGGTTTATATACATACACACACACACACGCAAACATATAGGCATCTATAAATGCGTAAGCATCCAACCAAACTCTTTGTCATAGTTCAATCTCCAGGCAAATTCGAGCATCCCATCTATTAAACATTAATTCGGGAGGACTAATGGGAACCGGCTGGCAGCTTCAGTACTTTTTCATTGTTTGAACTTCTTTCATTTGCTTTCCAGGGCTATCCCGTTTTTCTCAAGTCTTTTGCCACTAAGAGATCGGGGAGGGAAGGGGGAAAAAAAATCTGCATTTTAATTGACATTCCAGAGAGAGAGAGAGAAGTCCAGAGGCTGCTGATTGCTGTCTATTCAGCCCAAACAGGCTTTTCAGATGAAAATGAGTAAAGGCTAGTGGAAGATTTACAGGGATTTGGTACAAAGGAGACAATGAAGTTTTAAATGTTGATAGCGTTTCACACCAAAAGCATAATGGGTCCCTGTTCGAGCCGACCGGTTCGCATTTAAATCTATATTTCATTGAGGGTTTCTCTCCCCTTTCTGCGGGACGGGGGCTGCTCCGCACCCTCTCCCCGCAGCATCCCCCGCTCCCGGGCTCCCAGCCGGGGGGGACTGAGCCTCCTCATCGGCCGCTGCTCGTCCTGCCGGCACCAAACCGCCACCGGGAGCGGGGGACACGAGCCGGGGACACGGAGCCCAGCCCCGCTGCAGCCCGAGCTCCAAGCCTCCGCAGCCCGTCCCGAGGAGCTGCCCGAGCAGCTACACCACCCGGAGCTCCGAGCCCCCGCACCGGCGCATCCCTCCCCAAGCTCCCGTATCCACTCCCAGGAGAGGCTGCCCGAGCCTCGAGCTCCATATCCAGACCCCAGAGGGGCCGCCCAAACCCCGCACCATCCCGATTCCCGCACCATCCTGCCCCGGGAGCTGCCCGAGCCTCCGCATCCCGTCCCGGAGGTGCTGCCCGAGCTCCCGCAGCGGAGCATCCCTCCCCGAGCAAAACACCCCTTCCCGGGGGGCTGCCGGAGCCCCGCATCATCCCGAGCCCCGTGTCCAGTCCCGAGGGGCTGCCCGAGCCCCGAGCTACCGCATCCCGAGATCCGAGCTCCCGCACCTCGAGCTCCGCATCCCAAGCCCCGCATCCCGAGCTCCGAGTCCCCGCGTCCCGAGCCCGGCGGTGCCGTTACCTGCGGGCGCCGGCGGACGGCGGAGCGGCTCTCAGTCGGCGGGCGACATCCCCCGCGGGGGCCGGAGGGGAAGGAGCAGCGGCAGGAGCCCCGTCCCGCGCCCCGGCTGCGGCGGCGCTACCGCCTCGGAGGGGCGAGCCCGGCGCCGGCTGCCGCCTCCCCGCGCCCGGCCCTGCCGAGCTCAGCCCCGCGACCCCCGCTCCGCTCCATCCGGCCCCCGGCGCGGGACAACCGGCCCGAGGATGAATCTTCAAACCTTCCTCTCCCTCCCTCCCTCTCTCTCTCTCTTTCTCGTCCCCGCGCTCTCGGCCGGGCTGCCTCCCTCCCTCCCTCCCTCCCCTCCTGTCCCCGGTCACTCCCCTCCCCGCTGCAACCCGAGCCGTTTCCTGGACGGCGCTGCCGGGCTCTGCCAATCGCGGCCCAGCCCCGGCCCCATCCGGAGCGGTGCGGAGCGCAGCATCCCCGCCCCGAGCCGGCGGGGGGACCTCAGGGAGCAGCCGCCCCCCTGCCCAGGGCTGGGAGCCGGGCGGGGGCCCTGAATGTCACAGGTGACCGGTTAAACCTAGGGGTTTGCACGCTCAAGCTGTAAAATCTGATATAAAGGCACATTATGGTACAGTAACTTCATATACGATGGGAAATAATGGAATCATAGAATCACCAGGTTGGACGAAAACCACCGGATCATTGAGTCCAACCGTTCCTATCAAACACTAAACTGTGCCCCTTAGCACCTCATCCACCGGTGCCTTAAACACCTCCAGGGAAGGTGAATCAACCACCTCCCTGGACAGCCTGTTCCAATGCCCAATGACTCTTTCTGTGAAAAACTTCCTCCTAATGTCTAGCCTAAATCTCCCCTGGCGGAGCTTGAGGTCATTCCCTCTCATCCTGTACCCTGTCACTTGGGAGAAGAGCCCAGCTCCCTCCTCTCTACAACCTCCTTTCAGGTAGTTAGAAACAGCAGTGAGGTCTCCTCTCAGCCTCCTCTTCTCCAGGCTAAACAACCCCAGCTCTCTCAGCCGTTCCTCATAGGACCTGTTCTCCAGCCCCTTCACCAGCAGCTCATGATGTGGTTGGCCTTCTTGGCTGTGGGTGAACACTGCTGGCTCACCTCGAGCATCTCATCCACCAGCACCCCCGAGTCCTTCTCTGCAGGGCTCTCAATCACGTCACTGAAAGCAGGTGACCCAGGTGTAGGACCTTGTACTTGGCCTTGTCAAACCTCATGAGGTTCTCACAGACCCGCTTCTCCAGCCTATCCAGGTCCCTCTGGATGACATCCCATCATCCTGGTCTGGCAACTACATCGCTCAACTTGGTACAGTAACTTCATATACGATGGGAAACATGGAATCATAGAATAACCAGGTTGGATGAGAACCACCGGATCATTGAGTCCAACCATTCCTATCAAACACTAAACCATGTCCCTCAGCACCTCATCCACCTGCACCTTAAACACTTCCAGAGAAGGTGAATCAATCACCTCCCCTGGGCAGCCTGTTCCAATGCCCAATGACCCTTTCTGTGAATAGTAATGGTTTGGGTCATCCAGTTCCATCCCTCTGCCATAGGGGTGATATGAATGTTACAGGTGAACATACTTTTTTGTATGTAGAAGCTGTAAAATGCAATATAAAGATACATTATGGTATAATAATATAGCAGATGACACAGACCAATCATAGAATTACAGAATGGTTTGGGTCGCAAGGGACCTTAAAGCCCATCCAGTTCCACCCCTCTGCCATACAGGAGATATGAATGTTAAAGGTTAACATGCTTTTTGCATGTAGAAGCTGTAAAATGTTATATAACAATATTATTGTATAATAATATATTTAATATATGATGTGAAACAGTCACTGAATGGTTTGGGTTGGAAGAGACCTTAAAGCCTGTCCAGCTCCACTCCCCTGTCATAGGGATGACGTGAAGTTTACAGGTGAACATGCTTTTTTGCATGTAGAAGCCATAAAATGCAATATAAAGACATATTATGGTATAATAATATATATGAAATATGACACGAAACAGTCATAGAATGGTTTGGGTTGGAAGGGACCTTAAAGACCATCCAATCCCAATTCTCCTGCCATAGGGGATGAGAGGTGAGAGGGTGGTATGTAAATGCTACAGGTGATGAGTTAAACATAGGGGTTTGCACTCAAAAGCTGTAAAATGTGATATAAAGACACATTATTGTATAGTAATATATTTAATATATGATGTGAAACAGTCACACAATAGTTTGGTTTGGAAGAGACCTTAAAGCCCATCCAGCTCCACCCTCCTGCTATGGGGTAGTAAATGTTACAGGTGAGCGAGTTAAACATAGGCTTTTCCATGTAGAAGCTGTAAAATGCAATATAAAGAGACATTATGGTATAATATTATATGTAACACAGAACAGTCAGTGAATGGTTTGGGTTGGAATGGACCTTAAAGTCCATCTGGTTCCACATCCCTGTTAGGTGTGTAGGTGTGAAAATGTTATGAGTGAGTGAGTTAAACATAGATTCTTGCATGTAGAAGCTACAAAATGTGATATAAAGACACATTACGGTAAAATAATATGTATAATATATGATGCGGAACAGTCATAGAATGGTTAGGATCAGAGGGGACCTCAAAGCCGATCCAGTCCCACCCCTGCCATGGGCAGGGACACCTCCCACTGGATCAGGGGCTCCAAGCCCCATCCAACCTGGCCTCGAACACCTCCAGGGATGGGGCAGCCACCACTGCTCTGGGCAGCCTGGGCCAGGGCCTCCCCACCTTCACAGGAAAATATTTCTTCCCAAGATCCCATCTCAGTCTCCCTTCTTTCAGCTTAAAACCATTGCCCCTGTCCTGTCCCTTTATTCCTTGATCAAGTGCTCTTCCAGCTAGGGAAGATGACTGGATAACACCCACTGAAAAAATTACCCTTCGTTTCATCAAAGCCTTTTAGTGCGAAGCTCGATTTTAACAGCCTTGTGAATCCATCCAGCACTGGACCTTTAACAGTTGTGTGTGTGGTGCCCAAACAAGGAGCTGTCAAACAATCACGCAAATATCATTTGCCTGAACACACAGATTTAAAACTGCTTAATTTTGGTATTCAAAATTCAGTAGAACTTACTCCAATACTTGCTTAATAAAACATTTGCTTTAGATACCATTAACTAAAAGGTTCCTAATAGGGAGCCCATGTAATGCTTGCTTCATAGAATCAGCTTGACAACAAAATCAATAAGCGGCGGTTGCCTCAAATTAAATCAGTGTTGATCAATTTAATGTTATTTTATTTAAGTGTAGCCCTACTGTACATTTTTTATATTGCGTGCCTTATTGATCGAGGGGTTTTCAAGGGCTGGGGCTGCATAGCGTAGCATAAATCTCTATTTATGTACTTCTAGATACTTCTCAGTGAAAATTCGGTCGAATATGTACTTACCTTCCCAAAATTGCTTTCCCACCAGCAGCAGCAGCAACACAGGCATTACGAATGGTAGCAGGCAAATTTGTAATTGCTTAGAAACACAGGTTTAACTTTTTTTTTTTTTGTCCCTAAATTGACAGACATCTGAATGTTCTAATTGAGAAGCTGAGATGTCACAGTCAGGATCCGATTTTCCCAGCTCCGGCCATGTCCATCGCCCATTGAAAACATTGTTAACGCATTCTCACATAAATTATTGTCTGGCACAGGAAGCTGCGATACCTTTCCCCATTCATCAATATCTTTGCATACTCTGAAAGAAAAGGAAGCATTCCACTAAAAAAAAAAAAAAAAATGACAAATCAGAACACCTATTCCCAATGTCTGGAAGCACTTGTCAGAATTTATTCTTTTGGGGGATGAAAAGATAGCAGTCTATCAATAGCAGCCTATTCTCTTAAATGAGCCACATTCTCCTTAAAGTGGCCCACAACTCCTCCATCTGAGAAAAGCAGAAGCATGTTTGGAATTAGGCAGGGGGGCTGGAATCAATTCTGTCATCATATTTAGGCTTCAAGAGATCTGAGTGGGCCCAGGGAGCCTTTCATAGCAGTTAGGCCACTGAATGAGAGCATAATCTCTTTACAGTTTTTCCCTCCTCCTCTCAAAGTGGCTGGGCTCCTTTCTGCCAGCCCTCCTGCACGTGAATGGGGTGGCTAATAAGCCTATTAATGAGGTTCCACAGCGGAGTGTGAATAGGTAAATAAGCCCCAATCTGTTGAGGTTCAGGAGCAAGGGCAGTAAAGCCATCATGAACTAAAGGTGACAGTTTGAACTGAAATAGGAACAACAGCTCCAGGTTTCAAGCGAAAGAAAGGACAGACAAGGCGCACATTCAGGCTCCCTCTACCCCCTACCGAGTCCTATTTTCTTTCCCATTCTTCCTCCTTTATAAAATGTCTTGAGTAGTCACCCATTTTTTCAAAAGCTCTTGAGACGTCCTTTTTCATCCTGGCAATGATACATCAATAGGGAGGAAGGAAAATGAGGACACCAATGCTCCTTTGCACCCGCGCGTTTCAAAAGCGGGACCGGCGCTGTCCCCCCTCGCCTGTGGCAGCGGGGGAGGAGAAAGAAAGTTAAATTGAATCTTTCAGCCCTGCCAGCTCTTTGTCCCCGCTGTCAGCTGGACCCCGGTCCCCTCTCAGGGACACAGTTAATGTTCAACAGGGGCAGGGTAGGAGCGAGGGGCTCCAGCTGCAGGGAGGGCACAGTGGGCCTCGGCCACATCTCCCTCGTGGAGGAGATGGAGCCCTTCCCACCTGGCATCACTTTTACCTGGCTAGGTGAGGTGAAGATGATCCTGGCTTCCTGGGCTGCATCAGGGGGAGCCCGGATGGAGGGCGTCTAGGGGTGAAGGTAGAAAGCAAGACAGAAAACAGAGTTTGTGTTTATGGAAAGATGAGGTAAGAGAGGCAGGCAATGCCTCTGAGTCACATGGGAAAAGTCACCTTAGGGAAAAGCATGGCACAGAGCTACCGAGCGCTGCTCAGTTCTACCCCCTCATGGAGCATTTCTGGGAAGCACTGGAGATGTTCATGCAATCAAAGCTTCATAGAAAGCAGCTCCTCCATGGGCACCCAGCAAGGACCAAGCTGAATCACTAGGTTGGAAAAGACCCACTGGATCCAACCCATCGAGTCCAACCATTCCTATCAAACACTAAACCATGTCCCTCAGCACCTCCTCCACCTGTACCCTTAAACACCTCTAGGGAAGGTGAATCAACCACCTCCCTGGGCAGCCTGTTACAGTGCCCAATGACGCCATGAAACATTTTTTCCTGATCCTCCCTTGGTGGAGCTTGAGGCCATTCCCTCTTGTCCTGTCCCCTGTCACTTGAGAGAAGAGACCAGCTCCCTCCTCTCCACAATCTCCTTTCAGGTAGTTGTAAAAAGTAATGAGGTCTCCTCTCAGCTTCCTCTTCTCCAGGCTAAACAACCCCAGCTCTCTCAGTCACTCCTCATAAGGCCTGTTCTCTAGCCCCTTCACCAGCTTTGTTGCTCTTCTCTGGACAAACTCCAGAGACTCAACATCCATCTTGTGGTGAGGGACCCAGAACCGAACACAGTATTTGAAGTGCAGTCTTACTAGTGCCCCATCACAGATGGATGGGGAGGGAGGCAGATTCACCAGTGCTGGGCCAGCTCACAGAGCACGTTTCCATCTACCTGAGCAAAGTAAGAGTCTAACACAGAAATTTAAATACATTTAAAATACATAAAAAGAAAACCCACACATTAAAGTTTTGAAGAACTGTGAGGAGAGCTCCTCTAGATCCTAATTCAGTCACACACATCACTGAGGGTTTATCTTCTCCACAGACAACACCAAGTGACATTTCTTCCCTGTTATTCAAGCTGCCCTGACCAATAGTTTTGCTTGACCATGCTGCGTGCAATTAAATACCCGTCCAAGATTTATCTTGTTTTTTTAAAGTTCTTCTAAAGCTAAGTGCCCAAACCCAAACTCTGGCAGTTAAAATGTTTACCTGGTTTCCAAAGCATTTATGGCTTTGATTCCTGACAGCTTTGAACTCTCTTTTTTAAATAGTGCCAAAGAAGCAAATAAAAAAAGCCCATGACAGAAAAATGTTTCCAACGACTGGCAAAGTTGCAATGTATATTTGTCGGTGACTTGGAGGGGGAAAGTCACTTCATATAAATATGAATCTTTTTTAACATAAAAGACTGCTACTGAGAGAATTCCATTCCAGAGTCCTCAGTACGGGGAGGACACGGATCTGTTGTAACAGGTCCAGAGGAGGCCACAAAGATAATCTGAGGGCTGGAGCACCTCCTATACAAGGACAGGCTGAGAAAGCTGGCGTTGTTCAGCCTGGAGAAGAGAAGACCCCAAGGAGAACTTATAGCAGCTTCCAGTGCTTAAAGGGGTTGCAGTAAAGCTGGGAAGTGGCTATTGATCAGGGAGGGCAGGGACAGGAAAAGGGGGAACAGTTTTAAGCTGAAAGAGGGGAGACTGAGATGGGATCCTAGGGAGAAATGTTTTCCTGTGAGGGTGGAGAGGCCCTGGCCCAGGTTGCCCAGAGCAGTGGTGGCTACCCCATCCCTGGAGGTGTTCAAGGCCAGGTTGGATGGGGCTTGGGGCCCTTGATCCAGTGTGAGGTGTACCTGCCCGTGGCAGGGGTGGGACTGGATGGACTTTGAGGTCCCTTCCAACCCTATACATCTTTTTGCTAAGCTGCAGAAATGATCAGTTTTGCCCATCAATTTTTGATCTCTCTCTGCATTGTGCATAGCAGAGTTTTCCAAGAGCCATTCCTCCAGGCATTAAGAACAAGCAGTTGGAAAAGAGATCATTTTCACTACTGTCAATGCCTTGTGATGGCATTTTGAGTATCAGCATTCCCAGCAGATCCTTATGCCTTGTAGCCATGTAACCTTTCTTGTGCTCCTCTCATTTTGTAAGTCTTAAGGAAAAGATTCAAAACCTAATTGTTGTTGTTATTACCCCATTGCAAGATATGTTTAAACAGGAATTATAGCGTGTTATGAACCGGGTATTGTGCTGGTGTACTGGACATTTGATGCTTTCTGCCTTTCTACATCAGCTTTCCTACTCAGCCCTGGGAAAGGCACCAAATTTGTCTGTGTCCAAGCTCTCCAGCTATGAAATGAGAATAATAGGCGCTTCCTGTCTCCCACCCTTTATCCAGTTCATCTATTTAGATGGTAAGCTACTCATTTCTGACCATGTTTTTATGCATGGCTTAGAACAATAGGACACTGATCTCAGCTGGAACCTCCAGGCACTTCCATAATGCAAATATTGAATACTAAGTAATCAAAATAAAAGCAAATCCTCAATTTATTATGTTTTCTCTCATAAAGAATTTGTCACACGCTGTCCTGGTGGAACACCTCTGGTTCTTGGGGAACATTATCTGTTCCCAAAGAGTCGGAAGCAGCATCCATTGGAAAATATCTTTGAACAGTGAGCTCCCCTGAAGCAGGCCTCAGAGAAACCATATGAATAAACCCTTTTTCAGTGCTGAGCTGGGCACAGCAAGACAGAGCCAGACTCATGAAAATGAGAAGACAAAAGCTGTGAAGACAACTTGGCTTTCTGCTACAGATCTTGGATATATTTGGTTGTTGGCCCCTGCACTTCTTACTTCTGTTTCCAGTTGATCAATACACGCTGGTTTGTTTTATTGAGGTTCTGTCATCTAACCAGACCCAGTGGTGGTTGTGGCAACTTCCCATGCAACGTTCCCATGCAATAAGATTGGATTTTTCTCTGGTGACACCACAGGATTCAGCAAGCATGCTCTGACTTCCAGGCACAACCTCAGAGCAGAAGGTGTGAAGTTAGGTTTACACCAGGGCTCCTGTTACACTTTGAACTCTGGAAGGAGCAGAATACTAGGGCAAGGATCCACAGCACAAGCATTCTGTTCATTCTGAGCAGGGTCCCGTGACCCAGCCATCTCTTGACACTGAATCCCTGCAGACCCCTTCTGCTTCCCACATCCTTTGCTGCAGCGCCAAGCTCCGAACTCCCATTCCAGTCTTTCAGAGGCCCAGCTGCAGACACAAACAGGCACAGTCACTCTGTAGCAGCTCAGATAAACGAAACATCTTTTTTTGCACTTTCCACAACCTGAATAACAAAGCACTAATTGCCTACAATTCTTTCCCTGCCTCATCCCTCAAACATCTTCCAGTTAGCATTCCTCAAGCAGATCTTAGTATTTTTTCTCTCCCAATCCTTTGCACATAGTTTTATGTCTATCTCCTGCCACAGTTTTCACAGGGATCTGCTTCTTCCTGTGCCTCTCTTTCAGTGAAAGCCATCTCTTTTATCAGCTCCTGTCCTCACTGTAAAATGACCTCTTCTTTTACTTTGCCAGATGATTAAGGTACCCACTTGAGAAACTGGATTGCCTTGGAAGGAAGCCAGTGACCTACCCAAGAAAGACTCCATGTAAAGAGGTGCATCAAAGTTTAACAACCCTTCCTCAGGCTCCGCCAGGGGAGATTTAGGCTGGACATCAGGAGGAAGTTTTTCACACAAAGTGTCATTGGGCATTGGAACAGGCTGCCCAGGGAGGTGGTTGATTCACCTTCCCTGGAGGTGTTTAAGGCACAGGTGGATGAGGTCCTGAGGGACATGGTTTAGTGTTTGATAGGAATGGTTGGACTTGATGATCCGATGGGTCTCTTCCAACCTGGTGATTCTATGATTCCTCCTTAATCCTGTAACCACATTCACAAGCTGCAGTCTAAAAATGGGATAAAACCTTAATGGCCAGGCAGATAAAGCCCAAATACAAACAGGGATTTGCTATGTGATACAGGCATGTGGAGGTCCTTAAACAAAAGCCATGGAATCACAGAATCATTTAGGTTGGAAAAGTGTTTTAAGATCATCAATCTAGTGGTAAACCTCACACTGCCGAGTCCACCACTAAACCACATCCCTAAGCACCACATCCAGACAGTTTTTGAACCCCTCCAGGGATGAGGGCTCCACTACTACCCTGGACAGCCTCTGCCAGGGCTTGGTAAATCTTAAAAGAGAAACGATAGGAAGGTTCCCCAAGTGACCACACAGACCCAAACCATCCTCTTTCTTATGCTCACACAGACTCAGAAACACACTTTCCTCTTTCACTCTTTTGCGTTATAAGGGGAGAGTTATAGGGAAGCTCAGTTTGCACAAAATGTAGACTTGCGTTACTGAGTATTCATATACTGGCAATGAATATTCATATAGGTATGAATACACAGCAACATTTTAGAGCAGTTTCTGATTTAGATGGCCAAGCTGAGGTCCTAAACATCCTTTCCACCTCTAAAAGGATAGCAAAGACTGTATCAATGATTGCTGGATGAGAAAAAAACAATAACAATCTTGCAGCTCTTCTGATTTCAAATGAGTAGAGGCACAGACACTGCTGGAGCCTCCCAGGACTGCTGAATGCCATGGATCAGGAAATGTTTTACATTGTGGATACAAGTAAGGAGGCCAGAAGCTTGATTACAGGGGAGACTTGGTTAAATATTCACTGGAATTCATTATGTGAAAACCACTAGAAAGGAGCATGTTTCTACAGGAAGGGTAGGGCAGTTTTATTCTTGCTTCTGTTGTAAAATGCTACTGATGGATACATACTCCAGCTACTGTCCTCTAGTGGGAGGAATACAGCAGGTCTGTGCGGACGTGCAGAAACACTTTTGCTGGTTGTTCGTGTTAGCTAGAGGTAGTTCTTTAATTTGCCAAGTAGAGCCTTGTACAGCCAAGACAAGTTGATTATCTGATCACCTTGCATTTGATCAGCAGGCAACAGGAGCTTTTTGGGCAAGAGGAATGTTATAAACAAGGTTTATGATGCCTTAGAGCCGTTGGTTTTTCAGTCTGAAATAACCATGAGTTAAAGACTGAGAGCAAGCTGCGCAAAAGCTTGGAGACTGAGGAAACTACATGGTGCTCTCCATCAGGTCTTGCTGCAAAAGATGATGGCTGCATCCCGGCTCACACATCCCAGCCAGTACTGGTTTGACCAGGTGCCGGTGAAGCCAACACACTGCTTATCCCACCTTGCAATGCACTCATTCCCCTTGGCTGCGAAGTGCTGAGTGAGCACCGAGTGCTCAGGGACCTTGCTCGGTGCTGCCTTCCAGCTGGCTGTGTGCAACACGAGGTCATGCTTCCTGGCCCAGTCCCTCAGCTGTTTGCAAAGATCAGGCTCCAAAAGCATAAACACAAGCAAAAAAAACCAAAAACAAAACAAAACACAAAAGAAACCCCAAAGCAAAACATCCTAGAAGATCCCCCACGATGCTTCCTGCAAGGAGGCAGCATGTGCAGGAGGATCAGGGTGGCCCCTGCCTTGCACGTCACTCCTTGCCCTGGGTGCAGCCCTGGCTCCTGCCTGGGGACCCCCACGGGCATCTGCTTCACAAGAGAAGAATCCTACACGCCATCTCCTCTCCCCACCTCCCTGGGCTGGAAGGGCCCCAAAATACTGCATGTCCTTTGAAAAGCGCTGTGGCGATGATCAGTGACAGATGATAAATCTACCAAACAAAGTTTTTAAACCAGGCTCCAATTTTTACTGGTATACTTGGCCTCATTACACGCAAGTAAGCAATTCTGCAATGAATCTGAAAGCAACAAGCTTGATTTTCATCTCAGAGTACTAGAAAAGTGCAACTGGAGTACTCTTGGACCCTCACTTACAGAAAGTGTTAGCATCAAGAGATGCTACGGGTGAAATTCCGTGCTGGTCAGTGAGGTAGCTCTACGGTACAAACATACAAAGCAGTTCCTCTCCTGTAAATTTTATTCCCTGAAGCCTTATATTCAGCAGTCTCCTTTCTGAGAGGGGAAAAAAAGGACTCTGCAGTTCCACCCTACCCAGCATGTAGCAACAGGCTCCCAATTAAACCCTGGAAAACAGAGGAGCTGAAACATTTGAAACAGAAACTACTGTGATCTCTAGCATATAGGGAAGGAGTGGGAAGGGGAACACAAGGGGTGAAAAACTGAGCTAAAAGCAAAGGAGCTGCTTTTGTGATTGTGCTGGACAGGAAAACCATCATTTACAGTCAAGGCATTACACATGGTTTAACCCTGCTTCTGCAAAAAACAGGCAGCAGTAGCCATGAGAGACTCATCTCCTGTGCCCATGTCAGCCCCAGGGGACAGAGGGTCCCTGATTTGGGGACAGTAAGAAGAAAGACCAAAAGGGAAAAGAAGCTGAATGAGGAAAGGAAGGTGTTCACGTGATGCTCCCTCTGAAACTGCCTTGAAGACAGGACATGATGTGGAAATACAAGGTTCTCCACCCACACCCCGACCTGCTACAGATCCCTTTGTTTCTGCTGGTTTGAGGGTAAAGAGCAGACCAAGAGCATTTTCCAAAGGAATATGAAAAACAAGGTTAACCCCCATCTTCCTTGCAAAAGATCCTGGAGGAAAATTATGCTGTGATTCATACTGTCTAGTTAGAGAGACCCATTTGCTTATTCCTCCAGGAAATCTGTCTGTTCCTTGGATATATTTTGTGCAGGGGTTAGCACTGAGGCTTCCTTTTCTTGGATGCCGGGAAGATCACCAAACAGACCCAGGAGAAAATTCCTCCTCATGTTCACATCCGAAAATCTGACAAATCTGTCACCCATTTAGAGCTCTTCTCTTAATAGAGAGAATAGTGCAAGAAGGAAGTTAATTTCAGCAGAGGAAAAAAAGTCTTCCAAAACCCACGTTTCCACGTTAGAATCATCAGATGGTTTGGGTTGAAAGGGACCTTTAAAAGGTCATGAAGACAAATGCCCTTGCAGTGAGCAGGGTCATCTTCAAGTAGATCTAGTTTCTCAAAGCCCTGTACAAACTGACCTTGAATGTTTGCAGGGTTGGGGCATCCACCACCTCCATGGGCGTCCTGCACCACTGCCTCACCACCTGCATTGTAAAAAAATTCTTCCTTATATCTAGCCTGGATCTCCCCACCTTATGTTTAAAACCATTACCCCTTGTGCCTTGCTACAAATTCTTCTCAAAAGTTTGTCTCCACCTTTCAGGTAAGAAGCAAGCTGCTGCAAGCTGCAGTTCTGATGAATTACAAGATATCCTCAGTAGTTTCAAGACTGGAACAAGAACAGCCTTAAATCAAGATAAATACTTCCTCAGCCATTTTCGTCTCAGGGTTGATGTCAGGCTTGTTTTTTTGTTTGGGGTTTTTTTTTTTCCCTTCTGTCCTATGGCAGTAAAACCATTTTTCTGCTTGAAAAAAGCTTTTGTAGTTCTTGGGCAATGATAAGAGAAGTCACTGGGTCTGTTCAGCCTGGATAAGACTGAGAGGTGAACTGCATAGCAGTTTACAGCTTCCTCACAAGGGGAGGAGGAGGATGAGTTCTCTGGTGACCAATAACAGGATCTGAGGGGATGGCAGGAAGATGCACCAAGGGAAGGTTAGGTTGGACATCAGGGAAAAGTTTCTCACCCAGAGGGTGGTGGAGCAGCTGGAATAGCTCCCAGGGAAGCAGTCACAGCACCAAGCCTGACAATATTCCAGAAGCATTTGGTCAATGCCCTCAGACCCATTATGTGAATGTTGGGGCTGTCTTGTGCAGGACTCTATAATCTTCATGGGTTCCTTCCAACTCAGGACGTTCTGTGATCCTGTGCGTAATTCCATGAATGTGGGACCCAGGGGGCTCCCTCTGGAGCTGGTTAGGAAAAGGCTGATAACTGGTGGGTGTGCCTGAGGGTTACAGAGCTCTGGAACATCCATGTTTGCTGGAGATTGGTGAGAAGCCATACAGCTGCCTCCTGCCACCTCCCCTTTATGTTTTATCACAAGGCAGCTGTGGCCATTTCTAATGCTTTCATGAAGCTTTTGGGTTGTTTAGCTCTCCTGGACCTTGTCCACAATACAGATGTGTCCTACACTACATTCCCATTCCCACTCAGCGGTACCTCAAGTGGTGGTGCAGCCCCTTATTCTGGGGATTTGGTGATAACTCAGAAAAAAAAATCCCAAGAGGCACCTGTCACCTCCCGAGATAAATTTCTGCTTTACAATTGCCTGCAAAGCTACCTGGGAGCCACACCCTGGCCTACTGAAGTACCGATAAGCTCCCAAGAACTTCAAAGTGATTGCTGAACCAAACTACAAGGAATTCCTGCAGAAATGTAATGTGCAGCATGCGTCTGAAGGGACAGAGAAGAGCCGGAATGGTTTAGATTAGATAGCACTGTTTGGCTTTTGAGGGGCTTGAGGAAGTGAAGGACACATAATTGTCTTTTCAAGTGTAATATTTTACTGCAGTTCACTCATGCTGCAGAGGGGTTTGCAGATAAGTGAGGGGAATTATTGTTGTGTGAGGGCTCAGTATTGCTGTCACATGACTAATCTCTCCATGATTGATTTCTCATCCAGTTCATCATTGTCCTGGGGAAAGCTCATCTGTACACACTTGGGTATGATACCTCCTATCACCATATTATTGAGTGGACCCAACTGATAGCTCTGCAGCAGTCCCTGTGGCCCCTACAGTATCATAGTTAACAGCAACAACATCAACGCAGAGACGTTTTGAGCTCTCAGTCACAGGAGAGCTGACATCCCAGCACAATACCTGCTCACCCCACTGATGACCACCCTTCCCCTGTTAGCATTCCTTGCTCATTAACACATAGAGACTTTAGAACCTGCTGTTTTCAACCATGAAATGGGGCATTAATTCATCAGAAGAGCAGCAAAAGGGAGAAATACGGTAATGCTCGTTTTCAACTAATGTGTGGAGAAAAAGAAGCGTCAGTTAATCTGAAATCCTTTTTATGACCAGACAGAAATATCTGGACATGACTTGGAGTCCAGTGCCAGCTCAGTTACTACCTGCCCTGGGGACACTATTAACACAGTGGAGATAGGGCAGCCTCTTACACACTGTTTGCACGTATCCAGCATGCCAAGCCTTCTATATCTTACAAGAACATCTGAAAAAAAGGTATAAGCAGTCAACAATACCATCCACATTGCCTGTAGTAAAGGTTTCTGCCCATTAATGCCATCTACTTTGTCCCTGACAAGGGTTTCTGTCCGTTGCACCTGCATCTTTGCCTCATCTACTGGAAATTTACTGATACCTTTAGTCACTGTTAGGTTCCAGCTCTGCTCTCTGAAGGCTTTCACAGATCTATCAGGAGTTTACAGTATGCACTTCCTTGTTAGAAGGGTGTTTTTTCCTTTCTGGTCGATATCAAAATCTTTCAAGATGTAAACAGAAGGATGTGATTCTCCTGATGGAAGGTAAACCCAAAGAGCCTGCCCTTATGGAGTTTCTCCTTACTTGAGTACTCCCCTTTTGATATCAAGATTTATTTTCCTTGAAGAAACATGCCAGCCCACACCAACAACCTGAAAAATCACTGTGCATGTGCCAGTAGAAATGTTTGCTCTGGAGTAAGTAGGAGCTTGACGAGCAGAGCCAAAGTCAAGGCTAGGACACTGAAGATTAACGGTTTATGCCACCACATAATTTACTGCCCAAACAGCATGAGGCATTTGAAAATACACTGTGTGCCTCAGGCCAATAAAGAAGCATCTGCCCAGCAAAAATCACCTGTATATGGTTCTCAACCACATGTTTTGAAATTCCTTGTGTAAATCTCACCACCTTGCCTGTTGGGACGGTGTTCTACTTAGGTCATAGTCTCCATTTCAAGGCGAGCTCCAGTCTTAAAACACCACCCTGCGTGTCTCTACTGATGAAAGCCATGAAGAACTTTCCCAGCTGTCAGCCCTGAGTGCAACCCAAGCATCACAACCAAGCAGAGCTGCTCAGGTCTGCACCTCCTTGCCAGGAAAGGCAACTTCTGAAAGGAAAATTCTTCTCTCCGTTTATTTTCAGTAAACACAGGGACACAAACGTATGCATTATTCCCCAAGACACTTTCCAAAAAAGTATTCTTTTTCCTTCAAAAGTGAAAATTCTTGTCAGTAAACATATTGTTTTTATCCTAAATGGGTCATTTTTTTTGAATGAAAGCATGAGTTTTTCTGTTGGTTTCAACAGCTACAGAGCAATAAGCTCCAAAAAGTAACACAGGTTTGTGGAGCTGCATTATATACAATGGAGAGCAATTTAGCACTGGCAGAAGGATGGGTTCTGGCTTTAGCACAGTACCAAATCAAAGAATCATTGTCTAGTGTTTACCCCTTGGGTGTTACCTGCTTTTCGCAAGATCTTCACACAAAGTAAATTGGTAATTCAGTTTCCCCCTACCCCTGCTCTGTTCACAGTGAAATAATATGTAAAAATAACAACCAACGTTTATTAGACTGATTTCCTAAAGCACAAGGGAGGGAGTCTGATGGATACAGCTGTGGGGTTGAGGCTGAAGGTTGATCAAACCAGCTAAATGAATACATTTAAATGTATTCCTAAGTGACAGGGAACAGGACAATGGCCTCAAGCTCCACCAGGGAAGGTTTAGGCTGGACATCAGGAAAAAAGTTTTTCACAGAAAGTGTCATTGGGCACTGGAACAGGCTGCCCAAGGAGGTGGTGGAGTCACTTTCCCTGGAGGTGTTTAAGGCATGGGTGGACGAGGTGCTAAGGGGCACAGTTTAGTGATTGATAGGAATGGTTGGACTCAATGATGATCCAGTGGGGGTCTTTTCCAACCTGGTTATTCTATGAAATGCAAAACCACAGGACATGCTGGAATCTCTACATCAATTTCCCCAAAAAGCACTTTCTTTAACCTACTAATTCCAGATTTTATGAGAAGACTCATTCACACACCCCACAATTGACACTATATACACACTTATTCACCACTACCATTAAGCACTCCCATCCCTTCACCTACGTTATTGTCAGCCATGCTGCAAACAACATCTTTAAAGGGCAGAGGAAAAGTCAAAAAGGCCTCATGTATTTGGCTTTCTTTTCCTTTTTCTTCTTGGTTGTTGTATAGAAACAGCTGAAATAAGCACAAAGGTTCATCTTAACCTTCGCTACCAGATTAATCTGGAAGATCTGTGCAGTGCTGGAAGAAGATGCAAGGGACTGATGGGTTAGAGGGGACGCCTATACTGGATCACATCAAAGATCCTTTTCTCACTTGCCTCCTCCTGATCCAAAAAACTGTTCTTAACTGTTCAGCACAGCCGTGGCAATAGCTTTGTTAGCTCTTGCCAGCCAAAGTATTCCCCATGGTGTAGTAACCATTTCCATACCTACCCCAGTTCATCTGCAGGGGATTGTGGATTTGGAGGTTGCTTGGGCAGGTAGTAGTGGTTTGGATGACACTACACTGCAGTTACAGCTCCTCTGTGAGGGACAAAGAGGAGAAGGAGCAGGAATACCATCTCAGGAAGGCAGCCTTGCTCCAGCCAGGGAGGTCCACAGCCTGCCAGACACAGGGGCTTTTGTCAAGCTCTCTTCTACACAGTCGTGTGCTAGGGGAAGAGTAGAAAAAATACACTCAATAGCTCGAAGTCACTGCCTCCACTTTACTTTGCATTCCTTAACTATTTAAGCACATGGATTGTTTTTACAGGAAAATGAGTAGAAAGAGGTCTGCTGTACTGTGCAGTTCATAACCTGGCCAGGGTATTGCTTCCTGAGTTAGCCTGTAGCGCTGCTATTCTGACAGGCAGTAACTCATTCCCCAGGATAAGAAAAGAGATCAGGAAGCTCTACAAAGGTGATCCAACTCCTTCTAGGTCAAGAACGTTTTATGTCAGTGAGAAGTTATTGCAGGAGTAGATAAAAATACATCACAGAAGAAACAATTCAGAAAACGCCATTTGTTCTCATTTTTTATCTATTTCTTCATGCAGAGGAGGTTGAGTTAAGATTCCAAACAGGAGAGTAAGTGATGCTTTAATATACCATTCGAAACATGCTGTTTCACCCAAGTGGAGACTTGCAAGTTCTGGTTTGAACTCCTGCATTGCCTGGGTCATGTACTTGCTTCCAGCACCAAGACCATAACTTCTGGTTGAACCAGATCGTTTAGAAAAAAAAATAACCTCATCTTAATTTAAGTTTTCAAAGAGAGAATTCATCGTGTCCCTAGGCAAATTGTTTCAGATATTAAATTCTCCAGTGGCCAAGAATGCACACCTTATTACTGGTCTGAATTCTTCAGCTTTCAGCTACAGAACCTCATTATGTCTTGACTTCATTAAAGAGCTCTTTCCCTAGACCAGAGCCTTTGTGCTAATCATTTGTCCATGCAGTAACACACAAGCTGTCGGAGAGAGCTCGCATGGAGTAGCCAGTAAACTGAGTGTAAATTTACTATACAGGAATTTCCTAAAGTAACCTAAATTAAGGCTGGTTATCCAATCTTTTCTATAGACCAATGTAACCCTTAGAGGAATCTCAAGCATGGGCTGTGTGATGGGAGTGTTTCCAGAACAAATCAGCTGGGCCATATAACCCGCAGCAGAGGCAGCACATCACAGCTTTGCTGGTGGCTCCAGGTGGGAAAGAGCCCTCGGAACTGCACACCACTCCTGCTCCCCCATCTCGCAACCTGATCCCCATGCTCCAGCCAAGGGCAGCAACCCAGGGCATGGACAGCTCTGGCCCCAAGCACACCCACCATGCAGGGCAGTGCTCCTGGAGAAATCGTTCTTATCACCAAGTGCTCCTTGTACAATCCTTGTTCTCAGAGGTTACTCCCCTGCACTGTGATACGCTCCATTGCCTTCTGAAAAGCCTGTGGTCACATACCTATAGCGCTTCTGTAACTATTCTCTTTTTCAATTAAATAGCAGACTAAAGGAGAGAGATGATTTGCAGCAAATGGGTTTGGGAAGCAGAAGTAAAGTACTGAACCATAGAATCATTAGGCTTGGAAAAGATTGTTAAGCTCATCCAGCCCAACCACTAACCCAAACCTGCCCTGACTACCAAACTATGTCCTGAAGTGCCATGTCTACACAATTTTTGAACCTCCTCCCCAGAGATGGTGATACCAGCACTGCCCTGGGCAGCCACTTCCAACACTTCAACACTCTTTTGGTAAAGAATTTTTTCCTAATATCAAATCTAACCCTCCCCAGCACAACCTGAGGCCATTTCATCTCATGCTACCACTTGTTACTCAGGAGAAGAGCCCAGCACCCACCTCACCACAACCTCCTTTCTGGGAGTTACAGAGAATGATGAGGTCTCCCCTCAGCCTCCTCTTCTCCAGACTGAACAACCCCAGGTCCCTCAGATGCTCTCAGAACCCTTGCACTCCAGACTTTTCCTCAGCTTCATTCCCCTTCTCCAGATGCACTCCAGCCCCTCAACACCCTTGTAGTGATTGGTCCAAAACTAAATAGAGGATTTATTCAGCATTTTGTATATCAAAATAATTGAAACACAAATCAAACCTGGGGTCATTTACAGTCTGGTGACCCATCACTGCTGCCTTTCATCAGGCTCCTCAGTAACTCACAGGGCACGAGGCATCGGGGATGGAGGAGCACGCCAGAGTGGAGCCTTTCTTGCCCTGTTGAACATCCAACAGTCTCGCCCCAGGTCACAGGCAGCTTCCCCCGGCTTTTGGGCAGAAGAACAGTAAAGCCCAGCATTTCTGACAACTCTTTGTGCAGAAAGACAGAGAGAAGTTCTTCAGAAAGCTAGACGTATTGTCTGAAAGTGAAAAGGGGACTGTCAGCATGGAGGGAATCAAAAGGAGAGCTCCCAGAAGCCTGGTCTTGGGACTGAATATATCAGATATTTTCATTAATATTCTTGGCACAGGAAGTAAAAGCACACTAATGAATTTTGCTGATAGCCTAGTATTGGGAATTACTGTCAAACAGAGGACAGGAACATCCTTTCTGGGAGACTGAAATAAAGTAGACTGAATTCATTGCAACAATGAATAGAGTTGTGCTGTTCAGGATTAACAATGACATTTTATGCCAAGCTTGCCAGCTGGCAATGACAAAAATTGTAGAAGACAGAAATTTTCTAACTTCCAGATAACTTCCAACTATTAAGGAAGATTCTGAAATACTTCTCTAGCTGGTAGTGAGGGCAATTTCCTACCTAACCTTAAGCTACAAGTAGATACAAGAGGACGACATGAGGTAGTTGCACCCAAGACCTGATGAGAGGGTTTACTGTCTCCAGTAGAGGAACTTTGAACTCATATAATGTCCCAGGCTGGAAAGAACCTGGAAGGATCATAGAATCCAACTCCTGTCCCAGTAGAGGACAACCCCAACATTCATACTGCAGGCATTGGCCAAATGCTTCTGGAATATTGTCAGACTTGGTGCCATGACTGCTTCTCTTGGGAGCTGTGCCAGCACCCTCTGGGGGAAGAGCCTTTTCCTAATATCCAACCTAACCCTCCCCTAGCATCTTCCTGACATTCCCTCAGGCCCTGTCACTGGTCGCCAGAGAGAAGAGCTCAGCACCTGCTCTTCTGTGTTCCCTTGAGGGAACGCAGCTGCTCACATCTGCTCTGCAAGCCAATGGGTGCTTCTGCTAATTAAACCCTATTTAGGATGACTATCTCTGCTACTTTTAGTTGTGTTCTTTTTAGTGTCATCACTGCAGTCAAGCTGAACGTCATAGCTCCACCTGTATGTTTCTTTGCCAAATATTCATTCAGAAGCGTTCGAAGCAGACCTTGCTCTAGACTGCAGGACCTTCTTACCCAACAGCAGAGATCTCCCTCGTCCTCAGCAGCAGACCTCTCTCTACAAACAAATACTTTGTGAAAGTGCTCAACTTTGTGCATATGAAATGCTACAGTGCTAAACACATCACACGCTTCAGAGGGAAAAGGTAAGGTACATAAGGTCACTGTCTTCTTAAGTTTCTGCAGCATGGCTAGATGAAAGCACAAACCACCCATAACAAGAAGGTTTGATACTGAGCAGAGCAGAGGAGGAATATAAACAGTAAAGCTGAGGTGCAAGTAAAAGCAGGAATAGGCTTTAGCACACCCTCAGTTCCAAGCGAATTGTTACACAGGGCACCAAGTCTCAATTTCTCCTGCAAGGAGTAAGATGTTTCCAGCAAAACCCAAGTTAGAAATAGAGATATTTGCAATACTTTTATTACCATTCTAGTTCATCCAAGATGATGTGTCTGGTTTGAAAGTCACAAAAAAACACACTCTTGTTAAAAATGCTGCCAAAAAGCTAAATGAAAACAGCCCATTGCTGAAGTCTGTGTTTGCAGCATTACCAGTGGGTTTTTCAGGGGTGTTTATATAGACTGAGTTTCATTTAACAAGGCAAAAGCCAGAGCTCTCACATATTCCATTATTTCTGTGCAGGTCCTTCTCACCAGGGTTAAGTCTTTACACTACTTCCAAGCAAAGCAGCCAAGAAAAAGAAGAAACAAACGCTACTACTACTGAGCATAGAGGCCTCCTTTGCAAGGAATATGATTTATGGAATGAAGTTCCTGGCGTGTCTGCCATGGGCTGTCACAATGTGTGCCTAAAATCCAAGGCTGAAATCTGATCCCTATTCCTTCCAAGGCGTGTTGTGGCTTCTAGTAAGTTCTTCTGAAAGTGCAAGCAACCCTTTTCTCGTGAGCTGTGCTCTTTCTACATGCTGCTCTGCCTTAATTCCATGTCCACCTATCGAAGTGCTGTTTGGGGGGGGATGGAGGGCCCTCCTAATTTCCCCCAAAACTGGTGTCAGTGAGCCCTGCTTTATTCAAACTTCTGGAAACTGGAGACTTTTTAATGCAATTTGGAGAACTGATGTGCTTGGGGAGACACAGAGCAAAGCTTATCCTGAGTAAGGCTCTGTGTTCCTAGTGTCTTTACCTGTCCACTGCCTACATTTGTGCATTGGACACCTGACTGCCAAGAACTGATCCCTGATGGAGATCTTATTCCATAAGCTGCCAAAATAGCAAGGAGACAATAGCAGCTTGAGGCTCTCTGACTTTTCCTGGCCCTAGACTGTTGATGTAGAAGACATTTCAACCCCTTTCTGCAGTCCCTCCATCATTCCTACATGAATTAAATACCTTTTCAGCATTAAGCTTTTCCTCAGCTGCATTTCAAGCCCAGAAAATATTTTACCTCTAATAAGAAATCCTCCTCATTTTGCTGCTGTATTTAAAGTTGTCGAGATAGCAGAATTTGTTCACCATTGTGGTCTACCTCGCCTTGCCGCAGCATTATTGTAGGACCCCTTTTTGCCAGCCTCCCCCAGGTTGTGAGCCAACCCAGCCCTCACCCACAGGTCTCATCACATCACGTGCTGGTTGTTTCCACGTGAGGACCTCAGGTTGGGGAGCCGCCGAAGAGCAGAGGTCACAAGCTCCTGATGGACTTCATTAGTGAGGTTTGCAAACACACAAACAACCAGCTATGATTCTGGATAAAAGCCAGTTCTACAAAAGAGAAGCATTGCCAACTTATACTATCTGCGTGATGAGCAAATATTTTCTAAGAGCAGCAGCTAACGAACTGACAAAGTTTTCCCCAAAACAAAGAGACAGGCATAATGAAGTTAAACCAAGCCAGCCTGCCCGGTGACTGCGTGTTTGCTTCAGTGGGTTTTGGCACTGACCCCACTGGAGCCACAAAGTTTTGAAACCCTTGCGTTTCTTCATTCTCATCTTTCAGTTTTACAGTAGATGGTTTTTCCCACAAACGTCTCCGAGGCCGCATGGGCCTAGGTCCAGCTCCCATTAAGGTCAGTGGGAGTTCTGCCACCAGCTTCCCTGTGGGTCCCAGCCCTCTCCCATTGTATTACATTTCCAACTGCAATTGGAGACAGCTTATTTCAATTTTTTCCTCTCCTAGTGCCCACAATGGGCAAAGTACTTCCCAAACAGAAAAGAAGGTCCCCCTGGATGTCCCCAAATTCTCAAGAGTTCTGCAGAAAATTTTCTAATTAAATACATTTGACGTGCAAGATTACTAATGTTCTCTAATAATTTAAAGTCTTCTTTCTCATGTAGCTTTGCTTTACTGGAAATTAGCAGGGATTAAACCCTGTTTCTGTAGAAATTTACGGGAGTTTTTCCAGTTAGCTTTATTGGGGCCATGTTGTTTTCCTTCATCTCAGTCTTTAACGCTATGAGACCACTACTGAAACTGTCCCACCAGGAACCACTGATGACGCAAGGGTCAGTTTGTCACTGCCAGTCACATGCTTGCCTGGCAGATTATCTTAATAAAAATGCACCAAAAAGATCCATAAAAGGAATGGAAATGCATACAAAATGTATTAATTTATCTTCAGAAAAACAGAAGCCTGAAGCAAAAGATAATTGTACTCAAGGAGTAGTGAATACAGACAAAGAGCTAACAGTAAAAACTGCAGGGCAGTAGCTCACAGCTCTTACCCAGGACTGTTAGGAAGTCCATAGTGAGGATTTAAGAAATCTGATGTAGTTGAAGATTTTTCTGCTCACTGCAGGGGGTTGGACTGGATGACCTTAATGATCCCTTCCAACACAAACCATTCTATGATTGTAAGATTCTATGAAATGCAACACTGCTGAGAACCACTTGGAAGTGAGAACACGAAGCATAATTCTGCTTGCAGAGGACTTCAGTCCCATATTAATGGTTGATTTGGATGACCCAATTACTCTTCAGAAAAAAATAGACTTAGTAAAGTTTCCACCAGACAGCAAACCAATAAACAGTAAAATTTTTGTTACAAAATCTGATGTGAAGTATTAAGGTAAACTACTACTAGCAGGCACCAACCTTGAACCTTTAGATGAAGGCTTCGAAACAAGCAGTTTAAAGACATCATGGACATCCCAAAGTGGGGATTTCATGTAGGAGACATGAATTTAAAGTCATGAACAAAACATCTTTAAGCACGAGGAGCTCAATCTCTTCACCTTAACAAATAGATTAGGGGGCATATATTTGGAACTCTATCTGGCTAGCTAGGAGCATTCAAGCAATGGCTGCCAGCTACCAGAAAAAACAACTGACAGTGAGTAACAGCCCTCATTTGTTGTATGTGCTACAGCAATCCGTGACATCTTGTTTTCATTCTTTGAGGGAAACCAGCCCAATTACATTTTGTATTCACAATCCAGACTTGAATGCAGAAGTCACTTCATAGATGGCCCCAGCTACACAACTTCTTCCATACTTTGGGAGAAACGTATGGATTTGTTATCATTGTGTATTCACTTTACTGTCACAGATTAATTACAGCATCCAACAGTGCCATTTTGCCACCAGCATACTCCTCCTCCTCTGGAGTTTTTATCAATTATCCCTATTATTTGGTATGTTAGGGACTTAGCCTTCAGTAGCCTGGAAGGGCTCTGCCTCCTTCCAAGAGGCTGCCTGCATATGGAAGATCCTGCATTTAACCAGTGCCCCTGTTGAGACATTTTCATTATAGATCCAGGCCTCAGTGGCCCATTGGAGATCAGAGGAAGAAAGCCATTAGAAAAGCCTAGAGCAAGTAAGACCCTGTTGTGGAGATGGGATCCTTAATGGGGACATTCTCCCAAGTGAAAGCATGTATTTCTGCTGTGCCAGGCTTGCTCAGGTAGTCAATGTGGAAATGCGTCTAAATTCTTTTAGAAATGCACCTCGGATATATGTAGGCATCTTACTTTTGGTCCATTATTCCCTTCTCTACGTTGATCTCAAACATCTGCTATGATTGCTGTGCTGCTCCATCAGCCTTGACAGCATTAATACTGCCTTTTTTTGCTTGCGAAAAACAGGTTGTGGTCACTGGTAGCTCCTCAGCTGCCAGATCACACTGTGTTTATCAAGGTAACGAACACTACCTGCACTCTTTATTTACCAACAAAAAACTACCACACTTTTGGGTGGCATGAAACCAAAAGAAGAACTCCAAAACTGCTTCCTGCTGCTGCTGGAAACAGGCAGAGCCAGGAAGCCTCCAATAGTATCAGTCTTGGATGAGATTGCAGCAGCTGGGAGTGAGTTAGAGCATCCCTCCAGCCTGTCACAGTGTGTCAGAGGAGCCTTGATGGAGCTCCAACAGTGAAGGTGTACAAGTAAAGGCCACATCTATGCACCAATTTCTTTGTTATCTGCCTTTTACACTGGCCTCCAGGCTGGCTAACTGTCTGCTGTGACCAATAGGTTTGTGCACACCTGAAGATACATAAAAAATTCTACTCAGTAAAAGACAGACATGAGCAAATCTTGGAGCATGTACAGCAATAATTAAAGTGATGAATATCCAAATTAGGATGTTGAACCACAGTATCTTCCGTTCCAGTCACAACTCAAAGGCCACCATTAAGTTATTGTCAGAGAGTTTAGGTTCTGCCTGTCACCTAGCAGAAGATTTGAAGGGCATATCAGGCTTAGTCCCTCTTTATCCCCCTTTTCTCCCCTCTGCATTTTGATGGGTGGGGAACAAAGAAACAGAGAGCATGACTGCAGTGTAAACGCCCAAGGTGGGAGTTCCCTGTGTTCCTCTGCCTCAAGAGTGACCTGCCAAGCCCTTCTGACTGAGTTACACTAGCATCAAAAAGCTTGAAATAGCTACCCCCTTTCTGGGGGTCTGCTGGTTTTTGCAGCTGTAGAAAGAGATACCTCCTTGATTGATGTGCTCTCATGAACAAGAGAATCCGTTACCTTTCTAGGATAAATGACAAATCCGCCCTCAGTTCAGGCAGAGCCCATTAACCAGCTGGTGGCTTCTCAGTGACTTCAGTGCCATTTCCTGCTGGAGCTTGAACGGAGACCTGGAAATAGGGTACCCTGAGCGTGAAGATCTTATGGCTTAGAAGAGAAGGCAAGTTGGAGACCTTTTAAGTGACACCATACTTTAAGTTTTTGCACTACAATATCCCACTAAGGATGGCAGACCTTTGATCAAATGAGATAGGCATCTACAGGGAATCTAAGAAAGAGAAATACACCATGTCCGTTTCTTTAACACTTTAAAGCATGCATAATATCACTTTGAATACTTTAAGAGAGCTTTTACCTGTAACTATCAGAACAAGCACCATCATCCATGACCTAAAACATAACCCTGAAGCCTCAAATCAGCAGAGCTAGTGTTATGGAACATGTCTAAGTCCTACCAAAGCTCATAAAACTTAAAGGTATGCTCACATTATTTGTTCAAAAAGGATCATGTCAGGGATATAGTTGAAGAACTTCCTGGGTTCAAGGAATCGAGCTGAAGTCATTGTTCCTGGTTTCTCTTCTGTTCTCATTATTTGTATGTTCATTACAAAACATCTTCACTTTTTCCTCCATCTTTTACAACAGAACAGAACAGCTGTAGACAAGATTCCTCTCCCATTTGGGGCACATAACCCTGAGCATGGGCAATATAAACAGGCTCAGCTGAATAAAGCAAATATAGATTTTGCTAGTGGTTTTTCAATATCTAAGGAGACTTACACTATTTTTTTAAATATCAAAAAAGTAAAAAAAAAAAAGCATATGCAGTCAGAAGTGGTTATATACTTTGCAAGTATTATTAAAATGAGAATTGTCCTGAACATACTGAATGTATTTTCCTAGTTTCCCATAATGGAGCCCAGGCTGGCATTGCTTTAGACGTTTCACTGCAGAAGAAATGTCAAGCATGCACTCATCCCCCTGACTGCAGTTCAAATCAAACAAACTGGGCTAGACATCTAATAACAGGCTTTGTTCGCTCAAGAATGGCAGCTATGGAAATATGCCTCCGTTTATATATTTTCATACACACGATCTGAAAAGGACCCTGCAAAATCAGCAGGGGCTGTTTCTGTTTGAAATGACCAGTTTCAGGCTGCTTATGAACCAGGTTAAAATCATACAAAGGAGTTTCAGTCAGAATGCCTTCATAATTCAGTTTCCCCATCACAGATTCCAATTCATATAACAACCTTTTTCTAACTAATAGAAACTGGAGCAGGTCCAGAGGCTAGAAGATGATGCAGAGACTGGAGCATCTCTGCTATGAGGGCAGGCTGAGAGAACTGAGTTTGTTCAGCCTGGAGAAGAGAAGTCCTTAGAACAGACCTCTGCTACTTGAAAGAGGTTATAGGAAAGCTGAGAAGGGACGTTCTACAAGGGCATGCAGTGATAGGACAAGGGGAATATCTTTAAATTCGTGAGGGGCAGGTTTAGACTAGACATAAGGATGGAATTCTTCACAATGGGGGTGGCAAGGCACTGGAACAAGTTGCCCAGAGCAGTGGTGGTTGCCCCATCCCTGGAGGTGTTCAAGGCCAGATTGGCTGGAGCTTTGAGCAACTAGATTCCAGTGGGAGGTATCCCTGCCCATGGTAAGGGGTGGGACTGGGAGAGCTTTGAGGTCCCTTCCAACCCAAATCATTCTATGATTCTACAATACGTACATGGAAACTTGTATTACCAAACCTTGAAAGTAAATCAGAGCTAATAGTTTAAATTTATGACATGCCTTGTTCGCTAGTTTTAGCTAGCTGCAATGTTAAACTGAAGAACAAGCAGGATTTATAGCCTGTTTTT
The DNA here is from genome assembly GCA_033558105.1 of Coccyzus lansbergi. NCBI lineage: Eukaryota > Metazoa > Chordata > Aves > Cuculiformes > Coccyzidae > Coccyzus > Coccyzus lansbergi. Next base: position 3,856,542 of record JAUMJK010000248.1, read on the forward strand.
AAAATAAAAATTAAGATTTAAATTTTAATTTTTTGTTTAAGAGATGGGCCGAAGACAGGAGAGCCCATTGTGAGGCTTACAGCTGCTCTGTCTTTGGTGTGGCTTGCTATTCCCCCTTTTAGAAACCAAAAGCTCCTTTTCAACTGGCATCTGCCAGCTTTGCAAGGTTCCACAGCCCATTGCACTCCACTCGCATCTCTCTACGCTATCAGGAATCAACTTTAGATAGTTCTGTCATCGCTGGAGGTGCCTTCATAAGTGGACCCTCAAAATCAGCAATCCAGTGCCTTTGCATAAGAATATACATTAACCTCATTTTATTTCTGAATTCCTACGCCTTAATTCTAAATATTTACCCTAGCAAACATTACCCAGCCTATGGATTCCAGATGCAAACAGCATGGTACCTCCTCCTCGTGGCTGGCCTGAAGGCTCCCGAGTGTCCAAAGCACCAGATGTACTTTCCTCCAAAACTTCTTCTTATCGTGCTAATACAAAGGGTCACAGTGACAGCGTATGAAGGGAGTAAATATGCAAACTGAGCCATTAACTGTGCCCAAAAAAACCCCTGTGCTTGGTTACCAGGACTGCAGCATGCCACATCTGCCCTGCACAGAAATGCTTGCTTACACATCAGTCGAGCAGCTGTAGAGAGCTGCAAGCACCCCAAACACCCTCTGACCACAGAAATACTACCTCAATTAATTATAATATGTTGATAGCATGAGCTTAAAAACATAAAAGTACAAGATCAAAAGAAGGGAGGTTACCTGTCAGCCCACTTCTTTATTGCTCTTGCCAATTAATACATCAAACAGGGGGCACTTAAAAAATAATTTGCAGAATTAGCCATCCTGGAGAAGGACATCACTCCCAAAAGGACACTCGCACAATTTACCAGGGAACCGTCTGCACCACAGAAACTGCAGCAGAGATGCACTAAAAATGAAAATCAACAGCACTTAAAAGCAAACGTCCCAGTTGAAGATATGGCAAAAATGCCTGAGTCAGCTCTAATAAAGACTTTTCTGATTAGTATTTTCCTTATGAGACTGGCAGGGATGATTTATCCTTTTCATGCTTCCCCAGAGCAAGCAACTCTCTCTCTCTTCCAGCAGCCCTGGCGAGGTACTGCTCCCTCTGCTTTCTGGGGCTGTCTTGTTTGGCTGCCCTCACCCCTGGAGTTTGTTTTCCTGCTGCTGTGATTCTCCCGTTGCTGGTATAAACAGGAGTAGAAGTCTCCTACATCACTTGGGTTCCATTTACTTCAGTGAGATCTCCTGGTTCCACGTCCACAAAACCTGAACCAGGTCCTCCAAGTCCCAACCCTTTCAAAGCCAAGGCTCCCACCAGAAGCCTCCCATGAATTTCGTAGCATCACACTAAAGCTGTATCAGCACATCACCCTCGGAGGCTTTCATCACATCTCTCATATAATCTCTTACCTTCACACTGCAGAGTTCACAGAGCAGGAGACACACCTCCTTTTGCTTTGAAAAGCTCCTGATATATTCTGGCAGCACCAGAAACAAATTAATCAATCCATGTAAAGCCCAGTTTGAAACAAGCATCCAAACAGCTGAGGGGGGATCAAATAATTGATAGTGACAGGTATTAATGGGGCAAACAAATTTACTGGAGCTGCAATTACACCCAGGTTGTACTGTTAACTGTCTGATGAGACTTAACACCTAGCTAATTAGCTGTAAAAAGTCATTTCCACGTGCCACCACCTTCATTTACTCAGGAAGGCAAGCAGAGTGTCTGACAATTGCCGTGGTGATCAACCCAGGACTAGCAGCTAATCCTGTTTTATTACCATCATTAGCCAAATCCTTGGACCATTCCCAGAGCAGCTGTCTGCTCTCCAGCCTCTGCACCTCCACATACAGCTTCTCCGCACAGGTTACTGCCTTTAAGCAGTCCTTTCCTCCCCGTTATCCATCTCACAGGAGAGATATTCAGACTACACAGATGGCCTGAGGTCTTGTCTTCTGGTCCAGCACAGCCTGGCTAGCACACCACCTCCCACCTGGAGCTCCAGGAGGGGCTTCACCACAGCTGGATTTGGTTCCAAAAGCTAAACTCCCTCTCTGGAGGCTGGATGTGTCCAGTCCTCCCTGAAAACTGCTCCCACCTGGGCTCCACTCAGCCATCCTCATCACTGCTCCTGTGCTTTGCTCTCCCCTAAGCGCTGTGCTCTCAGAGAAGGCACCACTAAACTCTCAGTAAAAGGGTCGAAGCTGGCCAAGATCTAAAAGTGTTTATTAAAAAAATCCTTAAAAGATTTAAAACATAAAAGACTAATGTAACCAAGGAGAGGGCATGTACAGAGTCTGCAGTATCGGGCCGGGGTGGGGAGGATGGGGATTTGTAACCCCTGAGAGGTGAAAATGTGTAAAGAACCGTGCCAGGGAGCAAAACTGGGGAGACTAATCCATGAACATTCAGAACTGAACATATTTCAGGGAGAGGCGAGGAGAATAAATGAAAAGCATTGTTGGAGCCTTGCATGAAACAGTTTGCAGGCTTTATTTATTTAACTTCAACTGGTCCATGGACTTCTTTTTCCAAAAGGCATGTGTCTTTTCATTAAAAAAAGGTGGTAAAGTACAGCTTTAAAGGATATTTTCAGTACTCAAGTTATTTTACCTGCATGGCAAGGAGCAGGCAGGCTTTCTTCCAACCTGAAGGGAGAAACAAAGAACAAACTCACACCCGTGCCTTATGCCAAAGTAAGTAAACAACTGCACTGTGAGTTATGGGACCTTAATTCTCTCAGCTTCAGTCTCTTGTTTGCTCACCCAACTCCTTTTTGTCATGGCAGAGGGCCATTTCAAAAATCCTTTATCTGCTACAATTTACATTAAGATCTCTGCTTTACAAAGTATGTCACGGAGAGTACAAACCAACATCTTCGAGCCTGGATGCCCAGCATTGGGTTTCTCAACATACACTCCCTCTCCTGAGTAGAGCTATCCAGTTCCTCATCAGACAAAACTTCACTGGACTGTTTTGCTTTCTCAGATGTTACAATTACGTTTGTTCCATTACAAATGCCTCAAGCCAGACACTCAGATTTTGAGCTGTTCAAAGTCTGCCCCAACTGCTTGTCATCCACCCCAGGAATCTGTGAGTGTATCGATCCCTACTTACTGTGCCAGGAACCCTGCCTGATAACCAGGAATACCACCAGATGGAAGGAGATGAGGGATGACTCTTGGGACAGAAGAAGAGAATGGAGCAGAAAATACCAGAAAGTAACCTTAGTGACATCATACGCTAACTTAGCTGACTCAAAGCACTTTCTTTCTGCACTCTTTACGCAGTGTCAAATGACAGAATCAATAATGTTATCATGCACCAGCCTGCACAAGCCAAGCCTTGCCAATCATCCCTCACTCGTTCTCCCTGCGCTGTGCCCCGCTCTGCCATCCCAGTGAGCTGAATTGCCCCTTTGTTATTTCAGGTACAGTCACTAGCCCTGGTACAAGCCCATTCCTCCTCCTCAGAGTCCCCATTGTCCCTGCTTGTTTACAGTGGGCGCATTTGCACTCTGTAGCATCGGGGACATCTGGTGACTAGCAGCACTAAGCATCGGGCAGCCGCCCAGCCTCCTCAACAAGGCCCTGAAACAAAGCTCATCAGTATCTCTTTGTATATCAGCATCTCAGATGAGAAGAGATAAGATAAACCAGGTTTCTGATGTAGTGACTTATCTTTCATTTCCTTCACAGTGTCATAATCCTCGATAGGAAAAAAACTAAACTGACTGCAGCTGGTGACCTCCAAGTCAAAAGCCATAAAGTGATGCTGAGGCACCTTCTAGGCAGTTAACGTGTATGGAACAGCCTGATGCTCTGTTTGTGATATATATTCTCATGCAATGCCATATAGTTCAGTGATCCCAGGCCAAAACCCTAACTGGAAACAACCAGTGGGTGGGAGGTTTTCAAAGCAGCATAGATGGGTGGGAAGAGTTTCCAGACACTCAGTGTTTGCCTTGTCATTTATTGAACTCCAGTTTCACCAAGAAGGGCTTGGAGCAACCTGATCCAGTGGGAGATGTCCCTACCCATGGCAGGGAGGTGCGACTGGATGGGCTTTGAGGTCCCTTCCAACTCAAAGCATTCAACTCAAGCATGGCTTATATCAGAAACGGTGTGACCAGCAGGTCCAGGGAGGTTCTTCTCCCTCTGTACTCAGCACTGGTGAGGCCGCTCCTTGAATCCTGTGTTCAGTTGTGGGCCCCTCACCACAAGAAGGATGTTGAGGCTCTGGAGCGAGTCCAGAGAAGAGCAACAAAGCTGGGGAAGGGGCTGGAGAACAGGCCCTATGAGGAACGACTGAAAGAGCTGGGGTTGTTTAGCCTGGAGAAGAGGAGGCTGAGAAGAGACCTCATTGCTCTCTATAACTACCTGAAAGGAGGTTGTAGAGAGGAGAGAGCTAGGCTCTCTTCCCAAGTGACAGGGGACAGGACGAGAGGGAATGGCCTCAAGCTCTGCCAGGGGAGATTTAGGCTGGACATCAGGAGGAAGCCTTTCACACAAAGGGTCATTGGGCATTGGAACAGGCTGCACATGGGGGTGGTTGATTCACCTTCCCTGGAGGTGTTTAAGGCACAGGTGGATGAGATCCTGAGGGACATGGTTTGGTGTTTGATGGGAATGGTTGGACTTGATGATCTGATGGGTCTCTTCCAACCTGGTGATTCTATGATTCTATGATTCTGTGATTCCACAATACTATGATCTTTTCACTACTCATGCCCTTTTATTGTAAGAAACAGCCAGGAACTGTGCTCTCGTCATGTCTGCCTTCTGCTCTTGATCAGGTTTCCCTTTCTCCTCCAGATCAGTAAGCTTGATTTGCAAACAGCTTTGGAGAGGGCAGATTTCCTCACAGACAGCAAGGAAGAAGGCAGAAAAGAGACATTGAGACTAACATAAAGGAGAGAGCAAGGCTAGGGGAATTGAAAAGGTGTGAGGCACGGCTTGGGGTTGAATGATTGATGCGAGGTCTAAAGCAAAGCCGAGACTGTGATGAGTTTCATTTTCATAAAAAACAGTGCAGTCATTATGTGGTGGCCAGAAGGCTGTACGGCACTAAACATTGCTGAAGTTTAAGAGCTTTTTTTTAAGAGCTCGGATCCTAAAATATCATGTGTGGGCACCAGCAAGCAGTTATTTGTGGCTAGTGGTTACCAATGGACATAGAACCCAGCTGCCATAAACATTGCAACTTTATTTTCTTCCTTTGTACTGTCGTATCCAAAATGTGCCAAATAAAACACACTCTTCTAAACAGACCTGCTATTATTTTATGGGCTCTCCATGCTGGGTTAGAAATTGCAGTGTCATGAAAACATCCCTTAAATAAATAATTAAACCCCATATTCCTCAGACAAGGTCTTTCATCTCAAAGGAGCCCACGTAGTCTCACAAACCAACACCCCCTTGCACCCCGGGACAGGTAACAACATTCAGCAACACCTCTCAGGGCCAGAAAAGGTGGAGTAAATGTTGAATGGCAGTTAACAAGCAGTGGAAACGCAAGTAGTAAAAAAAAAAAATCCTTACTGGGAATCAAGCCAATAGGCTGGAGCAAGAGTCCCTCTGTGGAACCATCAGATCAGGATCCTGTCGTGACAGCTCCTTGGGGAGATGGGCACCTCCAGCATTTAATAGCTCCTAGCAGATTGATAAACATTAAACTGAACATTATGGATGCCCCAATCCCAGATGTTTTGTGAGAGTTCTCCCACTAGCCACTGAGCACGTGATATCTGATATCACCTTGGTGCTCCAGGTAGCTCGAACACGACAAAGCACAAACTACTTCATCTCTTGGAGCTTATTACAAAGATATAAATTCTACTTGATTTCTATGCTGGTTTTGTCCATCTGCAGAAAGCAGCTTTGCCTGAAAATACATTGGTGGTCCATGAAAATACCCAGTATGCTTCTTCCTCGGTGTTTGTGTGCCTCTGTGGGCGTGGTTTACACACACAAGTAAAAGTGCTATCCCGTAGATTTTACAGCTTGTTTTGCAACAAAGCAAGTCGATGACTGCAGCTGAAGGGTGGAAACAAGAATTGATTCCCAAGACACAGTAAGGAAGTGTGTGCTTACGACAGGGCTACCTGTGCTGCAGTTTCTAGAATGAAAGTCAAGACGGAGAGGAAAATGAGCAGCTTACCAGAAAGGATGGATGATAAGAGATTTACAGAGTTTTTCCAAGGGAGGAAAATGGCTTTGCCTGACGTAGGTTCAAATGAGTCAGAAATCTGAAAAAGCCTACTCAGTGCCCAGTTATGAAATATCTATCTTTTTAACCTGGACACAGCATTTTTGGTGATCCAGACTGAGAAACATGGACAAGACCACGGCCTCAGAGCAAAATACAACTCCTATTCAGCACTTCAGTGGAAGTGAAGTCTTCCTGGACGGGTCTCCAGCCACCAGCCACAGTTAGGGTGTTTGGGCACTCAGTCACAGCCAGGCAACGTTCACTTTCAGCTGGAAGTGCAGTCAGATCATAGTTCCACAGGAGATACAAGCAGACATCCAAAACCCGATGCAGCAATGGTTACTTCTGTGCAGATACTTTAATTTTTCTTAATAAAAACCTACAGTACTTAGGAGAATCACCTCCTTCAAGGTAAATCCACTCATTTCTTTCCATTCAGCTTCATTCTGAGAGTCAAGTCCATTATTGTATGAATTAAGCTGGTTAAATACCACCTGGCAGTAAAAACACATTTCAGGGATTACTTTGATTAGCATCCCACCAAAAAGAAACCTTCTCCTTTTATACTTATTGAATACATTGAGAAAAGAAATGAGAAAGCATGTTGTGGGTTTTGTCATTTTGCTCTCATTACTTGTCCTTTCAGGTGTGGAGGGACACTTCAAGTAAGGAAGCAGAGCAGAGGACTATTTGGCCATCATTAATCAGAGAATCATAGAATGGTTTGGGCTGGAAGGGACCTCAAAGCCCATCCAGTCCCACCCCCTGCCATGGGCAGGGACACCTCCCACTGCATCAGGGGCTCCAAGCCCCATCCAACCTGGCCTTGAACACCTCCAGGGATGGGCAGCCACTTCTGCTCTGGCCAATCTGGGCCAGGGCCTCCCCACACTCATAGGAAAACATTTCTTTCTAAAACCTTATCTCCATCTCCCTTCTTTCAGCTTAAAACCATCCCTCTCACCCTATCCCTGCTGTCCCTGATCAAGAGCCCCTCCCCAGCATTCCTGTAGGCTCTCTTCTATAGAACTGAAAAGAACAAGAAGGACAAGAACAACAAGGCCATACCATAAAGCCCCATCATGCTCTCCTCCAAATTCTGCTATAGCAGGAATGTCAGGAGAAATGCTGATTTTCTGTTGGGCTATGTGGAGCAGCACTGCCCTGGAAGTGATGCCAAGGCTCCGGCACAGCCCTGAACCATGACTGCTACGCTTGAAGTGTTCCTGAAGAACATGTAAAAACTCTAGAAAACTCTTAGAAACATTTAGAACTCTAGCAAAGGAAAGAAAATCAATGTTTCAAAGAATCCCCTCTAAATGAAGTCTCATTTAGGAAACATGTGTGTTTGGGGGTTTGTTTTTAATTTTATAGTAAACAGTTCAATGTGGAATAGCATGTCAAAGGGCTGCTCTTAGGAAAGCATCCTGGGAGGAGTGGGAATGCTGCAGGAGCACCCACAGGTACCATAGGAATTGCTGGGATATATGGGGTAGAAGAGTCTGCTCACCCCACATGGGTGCAAAGGACCAAATGCCTTTTAATTCCTTGTTTGTAATGAGTGGTGGGAAAACCTAAAGCCATTTAGGCATTTAATTACCTAACTGTTCTTCTGCATTAGGCAGGCAATCTGCATAGTGACAGCGTTAGTACTGCAGCAGATGAGATCTGCAGATCCAGGCTCACATCTGATTAAGGGTTCAAATCTGTGGGTGCCAAATTAAAGGCTGAATTCCAACCAGTATTTTAAAACTGCCTTTTATGTGGTGAAACAAGAGCCTCTGCCCTTTCCCCAGCTGCCTGGGATTCACCTGGGCTGTAAGCTTGCCCAGCATCATTGGCAGGTAATGAAGCCCTCAAGCCTGATATTCAGGGCTAGAGAGAGTTAAAGGTACTTTAAAATTGTTTGGGAAAGGAATGCCTTAAATGTTGCTGATATTGGCCTGGTTCTCAGCTACCCGGTGGTAACGCAGAGCAGTGCTACTGCCTTCCGCTTGCAAAGCTGAGGAGCAAGTATTAGCCACAAGTGAGCAGTAAAGGCAGGGGATTAAACAGCAGGGCTGCCTTTCCCATCCCTCCCACTGAAGGATGAGGAATGATGTAGCAAATAATAGGATGACTGCAACAGTCAAACAGAAGCTGAAGTGCCTTTAAAAAGAAAAACAAGACTCTTTTCATTTCTTCTCTGGCAAACTCAGACAAAAGCTGTTTCCTTCACATTAGGTGACCTCTGGAGGATCATCTCCATAGCAGATATTTTCAGGGGTGTGCTCCTATTAAATGGCTTTTCTAAAGCTAAGCTGTGACAATACTCTATATCCAAATCCTAATTATTAGCTCCTTGTGCTTAGGAACAGAACATAGGCTGGTTTTGCACCAAGTTCTGGGAAAGCTGGGCACAGCTGAGAATTGGCACAGGAGACACAGCTTCTGGGCAGAAAGCTGCAAGGAGCTTTGCTCCGTGGTGTGCAGACTCAGTCTTTCCACTCGGAGAGCCAGTCCTGAATGCAACACTCCAATCCTCTCGCACCATGCACAGAGCCACAGGCTTATTTTTCTATGGGGAAAACAATAGCAGAGGCACTGGGATGACAATAGTCCCTCCAACTCAGCAGCTCGGATACTGTCTCATGGGTAGGGCTGGAACTGGAGGAAGGAGGAAGCTCTCTCTAATCAACTCTGAGACTCTATTCCAGGTTTTAAAATGTAGGTGAGACCCAGAGGGAAGTCTGCCCCAGCCCTGCATAACTTCCTTGAGACTCTCAGCAGTCTTGCTGCTCCACTCCCCTTCTCCTCTGCTGGCACTGGCGCCAGACGAATGCTGTCAGCTTGTTCACCACGCTGGCACATCAGAGGGGAAGCAAAACAGATGAAACTATTCATTACACAAGAAGGAGAGAGATGCCTCCCATCACTCTGCCAATATCCAGCCATGCTCACTTCTCCCACTGGCAGTCTACAGATTAAAGCTTTGCAGCAAATCCCACTCTGCTCCATCCCTGTGACCTGGCTCCTGCCCTGCTTACTGCCCCAATGAGCATAGGGGCACGTGGAGAAGTCCCTGCAGCCACAGCACTGACCCTGTCCTTTGGAAGGTCTGTCTCATCTGATGGCATCTGCTTCTTCCTTGGGGGGTGGCAGCTGTCTGAGATGCTGCTGAGAATCCCAGGGTAGCACTTGGCTCCCCAAACTGAAGGCAGAACCACAAAAACTGGGTAGGGTAGACCCACAACAGTCAAAATATGCGTTATGCTTAGCAAGCCAAGACTGGACTGTCCAGCCAAGGACTGGACCATTCATTGTCTGTCTTGTGGATAGATTCACCTGGTCACTGCATAAATGCTTTTCAACCCTCTGACACCACTGATGACAGACCTAGGAGATGCTGCAAATGTCAGAGTTCTGGAAACACAGAAGCCAAGCCAAGGTGCTCCAGCCCTTGGATCTGCCAGGTTTAAATGCTGTGATACCCAGTCAACACAAATAACCCTAAAACCAGAATCTGTAATCTGAAATGGTTTCATTTTATATGGATTTGGATTTACTGGGGGCAATGCAGAAGCCAAAGTCCAGCATTTACCACAAGAGTAGTCCCTCTGGTGATCGTATTTAGTTTACATAAAGCAGCACAGTGCTGCTTTTTATCTCGAAGTGATGCCCATCAGGAGCATGGATTTTTTCCTTTCCTCTTTCTCCTGTTAGTCTTATGACTTTATGCAACAGAAAAGGCCTTTTAGGAACTAGGTCCTTTTTAAAGCTTGACCCTGATGACTCTTCAGCCCTCAGCAGCTTGAGACTGTCCCTGGGTAGCCTCATCATTGGTTCTACCATTCTCTTACACCAATGCTCCTCTGGTTCCCCAGACAGATGCCTGTCCTCGGCTGCCAGCAGACAGGCTGGGAACAAAGAGGAGAAGGCGCTGACAGAGGCTGTAGGGAGAGAACCAGGTTGGGACAGGACAGAAATCAGGAAGAGGAGCAGTCCCTCTGAGTCATCGCTTTGACACAGCAGGATGGATTTATCCCAAAAGCAGGCTCCAAAGACAATCCTGCAGACTAATACACCCTCTCCTCCTTTTGTGCCCAAACTCTTTGCCACATCCCTAGTTGGCTCTACACCGTTCCCACACAGTCACATCACTCTTGCTCATAGCCCTGAGATGCCCAAGGGCAGCACGTGTCCTGGTGTCCGTGTCAGGGTGGTATTGAGCTGGGCTTATGGCTGCTGATTTCACTGCCCATTTCCTCAACAGCAATCATGGCTTTCATGCATCCCTAATTTCAAATCCTAATTTTAACTGTGTTGGAGCAGGATCTTCCTTTCTTCTCCCCGTTTCTTACACGATTACTTGAGATGAACTGAAAAACCAAGCTTCAAAATTAATTCCAGTTTCCAAATTACCTTTCACGCTTGCTGTTAATACCATTAGCACGAGATGTTATTCCCATAGATACCTTACCAAGCAAACATACACAGTCCTTACCCCGAAGAAATGATGTTATATACTCAAGAAGTGACAAGGAACAAGTCCGAACAGCACAGGGGCTGGAACAAATGAGGTAATGAGTGTGCAGTTGCTCATGGCAGGCATGTGCGCAGCTCGGTGGATCACTGCTGAGAGATTAAATAATCATTGTTTTTTTTAATTATTAAACTCAGAAGAATTTCTAGCAACCCTCCTGGGACGTGGAGGCACAGTTTTGGTTCAGGTCCCTTGCTTGTGTCTAAATTAAAAATGAAAAGCAGATGGTGGGTTAGTAGATAGCTGCAACAGAAGCTGACAATCTGTTCTGTCCCCGCAGAGGCAGGGGAGTGCTGGGAGGCGAATGTTACAATATGTGGTCTTCTTTCCTAGCTATGTCTTGCAGGTGTTGAGCCAGTGTCTCTGCACATAGATGAAGCAGCAAGTCTTATGTCCTCCAGCCAAGCATCTCTGCCAGCAGACTTGGTCTGAAGATTACTGATGTGAGAAGACAAAATCAAAGGGTACGGTTAACGCAAGTCTTTAACCACCAAAGTTAAAGCCTTGCATTGCTGACAGAATCAGAACCTGCCTTGTCTGTAGGAAACACCAGATGGAATTCTCAATGTTTAAGAAAACAACATTAATAAAATGCTATCAGACCCTCTGTTTTGCTGTAACTGTGTTATCAACAGAACCAAAGAAAACACTGGTGCTAAAAGAAGCAGGATAAATGAAGATCTGGGTGCTTGATACAGTAAGAAATAAATCAGGTTACACACAGGGAAGGGCAGTGCTGGGCAATGGCAATGGATACAGCTCAGGTGTGCTTACACAAGGAAGGACAAGGTAAGGCTGAGACACAAGGATTTTTTTGATGGGTATGCAGCATCGCCTTAAACAGCTTAGGGAACAAAATGTAGCACCAAAGTAATTTATGAAATTTTCCAGGTCATAGAAAATCAATGCCATACTCCTCTGTTAAACCCAAGTTTCAGACACTCTTCACCCTGGCAGTGCAGGTGACTTGGACTCCCTTTCAGCCCAGTGAATTTTTTTTTTTTTTTTTGCAGTCTCCACATCTGAAGTTATTGCATTTGAGCATCTGACAAGGGGCTTCACCTGTGACATAAATCCTTATCCAGCACTGTACAGACAGCAAGCATTTGGGAAATCTTCACAGCCCAAGAAGCAAGCAGATCAGGCTCTTCCATCCCCAGTACGAGCAACTTCACTCATTAACTACTGTGCAAGAGAAGTACTTTCACCAGCCACTTGTTTTGCGACGTCTTACTGCTTTCAAATGTTAGACTGGAACAGAGCTTGTGTATTTAGGAGCCTTAAAAGCATCAAGGCACTTAGGATGTGCAATAAAGATTGCTTATGGATGAAATTCACTCTGGCAGCCACTGCCAGGAGTCAAGAGCTTTACTTGGTAGATCCATTTGGCTCCAGGCTCCTGCAGTCATTGCCATTTGCCAAAAAGTCTCAAATCAACTCACACTCACTAGTTTACCCCTGTTTTCTTCCAACAAGACACTGATGTGGACTTTGCAGAGAAACTACTTAGTTATAAATGATATCACAGCAGACTCACACACTTGCTGCATGAAGGGCAGGTAGAATGAAAGAAGTCACAAGCAAGACTTCTCCTGACTTGCCAGAGCATGAAAACTACCTTTTTCACTCTTCCCCTTAACTGATTTAAGGGAGGAACAAATAAAATCAGGCTAGTAAAGTGCTCCTGAGCCTTGAAGACCAAGAGAAGGAACATGTTCTGTCATCTGAAAAATCAAATTAAAACAAAATGCTAAAACCACAAGATTTGTTTACTACAGGAAGAGCTTATGTTTCCAGACTTGCAAGCAGTTTCTCCACAACCCTAATTAAAATTACTCATCAAAACATTACATGGAATTAACTGAATTTCATGTGGTGAACAATTATGAAGCTTAGGCGGAGTGGAAAGTATCCAGCATGTTACTAGTTAGAGTTTAACAGAGGCATATGGTAAAATGTCACCTTTTTTCCTGTCTTAGAGCTTTATGCCCATGTAGACATCTACCAAGAAAAGCAAAGGTGAGTGTAGATGAATAGGAGCTGGAAAAGTCCAGACTTTAAAAGAGCAGCACAGGAAAAATAGCAGTGAAACAAAGAGGTTTTCAAAGAGAAGTTGTACTTCTTGTTCTTCCTCTAAACCAGTTGCAGGACCAAACCAGCCAGAGGGAATAAGTTGTGTATTGCAGGACACAAACAGTTTGGTGCAGAACAATCAGTTGTTTTTTCAGCAACTGTCCTGGCTGGTACGGGGCAGAGAGAGGGGCAAAATGAACTCTTCCATTCTCAATTCCTGCTGTGCAAAGATGCACTCACATAGGACAACCCCTTTCGAAAGAAAAAAACACATCTTTCAATTCTGATTAAGCTGATTAATGTGTTCGCCCTTGGCACCTTTGCTGCATGTGGTAAAGTCACAGGATTAGACTCCTTACAATACCTTTTAGCATCCTAGTGCTAAAGAAAGCTTGACAGGCAGCTCACTTTGGAAAGAGAGCCATGGAAAACAGATCCATCACAAATTCATGGCTGCGACTTGAGTTCTGATGCAGCTTGTTTCAGTAAGACAGCTCTGACTAGGGCAGCATTTTTCAAGTAACACCAATCCACAGTGGATTAACATTTCACCTAAAGCATAATGGCCGATTGTCATAAATCCATCACAAAATTAGAGCAATTATAAATAAGAAATGCACTTTAAGAAAATGAACTTATTGTAGAGGGGGGAAAATATTTACTAGGGCACACAGCTGAAAAAATCTCCTGCTGACAAAGCACATTAAAGATTTCGTGTAGAGCCCTTATCATAGTCAGCTCATGTTTGCACAGCCTTCCAGTCAAATGGGTTTTACTAAAGGATGTTTGAACAAGAAAAGAACCCTTGAATCAGGCAGACACCAGGGATGAAAGACTCATAGTTTTGACAAGGCTCATACGTGCAAGCTTAAAACAAAAGCATGAAACCCCTCCAGATTTATAGGCAGCTCCACTCCTTTCATAGTGCTGGCTTTCAAACACTTGGGGGAAAAAATGCTGTCATAACAATAAAGCGTGAATAGGCAAATCCATGTATTCCCAGTTGTTGTCCCAAGCAAACAAGAAAAACATTTCACACTTCACAATTAATACAGTGTCCCTTTGTCCCAGCACATGAAAGAGCTAGTTAAAAGAAATAAATGAAGAAATAGCTACGTTTTTATGAAAGTTTGGAATTTTAAAAAATGTTCGATATATTTTCACTTTATTTTTGGTAATTGAATCTTTTCCACCAGCTCCAACCACACAACACGGTCAGCAAAGGGCAGGAGAGATACAGAAGGGCAATGTGTTGTGTGCTCCAGCTGCCTGTTCTCAAATTAAAATGTATTAATGTAATGAAAAACTCTGCCAAAAATCCATGGATGCTTTGCCCTCAAGCAGTAAAGACCAGTGCCTGGTTACTCACTGAAACTGGCCAGAATTTATCCCAAGTTATCAATCTGTGTGTAGTTATTGATATATAGCTTCATCGACATTCTTGTTCCAATAGTGACAGCTTTAACCTCTTCCTATTGGGTGTTTCTGGTCTATCTACCACCACAACATCACCCTAGGGTTAAAAAAGTAACTTAGAACTCCAGATGGATCTTCAGAAGATCAAGTCCTGCAATGTTTCAGGCTCTGGCCACCTTATGTGCTACTGGAAGTTGAACAAAGAAAGTGGGGAGTGCAACGATGGAGGCAACTTGAGAGTTGATAAAGCACAAACGCTTTTCTGTTGTTTCTAGTCTTGGCTGAATGTAGAGATGGGCTCATCCCCAAGGGAGGTGGTATGTGCTTTCACTGGGCACAACCACAGGGACAAGCACAAGCAGCAGATCCCTTTGTCTGAGGGAGTTTTGGCTGGTGATGGTAAGGGGGCTACTGGTGGTGGCCGATGTAGATCACTGAGGGAGTGGTTTTTTGTGATTGTGTAGCGGCCGATGCCCTGGAAAGACACGGCTCCTTTGTCCCAGGAGCACAGAAGAAGACCTATTAGGCAGTAAGTGAACAAAACTGAAGATCCCAGTGCCAACAAGGAGAGACAGCATTTGACTGGTTTCATGCGGGTTATGGTTTTCTTTCTATAAACATTTATGTACCAGTTTTAGCATTTATTTGATAAATACACAGTGTTCTTTTGTTATTACTTACACTGCAGCTAAGCCCAACGTTGAAAGGTGGATCAAAAGAAAGGAATTCTGTGTTTTTCTGCTACCTCTCCCCTTCTTTTGTGTCTTTGCAAGTCTATAGCTTTTTATACGTAGACATAATGTAGCTCAACTGAGTCACAACCAGTACAGCCAGGATGTGTACTCTGAACTGAACTGTGTCCTCTGCTGATTTTGGCCCTTTTAAGTATACAGATTTTCTCCCTAGGCTCACTCAGAATTTTGTAGTAAAGAGGATCTCTTAGAACAGAAAAAAAAGTTGCTTGATTTATGCATCATTCTTCTTATCTGCCTCTGTAGTCTTTAATCTTACTGTTTGTACTCATGCACAATACTGTCCAAACTAGCCAAAAGTCACAACTGTGAAACTGCATAGGCAGGTGACAATCACTATTGATAAAAACTTGGCTTACTGTTCCCAATTCTTAATTTTTCATCCATTTTTCCTTGCTCATCACATCCATTTTCTTGCTGGCATATTACTCTTACTTTACTACTGATTAACATCCTAGTAAGTCTTCTAGGAACCTGGAATTTCTCCTTACCCAGGTAATAACACAACCCATCACAACCTGAAAGAGGGAAGACTGAGAAGAGATCTTAGGGACAAGTGTTTTACTGTGAGGGTGGGAAGGCCCTGGCCCAGGTTACCCAGAGCAGCAGTGCCGGACCCATCCCTGGACGTGTTAAAAGCCAGGTTGGATGGGGCTTGGAGCAACAGAATCCATGGCAGGGGTGGAAC
Source organism: Coccyzus lansbergi (assembly GCA_033558105.1). Classification (NCBI taxonomy): domain Eukaryota; kingdom Metazoa; phylum Chordata; class Aves; order Cuculiformes; family Coccyzidae; genus Coccyzus; species Coccyzus lansbergi. The sequence continues at coordinate 3,872,242 of JAUMJK010000248.1, forward strand.
TGGATGGCTTTAAGGTCCCTTCCAATCCAAACCATTCCATGATTCTATAATTCTGCGATGACATAACACAACACAACTCCATGAAGCAGTGGTGCTTACCCTACAGGCACAGTTCTCCTCCAGAAGCTTACAGGAGTTACAGGCTTGCTAGAGCTTTCAGGGCCATAAACGCTTAGTATTACCCAACACACACCCCTCAAATTCCAAACCCCACTTTACCACGCAATTCAGAGTTCCATAGCTGGCTTGGGAGACTGATGTTTGCACAGGGAAAATATAAACTGAGACTTTGCAGGACACTTTAAACTTCTGTAAGCTGAGTGGGTGCCTGTGAAAGAGAGGTGTATCCAAGTGCTGGAGCTCAGTACTCACATCACTGTTGCTGCAATGGTCAGACACTTTCTACCCTGACCACGTCAGGTCTAAGGGCTTTTCTACTTCTCCCAGCTGAGACAGAAAGAGAAGGAATTCTCTCCTCCTACCGCACAACAAGCCGTCTATAGGATTACAGATGCATCCTCCAGACCAAGTATCACAGTCTCTTGACTAGGTTGAAGCCAGTGGCAAGGACAGGTTAGCAGAAGACGTGCCTCTACGTGTTAATTAAGACAAACACCGTCTCTGGTCGCTCACCACGATGTGGAGCAGTGATCAGCTGCAATAACCCCAGCCCCCATACAGCAGCAGCGAAAACCCAGCACTCAATGAAGACACTGGGAGTTCTTAAGACATCTTTTCAAAGAGATTAAACAGCCCCCACATTGGATTAGAAAGATGATGCCTGACACATTTAGTTTCCGTTACCTTTTGTGTACCCGCTCAGTGCACAGACCTGTACCAAACAGTGCATTATAATGCAGATTTCCTTGAATCCCTCTGGGATTTCACAGAATCCATAAGACCCTCACAGCAGGAAGCTCTATTATTAAGCTATCTGCACACATCACACAGTAAGCTGTGCCTAAGGGCCATCTAGAGGATGCTGAGCTACAAGAAAGTGGAGGGGTCAGGGGTTTGTGGTGAGAAAAAGAACTTTAATCTCAGGATGCCAGCAAGAGGGGGGTGCAGAAGCGCTTTAGCATTCCTCAGTTTTCCCTATTCCTCCACCTACTGAAGCATGTGGTGGAGTAAATTAGAGGAATTCCCAGGGTGGATTGTCCAGTCAGGAAAAATTCTTTATTGTCAGAGGAACAGCTTCAACTGAAAATGACAAAGAATAGATAAGAATAGATAAGAGCGAGCAGAACGACCCAATAAAACAGTGCCAAGAAGTTCCATTCAAGGAAAATAATTTAACATACTTCTCCCTTCCAGATCAAGGAAAAGAAGGCTCCAGTGATATTTCCAAGAGAAATGTGCATTTAGTAGCTCTCATACATTTCCTTGAAGAAAACCACTCAAAAATCTGCACCCTCTTTTGAGAAAAAGGGGCACAGGAAAGAAACAGTCAGGCAAATCGTTTATCTCGTGTACAATATGGAGAAGGAACAATTTCTGCCTTCAGCTCATGACCACAGAGTTATTTTGAGGGAGGTCTGCAATTTAAGCCATGCCGTTTTCTTATTTTTACTGGCACAGAAGCAGCAAAAGGTTGTGTGTGGAAGGGAAAGACTTTTCTGCCTCTGCTAGGAATGCCAGCACTCGGGCTCGGCTGGAGAGAGGAGACGACCCGCCACGCAGGCTCCGGTCCCTGCTGCCACTGAGCTGGATTAAAATGCAAGCTTTGACCAAGAAGCCAATCAAACTCCATTTTCTTCAATACAAAAATGAATGAATAAATAAAAAGTCAAACTAAGACCCAATTTTATCCCTCAGCCCTTTCAAATCTTCTTCCCCGAGCCTCTCATTCAGAAGGAACACCAGCCCGATGGCAGATTCTCAATAGCTTTGCTGCTCTACGTGCCAATGCAAACAAGCAAGGGGGAACTTGCAAAGCCCTCCTTACAAGTTTCGCATAACACAAACAGAAACAGGTCTTTCTACACACCTAAAATGTCAAAAAAGAGCTTGCTTTTCAGACTCCATACCATTCTTCCTTGCCCTCAATTCAGTTTCACACCCTGAGACAAGCTGGCAGGCAGAAGTGTTAGTTTAGCTGCCGTACCCTGAAAAAGAAATAAAAGCAGAATGGTTCATTTTCTTCACTTGAGATGCAGAGAGACTTTGTCATAGACAAAGCTTTAAAAATAAAGGAGTGGAGAACGCTTTATCCACTTATTCACAGCCGTCAATTGAATTCAATGAGAACTAGAGAAGTTAATTTTTCTGAACAAATCCTTCAAAGCCTAGACAAAGGCAGACCTGGCAGAAAGTCACCATTTTCAGGAGCTTTGTAAGGGACTCCTGGTGCATCTTCATGTCAATTTATTGATTCTTCTCCTTTCGTATACCTTCATATTCCCATTCTGGATTCCTTCACACAGGCAGATATGACTGCTCAGTCTACCAAGGTCTCAAATGGAATGGAAGGTGTTTCTTCCAAGCCAAAGAACGAGCAGAGGACAGGAGCCCTGTATTGTTCTGTCTACAACATCATGACCACTACTGGTAGGAGATATAGCCACTGCATTTAGTTATGCTATCTTACAACACAATCATAAAGTTAATAAAATCTCCTTGATAGTATAGCACGATGCTTTCATTCTCTAGCTGTTAGTAGCACAGATCCTGTTTAAAGGGTTTCCTTTGATGCGTGGGGTTTTTTCTGGCTGACTGAGCCTTATGAATGACTCTTCAGTGACATTGCCTTCAACATGTGCGTTTTGTTTTTTAAACCCTCGTACGTTGCGAATTAAGCCAGTGGAATTCACAAGGAGCTCACGGGAGGTGTCAAAAAGAGAGCTATTGTATCACAGTTAATTTATGATCATCTTCAAGACTCCACCTTGGCTGCACTTTGCTCAGGGAAACCTGCAATGTTCAGCTGTAGTAGTGAATCAGACAAGGCTGTTAGCAGAAACCAAAAAATGAGGGGTGAAATCTAACCTGGTTTTGGTACATTTTTCCTCCCACAAAATCAAATAACGTAATGAGCATATGTGGAGGCTTGTTTGACTTGTAATTGGTTTGCAGGTATAGCTACACCATCTGGGACTGATAGCGAGCAGACAAGAAACCCTGCACAAAGCAGATGCTGCCAAAAGATACAAGTATTGGTATTTCAGCCTCTTGAAATACTCTGCAGAATGGACAAATTAACCAAATGATAATACCTGAGCCCTAAGTCACTTTTTCCATCAGTATCATAGAATAGTTTGTGTTGGAAGGGAGCTTGAAGCCCACCCAGTCCCACCTCCTGCCATGGGCAGGGACATCTTCCACTGGATCAGGCTGCCCAAGCACCATCCAACCTGGCCTTGAACACCTCCAGGGATGGGGCAGCCACCACTGCTCTGGGTAACCTGGGCCAGGGCCTTCTCACTCTCAAAGTGAAGAATTTATTCTTTATGTCTAGTCTAAATCTGCCCCTCTCTGGTTTATGCCTATTGTCCCTCGTCCTATCCTCTCAGCCTTTGTGAACAGTCCCTCCTCAGCTTTCTTGTAGCCCCTTCAGGTACTGGAATGTCACTATAAGGTCTCCTTGGAGCCTTCTCTTTTCCAGGTTGAACAACCCCAACTCTCTCAGCCTGTCCTCATATGGGAGGTGCTCCAGCCCTCTAATCTTCTTTGTAGCCCTTGTCCTATATTTCTCTTTCAAAGAATACACAGACACCCACCTGAATCCTATTTTTTTTTTTTTCAATGCAAGCAACTCAGTGAGAGAACCAAGAATGAACCAGGAAGAGCCCTGGGCAAACTCTCTTAGATCAATGGTTTGAGGAAGAGTTGTATTCCTCTTGTCTATCTGTAATCCCACGGAATCATCTGTAAGAGCTTAGATTTGAGAAAAATGTTGTGCGCTCTCTGCACTACAGAGAGAATTTAGCTTCCTACCACACGACTCCTTTAAGGCACCGTGGACGAAAGGAATACAAAGAAAGCTTTAGTCCAAGTGGACTCTCAGATTCACAGAATATGTTATATGCATGGTACTATTTTAGGGCTTTTTAAAATGAAAATAAATTACCCTGTGGGAAAAGCTGGCTGCAAGTCAACACCACAGAAACCTAATTTTAACTCCAATGAATACAACTATTTACAAGGCCCCCTTTCTGCAAAGGAAAAACCCTGCCTTTGCTGGCAGGTTTGATGTGATATGAACACACATTTCTAAGGCATTCAAATGGGCTGGCTTAGAAAAAATACCGCGTTTTCACTCGTGCATCGTTAATGTTCAAACTGTTCTTGGCAGGTCCCGGTCAGAAGCACTGTCATTCAAAATAAGAGAATGATAGACACTAATATGGAAACATTCAAGATTTTAACTGAGCCGGAATGATAACGATGCCATCCAATTTTATTTTGAAGAGTATTGACCTCGGTCTCTGTTTGCAGACAAGATCCAAAAGAAAAAGTTATAAAGAGGAGCTTAAGGAAAGCAAAATAGAAGGATTTTTGACCACGGCGCCTTGTACAGCGTCAAAACCCTCATTTGAAACTAAAAATATCATTGCAGAGGTATCGGGGGATTCATGGCATGACACAACAGTGAATCAAGTCCTTGCTTCAGGAAACACTAATGCTCTGCAAACACCGCGCTAACACATCAAGGAAACAACCATCCGAAGGGGAATTCAGTGTTGCGCAACCTACGCCACACTTTCCCTAAATATAAATAAATGATATGAACATATGCTCCATACGCTACTCCCAGATGCTCCAAGTGCAAAGATCAGTAATGAAAACCAACACTAGCGGGGAAAACCTGTCATTAAACACAACACTCAGGGAGCACAGAGGGGGAACGGCTTTTAATGAAACGGGTTGTGACAGTTTGGGAGAAGCTGACAACAACAGGGAAGGCTGGAGCTGACGGCTCCAAGTCTTCTCAGTCTCGGTTAAGAATAAGAGTCGTCACAGACAATGAAATTGTGTGTTATTGCACCCATAAAAGCTCGCCCTTTTTTTGCTGAGGCAATAAACAGATGGTTGTCTTATGCTCAGAAGCAAATGGGAGCAGACTACTTACTGTAGACATTAGATAACTGTTGATATTCTTAATTATAAAGCACTTGCATGAGTGTTTGGCCCCAGCCACCGGCTGCACTGCCCATCCTGCTCTCCTTGGGAGGAGAGAGAAGAAGGGGCAGGGGGTCAACACACAACTGGAACAAGGGAAATATGTCCCAAAACCAGAAGAATGGTTTGAATTTGGATTTGATTCTCCTGTTTATGGAGGTGACCTCCAGCTACGCTTGCCCATTCATGCAGTCCAATGTCTCTGTTTCCCACCTGCCTCTCTGCACCCTAGAGCTGAACAACAGCCAGCGGGTTTGGAGCCAGTCAGTGCCAATGGGAAAAAAGAAGGCTTCCCACTAGCCTAAACTGGGCATCTGCAAACATCCTGTAATGTTTGTGGTCCTAGTGACTGAGAGTCACCTTAAAACAACTGGGATAAAATTCACAAAGCAACCCAAACAGAATTCTTCCTCTGCAAGTGCGTATTCTACCTTGTGAGTGTGGCTACCTGCACTGATGCAAGAGAAGTTTCTCTGAAAATCTGAAATTTATTTCCAAGTTTCATCATACATTAAGTTGTCAGGATCTGGAAACTGATTCAGGCACTGATCTTGTCTAGACTAGACTATTGTAATGCTCTGACAAATGGCATTCTTTCCAGCTGCCTAAATAATCTTCACAAAAACACTGTCTCCCTGTACTTGCCTCCATCCTGAAGAAACCTGAAAATACTCCTGTTCGTCTTCATTTTCTTTGCTATGTAATCTTGTAATTTACAGGCAGACATTTGAAATTACCACGTTATCATAGATGTACGAAGAAATCACCTGAAGCCCTAATATCAAGTATTACCTTTGTGCCTGTGCTTAACCTGGAGCACAGAAACAGCACTATTGCTATAGAATCATGGAATCACTGAGGTTACAAAAGACCTCCAAGATCATCCAGTCCAATTATCATCCCAGCAACACTATGCCTGCTAAACCATGAGACCAAGCACCATATCTGCATGCTTTTTCAACCCCTCCAGGGATAGAGACTCCACCACTGGCCCAGGCAGCCTCTGCCAGGGCTTCACCACTCTTTTGGTAAAGAAAATTTTCGTAATATCTAATCTAAACCTCCCTTGTGGCAACTTGAGGCCATTTCCTCTCATCCATTCACTTTTCGGGAGAAGAGCCCAGCACCCACCTCACCACAACCTCCTTTCAGGTGCTGCAGAGCATGATGATGTCTCCCCTCAGCCTCCTCTTCTCCAGACTAAACAGCCCCAGGTCCCCCAGCCGCTCCCAGAACCCCTGTTCTCCAGCCCCTTCCCCAGCTCCATTCCCCTTCTCTGGACACTCTCCAGATCCTCAGTGTCCTTCTGGGAGCCAGGAACCCATTTCTGAATCCAAGATTCATGATAATTCATTTGCAGGACTGGGGCCAGAAGGTGGACGTTGGCATGACTTTTTATACACACACGCAAAAGAAATTTCTGAACTGTCGCTCAGAGACGCTGTAGGGCAGGCAGCAGTGTCATAACACAGCAAGACAGGATGAGGGGATGAAGGGACTGAGGTCAAGACTGCGTGTTACCCGAGCTAACCAGGCTGAGAGCCCCAGACATGTGGTGGTGCCAACTGTCCCTCTAGCATCTCCTCAGCTACCCCTGCACTTTGCCAAACCCCCAGAGAGTCGGTGGTATCAGCCAAGCAAAACATTTTTTCAGGCATCCTGGAAAGAGTTTGGTCACAGGACGTGAGCAGAAGTCAGTTGTCGTGTCTGGAAGCCTCTTTGGAAAAGTTTCAAGCCACTGCCATTTTTTTTTTCCCAGACTGTCCTATCTAGGCAACCTCTAGGGAGTTTGAATAACTTTCTCATCACTTACCAATTCAAAGGCATTCTTTCCCTTGATATGCAGCTCCAGTGAAGTCTTCTCTGAATTCCTGATTTTCTTTGAAGGTGTATCTCTGTAATCAGCCTAGAAAGTTTCCTGACTCCTATAAGACATGGCAAGCTTTTTAAGCCAACATTTCTGGCCGAGATCTACATTGCAGCAAAGCTGGAAGGGAAAATCTTTACAAACTCCCTGCAAGGTTCCCATACAGTAGAAATGCAGTCACTTTTTTTTTTGGTTTGGTTTGTTTTTTTGTTTTTGTATTAGAAAAACCCTACCGGTGACAAACGAAACAGCTTCATCTTCTGGTAGATGTGTAATATAGGTAAAAAAGGAATCCAGACAGGAAAGGGGTTGAAGATGAAGAAATAACATTGAAACATAGAATTCTGAGATCTGAAATGTTGAAAATTTGAATTTCTAGGGTTGGGGAAGGGGAGTTTCATTAGGGGATTACAGCCTTTTGATTACAAAAATACAGTTTTAATTGTCTGTGAGACTGTTCTCAGCAACCCCACAGCAACCTGAAATCTACTTTGTCACAAAATCCTGGTTCTTGACACAGTCTGGATCTGACCTGATGTTTTTGTCAAATAATTCTTTACAACTGGCAAATAGCTTAAGCCGCAGGAGGTGGAAAGATGTGTTTTTAAGGAAAGGGCATCCAGTGCCTTGCAAAAACACTGGTGAGGCACCATTAAAGTCGTAAATAACACTGAACAGCTTCATTTGGGATACACGGGCCTGAGCCCTGAGTGCTGCCAGGAGGTCGCTGCGCATCTGCTCTTACTGCTGCTGGTGATGAAATGTTCTGCAAGCATTTGCAGACAGAGGTGCACAGAAGAAGAAGAGAGCCTTAACGCCTGCCTGTCTATGCCTGTTCCTTTATCCCCTACTCCCCTGGCCTGTGTTTGGACACCTCCATTCTCCTCCGGGTGCCTGGATCTCTTGGCAAGTTTCCTGCGACAGCAGTCAGCTAGCTATTTGTTGGGAAGGAGGATGGTAATTGGGGGATATTCCGCTTTTGATGTGCAGGGCAATTAAATCCTCAATGAATAGGGAAGAAAATGAACCATTCGGTGTCCCTTGAAAGCAGAGATGTGTAGTACCATTTCTACGCATCAGTGTGAAATACAGAGGGGCATAAGGGCAGCCCAGGGTTCTTTATGTTGCAGCCAGAGCCGCTTGCAGATGCAGCAGCACAACAGCCCATTCAGGAGGGAGACTATACAACAGGTCATGAGAAAAACCTGTTGCTCCTGATTAAGTTTGCAAATACTGTACCTGCAGGGATTCGGAGACGTGGCTGGACCAGATGAAAGGTCCCAACTGGAATTAGGAAGAACGGCAAATCTACATGGCAATCAGGTCTGATTAAACCGGCATTCACCTAGCAGGTCGCTCTTACTCCTTTGTACAAATTCTTTAATTACCATTTTTAGACAGATTCCGGCTTGCTTTTAAAGTAGCTCTAGCAGTTTGTAATGTACCCCATAACAATGTGTTCAATTAAGGCTATTCCAAACTTTTCCTTCAATCTTAAGATATTTTCAAGAAGCAGCAAACTGCCAGTGGGATTCATCCCACATCCAACAGCACAGATGCAAAGGGTTAGGGAAACTTTAGCAAATCCTGATGCTTTCTTAAATACCATAGAGGTTTACAAAATGGATTTTAGGGAACATGTACAGGCAACTTCCTTATTAAACAGTAAGTAAGGAAGAAAAGCGTAAGACTGTTGGCCAGTTTCTGCAATGTGGTCTTTTCAGTGACTTCTCAAGCCACGTACAGTGTGGTATTGCAGGACCTAGGTAGGAAGTCAAAACTATGAAAGCCAGCATTATGCTGCCTACAAAAACAAGCACGGTCTTTGGAAGGAAAACTATAACTGTTGAGCAGATATGATTTTAACTTGACTGATTTGAGATCATCATGGGGAAAAAAAGGAAAAAAAAAAAAAAAAGAAAAACATCCCTTTCAAATGTCTGACTGATTCAGGCGTGTAAACCCCAATCACTTCTAGCCCCTGCGTGCTGTCACAAATCCTACTCTCAGCTATCAAGACTGCATCAGTATGAATTATCTCAGTATAAAGTCAGGTCCAAACTCAGACATCCACAGCAACACACACCTAGACATACAGAGTGGAGTTTGTAGCTGGATGCTGTGGAACACACGATGTCTTCTTTAAATCACTTCTTCATCTCTAATGATAACAGTTCTCGCTGAACAACTTGTAGCATCAGAATCTGTTTACAAATCCCATCAGAGAACAGACTGTGGCTATTGCCTCATCACACCGAGAGCAGCGGTGGCCAACTGTCAGGCAGGAGCAGAGGACAGTTAGATATGAAACCGCAAAGTTGCACTATGATGGCATGGATTGATAGGATAAGGGGAATAGCTACAAACTGGAGAGGGGAAGATTTAGACTAGACATTAGGACAAAATTCTTCACTCTGTGGGTGGGGAGGCCCTGGCCCATGTTGCCCAGAGCAACAGAGGCTGCCTCATCCTTGGAGGTGTTCAAGGCCAGGTTGGATGCTCCAGGATGGAGCAACATGATCTGGTGGGAGGTGTCCCTGCCCATGGCAGAGTTGTTGGAGTTAGATGATCTTTTAAGTCCTTTCTAACTCAAACCACTCTAAAGTTCTCTGAAATACAGCCTGGAATCAGCTTCACAACATGACAACTCTTCAGCAACCCATTAGGTTCAGTGTGAAATGACGACTTTTGGACCCGATAGCTGTGAAGGGTAATGACAGCAGAGGCATAAGGTGGGACATGGAAGGTGGGAGATGGAAGTCAACCCCAGGAAACCCACAGCTCAAGCAGTTTCTGTTGTTCTATAGAGCTTTTACTCAAGGAGCTGCTGCTCGCTCCATCGAAACCTGCAGAACTGTCACCTGGAGTGGCAGCAAGAGGAGAGTCAAGGGTGCCAAATGCAAGAGGTAGCTTTGAGTCAACATGAAAGCTGCTGAGACAGAAAGAGGCCATTTACTTAGCGAGGGGAAAAGAGTATTTGTTCAATTCTTTAAGGATTTCAGAGTTTGGGCTTTTAAATGTGCATTAGCGCTCTTACGTGAGCAAGTATTTACTTTTCCTGTCTAACTAATTTTCTTCAGTATTGAAGATCCCCAGAGCCTTATTGAGATCTGAGTGGGTTTGTACTTTAACTCCCAACATGCTGTTTAAAAGCAGAGTTCTCGAAAGCCTCTCTTGCTCTCCACTGCTCATACACCAAGCCCAGGGCCATGGGCAAACACCAGTCTGCAACTGAGGGAAAGATCACTTCAGAATGAATGCTTTATTACTATTTTCTTAGGTAGGATTCAGAATAACCCCCTTGTCGTGTTTTACTACAATAAATCACAATTCCTTAAGAACTTCTTGGGAAAAGGACCCTTTCCTTTGAAGTGTTGCTTTTCTAATGCAGGCTGGGTTTTTTCAGGTGAAAGCAATCAAGTGCTATTTTCCAAAGCAATTGAAATGTAAACTCTTTGTTATGACTGCCTTTCAGGAGAAATACAACATAAATTAAATCAGAGTGATTTGACTACTTTTTCATATGCTGCTGCATACTAGAAAGGCAACACTGAAAGATTTCATGTTATATTTACATGAATACCATGGTATTTATGTAAAACCTATTATCTATGGTAACAGTGCCTAAAGAAAAAACACTGCAACCCAAGTACTTGGTAGGATATTCTCCCAATTTTTTGACTTGTCCTAAACCAGTCAGAAACGAGTCAATATTCAACAAATAGAAAATATAGATTACACAACGAGCTTGCTATTCTGCACAATATTTTATCCAGTTTAAAAACAGCAGGAAAAAAAATCCATGATGACTTCATTTTCTACATCCCAAGTGTCAAGCCTGTTGGCCTATGCCCTACAACCTTCCTAACTTTTTCCTCTCAAGTGTTGCCAAGGAGGTACTCATGCTTTTCCAAACAAGCACATCTCAGGCCTCTAGTTGTGAGGCTTCGTGCACTGGTTAAATAAAATTAGAAATCCAGCTCAAAAGAAACCAAACACATCACAGACATCTAGACATGATATTCCATTACAGAAGGTATTTGGAAATGCTACAGCTTGGAGCAATGGTTTCCTTCTTTAATTTAGATTTTCCTCAAGGACGTTCATCATATCACAGCAGCAAAGCCTCGGCGTGCCAAGTGTTTCCCTGAGAACCTAGAACTCTTTGTTCCCGCTGGCTGGGATCTCCAGGGGATTAGGTGATCTGCCCACAGAGAGGCAAATGGGAGACAATAATACAAACTTGCCTTTGAAGATCACCATGCCTCATAATCCATCTTAACTACTGGTCTCGAGTGGGAGGCAACAGCAAGGGTTCAGCAAAACTGTAATTTGCTGGTTTACCTGAACACAGGTATTAGAGTTATTAACTCCAAGTGTCACTCAAGGGCTACAAGTGAGCCTGTGACCCAGCTGAGGCTGCGCAAAGGACAGATCACTCTATGATTCTGATAGCAAAGGCTCCAACTATCAATTCTCACACAGGTTAACAGGAAAACAAGACTGGACTTGTCCACATGGGCTCAGACTGCCAAGCAACTTGAATTTCCAGAACCTAGGAATGGAGCCATGAAAGGAGCTTGACTTCAGAGGTTACCAGGAGGGAAATACAGAGGATAAAAGGAAAGGAAAGTTTCTATCTCATGAGGGAAAAGAGGCAAGAAGTAGATGGTGGCCATTTCCAGGAACAGTAAACTCTAGAGCACCTGATAAAAGCATTCAGGGAGCCCTATGATCTTGCACACAAGTGGCTGTAGAGGGATATCACTCTTTTCACACATATCCTGAGCATATATTTCACACTAATCCGAAAGAAAAAGAAGGGAAGTGTACTCTCACTGCAGAGCTTGCACGGCACAGCAAAACACTTGGGGGTCTCTGTGTTTCATTTGGAAGGCAATGGCTTGCCAAACAGGAGTGGGTTCATTTGTAGGACACTTGAATAAACCTGCCTCAACAGAAAACATCTTTAGGAGAAGCTGTTCTAGGCTTAGAACAGTGCCACTACACTGCAGGGGCAGCTGGACAACCCAGAAGCAAATGGCAATACGCACTAGTGGAGAACCTTATATGATGACTTGAGATAAAGACTGTTTGGGATGCAGGCAGATGGAGCATGAATACCATATTCCAATAAGAAAAATCATTTTTAAAGTCAGAGAAAATGCTAAACAGCTTACAAAGGACTGGTGAAGGACTGTCAGAACCATGTCATCATGAAAGTGGTAGTGAAGAGTTCGATAGCTCTGTTGAGGAGAACGTCAACAGCAGAACCTGAACAGACACAAAGACCTTTTTCTGTGCCTGCCGTGAAGATGTCCAAGAGCCAATTCACTAGCATACTTGGAAGGGGCAGCAATCCAGCTCCAGGTGAACAGCACTAAATAGCTGTTACGTGGCAGAGCGAAGGCAACCGCAGGTTTGTGGTGGGGACAGGACAGGCAGGGGAGGAGCAGTGAGGAAAGGCAGGCTGCTCCCAGGTGGCTCCAAGTATTATGGAGAAAATGTGGGATGCAGCCAAAGCAAATAGGAGACAGATCTCTGAGGCTGCACCAGCAGAGGAGGAAGACATGGTTGTGCTTAGGAAAGCCATTTCCACCAATGCAAACAGCCTCGCAGGCCCAGAGCCCAGCACCCATTTCCAGTACCTGCCCAGTTCAGAGGGAGGTTCCAAGCAACCCAACAAAGCTTCACACTGAGCAAACGAAACAGTAAAAGCATTCATTTCCAGGAACTGGCCAAAATTATCGAGTGCCACAAGAGGTAAACTGAGAGAGCAGCTGTACATACAAGCCCAGAGTTTATTGGAAGGAATTTCACAGTAACCTCAGTAGCTGAAAAAGCTGACATCACGATGCAGGGACACCACTCAAGTCTGAGGGATTTGCCCACAGTAGTGGTGGCTGCTCCATCCCTGGAGGTGTTCAAGGCCAGGTTGGATGGGGCTTGGAGCCCCTGATCCAGTGTGAGGTGTCCCTGCCCATGGCAGGGGATGGGACTGGGTGGGCTTTGAGGTCCCTTCCATCCCAAACCATTCTATGACTCCATGAGTGGCAGCAGAAAAAAATACACAGCCCAGGTGGCATGAAAGGAAGAAGTTAAAGCCATGAGGTTGGTTGCGGCTCCTTTTAGGAGAACCACAGACAGGCTCACAGGAACAGCCTCACACAGTGAGTGTAGCCACGTGATGGGAGCAAGACTCACCAAAGAAATGGGGACAACCCAGGCGGGACTGGCTCAGCAACAGCTGGGGCAAACAGAGGGCAAAAGTTCCCTTCCAATCCACTTCCAAAAGTTCATTTTACAACTCGTTCAAACAAGTGCATTTCCCCCTTGGCTCATTAGTTCCTGCAGATGAAAATAATGTCATTATGCAAAATGGACTGGGTTTAAATGTACATAAGGGTGATTTTACATAGAAAAGATCAAGAAAATTATGAAGGGGTGAGAAAAGCACAGCACACCAAATTCCCCCTATAGCACATGGAAAGCTAACTTTTCTGGAAACACATTTAATTGCACCTAACGCATTAAAAAGTTCTCAGACCTGTTGTGTGTTACGGTGGTGCCTTCACTCACATAGAAGAGGCCCAAACCTCTCCACTTTCCAGATGTTCAGCAGAAAAGAACAGCAACACAGCTCAAGTGGCTTGTGTTCTTCCTTTCTACCTCACAGGGAGAATAAATACATCAGACACCAAGAGGAGCCCAGGTATTACTCCAAGCAGAGTCTATATAATCACTAAAAATAGATGCTAAGGAAAATCCCTGTGCTTTAAGCCCTTGCAGCTTTGGGCCAAATTCCAGAGCCTGTCACAACTGACAATGTGCACGTTTGTTAAGCAGCAAGGCAGGCCACGTTGAGCTGATTGGGGACTTCATAATGTATGTTTTACTAATGAATTTTATGCTCACTGTGCCAAATCATCTAGTTTATTTGGGCACGTTTGTGCAAATTGTACTTTGACTTGCAGCAGGAAGAAAATTTTTCAACTTTCCAGCACCATGGAATAAAGGGGAAGTGTTCTCTGAGGTGAGGAGCACATTTGTCACACTGAACAAGAGTCTGGAAGGCTTTGAGGAGGGTCTACCCCTTGGTAGGAGGTTGGTTAGTAGCTCTAACATCTTGGAATGGGCTTTTCAGGGGAGAAAATATTTTTCCCCTATTAAATTTCCAACATAATCCTAGGGGGTAAATAGGGTAAGTGATAGAAAATCACTTTTGCTCACAAGAAAATGTGTTGCATTGTGTCAATTAAGCAAGTGGGAGAGGGAGTGTTCCTGGTGTGTTGTGTCCCACGCTGGGTCCAGGCTTGGCTCCTGGGCACGGCAGGACCGTGGGCAGCCAGGGCTGGCGCTGATACCACCTCCTCCCACTCCTGCACAACATGGCCAGCATCCTCCTCAGGGCCTACAACTATTGCTGCAGGAGATAAGTCCTCAAACAAAACATAAGAGGCCATGACGTCAATAAAACTACATTAGAAACTGTATATTGGTGCTCTCCTAAAAACCAGCCAATGACTTGGCTGCTTCCCATCTTCTCTCCTTTCCAAAGATGCCTTTTCCTCTCCTGAACACCCAGCCTAGCATTAAGCAGACCAGGGTAGCTCATTGCTCCTCCGACCTGCATAAGAGATGGGAAAACCCGGTAGCACCTGGAGCAGACACCTGTGTTTACAGCTCTGCCCTGTCCCCTCTTGGGTCTCCAAGCACTCAACCAAGCGAGAGAACACAAGCATTATTAGGCTGGGACAGAAGTAAACATTTCCAAGTGAAAACTAATTTTGTAGGCACAGTATAAGCAGGGAAGTAAATCTCATTTCAAACAATTTGTTGCTCTCTTTTTATTAAAACCTAGTTTTCCACACTTTTCCCTCTCTGCACTTCTCCATCTCTCTCCACACCCCCATCCCCTCTTACGATTCCCAGAGTGTTTCAAACAACAATACCTCAACTGAAAGCCCATTATTCAGATTCATGAATACATAATTCAAAAATCAAGCTACCACAACAGTTGCTCCTAACTTTTTTAACCCTACTGTCGGCCAAGCGGCGATGTTCAGCTGCGAGAGCAGACGAGAGAAATATGACACACGCAGGCTTTCCCACAGCCTCTCGCCCCTTCGCCGCGCTAATCCCATTGAGAGCATTTATGCCTGGAGCACAATGCAGGGATCCCTGCCGTGGGCTGGGGACTGGCCACTGCACAAACTCGCCGTGCCAGAGGGAACTCTCACCACAGTGTGGATCCAGGTTTTGGGGGGGTTGAATTGAGACTCTTTGCAGTGATCCAAGTCTAGTTGGGGATGACAGAACCACTGTGTTAGACTGAATGGGAGAAACATTCATTTATCACCCAACTAGTCAACATGGAAAACAGTTTTGCTATAATTCCATATTATAACACCAAAATACCCATTAAATTTACATTCTGGCTTCTTTCCACCTCTTTGCTTCCTACCACTTTTATAGGTTGCTTTTGGAGAATGCAAGGAAACAAGGTTTTAAGTTCAGCGGCTCCTGATGGGAGTTTTGCTATCCACATATCTTCAAAGCAAAAGCAGGACTTTACCCTCTGTAAAGAGTAAATTAGTGTATTTTGTCTTCCAAAAACATGCAACCCAAGTAGAACGATCCTCTGACAATACACAGCCCAGGTAGAGCGACCCACATCTTGTCATCACTTGGAATCCAGCTCTGCACAAAATGATGCCCTGTTAACTCACCCAACAGCCCAAACGCAAGCCTCAATACCTGGAAAAAAACTTTTAATTTAGTTCATAACAGACAATTTGTGATTAGTGCCAGGTCAATTCAGTGTTCTTAGCACTGCATGGGGGTTCCCCAGACAGCTCTGTTCTCCTCCAAAGACCAAAGAATGATCATCCCAAAAGTAATTTGGGCATTAGAATTAAATAGCACTAACTAAATAAGGATGTTGAGGCTCTGGAGCGAGACTAGAGAAGAGCAACGAGGCTGGTGATGGGGCTGGAGCACAGGCCCTATTAGGAATGGTTGAGAGAGCTGGGCTTGTTTAGCCTGGAGAAGAGGAGGCTGAGAGGAGACATCATTGCTCTCTACAACTACCTGAAAGGAGGTTGTAGAGAGGAGGGAGCTGGCCTCTTCTCCCAAGTGACAGGGGACAGGATGAGAGGGAATGACCTCAAGCTCCCACAGGGGAGATTTAGGCTAGACATTAGGAGGAAGTTTTTCGCAGAAAAGGTCATTGGGCATTGGAATAGGCTGCCCAGGGAGGTGGTTGATTCCCCTTCCCTGGAGGTGTTTAAGGCACGGGTGGACGAGGTGCTGAGGGACATGGTTTAGTGTTTGATAGGAATGGTTGGACTCGATGATCTGATGGGTCTCTTCCAACCTGGTTGTTCTATGGTTCTATGATTCTAACTGTGTGCCTTTTTGCCTATTTCCAGACACCTGTAGCCAAAGAAAGCACAGTGACTCCTTGGTGCCCTGTCAAGATCCCACACATGAGAAAGAGATAACCAACTCTTTAGAGAGGGTCTTAATAGAGTATGAAAAGCCAGTCTCTGAAATCCAGCACAAGCATTTTTAATGGGCTATGGGCAAGGGAATGATGGGCTGATTTTGATTAAGTTTCACACAAAAGTGAATTAGTGTCTTTCGCTATGACAACAGCAATCAAAGGATACAGAATGACTCTGAAAGGTCCTAGCTGGCTGGGGAAATCAGTTGGCATTCTGCAAGCCTGTTCAACCAGGAAGGGGTTCCATTATGTGTGTCCCCCCTAGGCCAGGGATGGGACAAGAAGAGAACAGGAAAAAGAGAGATCAGTCAGACCCCCAAAATGGTGCATTTTGAAAGGAAGTTATCCTGCTAAAATAAAAGAGAATGGTTAGTTGTTGAAAGTGTTGGGGAAAAAAACAAAGAAAGAAAAAGCACCAGGTCAAAGCCAGCTTGAGGCTTCTCACTGGGTGTAGCAAAGATTAAGTCCTGCCTCATCAGCTGTTTCATCAACCTGCATACCACAGCTACAAGGTACCTGGCGTGGGCATTGACTGCAGTTTAACAACACGTTATGCTTTTTGCCAGTGGAAAAGCCACACACACCACTGTGGACTCACAGTTGCCATGGCTGGTTTCCCAGTAGATGGACAGTGTGATGTCTTTCCCTTTAAATCTTCAGTGCTTTTTTTTCCATTGATCGCTGTCATCTTCCATAGATACCCTTACCCAGAGATGTGTTTAATGACACACACAAAAAAAACAAACTAGAAGAAAGGGCATCCTCTTTTAAACTCCGAAGAGAAAGACCTTTGGAGGTCAGCTGGTCCAATTCCCTGTTATCCAAATATTTCCATTCAGCTATTTTTTAGATCATAAAAATTCTGTCGTAGTTTGTCCTTGAGCTTCACCTTACCTATCATCTCCTTGGTACAGCAACGGCTTGGTGGACTGTCACCACCCTGCAGCACACGTAGTGGTTCTTTGCCTTTACAGTCCCTTGTCTGAGGATGTCAGAGTTCCTAGGGGAGCTGAGCGGCTGAGAGAGCTGGGGTTGTTTAGCCTGGAGAAGAGGAGGTTGAGAGGAGACCTCATTACTCTCTACAGCTACCTGAAAGGAGGTTGTAGAAAGGAGGGAGTTGGCCTCTTCTCCCAAGTGACAGGGGATAGGACAAGAGGGAATGGCCTCAAGCTCCGCCAGGGGAGATTTAGTCTGGACATCAGGAGGAAGTTTTTCACAGAAAGGGTCATTGGGCATTGGAACAGGCTGCCCAGGGAGGTGGTTGACTCACCTTCCCTGGATGTGTTTAAGGGATGGGTAGATGAGGTCCTGAGGGCATGGTTTAGTGTTTTATAGGAATGGTTGGACTTGATGATCCGATGGGTCCCTTCCAACCTGGTTGTTCTATGATTCTATGATTCTATGATTGTTGTAAAAGAAGGAAGAGTAGTGCCTTCAAAAGATTAATTGCACTTCTCCTGGAGCTGACAGAACCAGAGGGGCAAGACATGGACTTTTTGTTACTTTTTTATTTACACAAAGGCACTGGATAGTGACTGTCTTAGCTCCAATACCATTGTTGTCTTACCTGCTTCAAAATTCTTCCAGACAGTTCGATAAATGACTTGTGAACTGGACCAGCATCCCTTGTTCTTTCTATGGTGCCATCGATAGAATACACTCTTCGAGTACAGATTTCCTGAGTACGAGGGGGGAAAACCCATTCAGGATAGCAGCTGCACACTGCGTATGTGCTATGTTTATGGAAAGAGTAAACAGAAAACCAGGCACATTTGGTTTTCATTCACTTTGACTGACCCGAGAAGCCCTGCCCAGAGAGAATTCTCAGGTCAGCCTATAAATTTTCGAATAAGCGTGCATGATTTTCACTGCATGGCCTCTATTAAAAAAAACCAGAGTTGTGGAGGGAAGAGTTTCTGAGCAGATATCAGATAAAGACATTGACGCACAACTGTCATGGTTGTGGAATGTTCCCCTAGTGTATCAGCACACACGACGGCGCAGAGCAACCAAAATCCTACTGCTGTATACAGAAGCACCTCATGTCACAGGAGACAAGAATTAGAGGCTCAGAGGTAACAGTGAACAATATCTTACCCTGCAAAGAGCCACAGTGAAGACAACAGATGAAATCATGGGTCCAGTTAGCACTCAACACAGCTATCACAGTTTGATACATGATTACAACTTCAAGGGAAATGGTCCCACTCCTTCCCCTCGCCACATTTTTAGGCAAGTTGAAGGGGTTTTGGTCATAGAAGACCAAATTCTTATTTTATCTTCATTATTTATGCCAACATAAATCTGGATAATCCTGAAGCAGGTACCAAAACATGGTCCTATTCACTACAATGTCCTATTCAATTATAAAATGTAGTAAAGTTTTCATGCGTCTATAACAAATCACAGTGCTGATGGTGTCTTGGCTCTCATGAAATTCACCTCATCAAAACATTCCCCACGTTTAGCCTTAAGCATCTGTTTACATGGGCTGCTGAACCCAAGCTGTGCAGTGCAACCATTCCCAACAAGAAGTGTCCTTTTCTGATAGAGCTAGGCTCATCGACAATGGCTGGGGTTGATGCTGTGTGGTGTGTGACGCATGGGTCTTTGTACGTGGTTTAGTTCGGGGTTTTACTTCACTGGCACAAAGAACGACAACTCTGACTTACCATTAAAGCAACCACTGTAATTAAACAATGTGAAGGATGCAAACATAAGATGCCTCCCATCACATAACTACAGAACCTGCTTCTGTTCCCCTGCCAACCCCCTGATTCCACAGTACTAACACCCTAGTATTTTGTCTTTGCTCTTTTGGGTTTCTTTTCTTTGTTTCATTGCCTTTTCATTGACAATCATGATGATTTTAGTATTATTTTAAATGATGTTTACATGATACCCAATTCAAGACTCTTATATTGCTTTGAAATTTGAAAACCCTAAGTACCCTTTCAACAAAGACATATCTGGAAGCAGAAGACAGCCCTGACGTACACCCCTTTATCTGAATTCCCCAAACTCAAGCTTGCTGCTCTCAGGAATATTCCACCGTGGAGATGACACTGATGAAGAAACTCAGTCAAACACAAGAGCAAAATCCGCCTCCCTCCATTTTTTTTTTTCAATTAGATCTAACATCTCCAAGACAGCGTTCCACCACGTGACAACATCTTGAATTAATTGAGCTATGGGCAATCCTCATACTTTTTGTGTACTCTGAAATGTAGGAAACACAGATGCTGTCTGTTTAAACTGTCAAACAAGTTTCCTGATGGTAGCTCTCATGTCTGCTACAGACTTGTTGGTTTAACAAATATTGTGGACATAAAGTTGGAACATGTGTGCAAAATATTCCGAGCTATAAACATCAGAATCACGAGAAGTTTGGTAAAGCCTTGTACCATCACTGCAACTGCTTGGGCCACTTGGCTGAAGGATTTCAGGAAGGATTTTCTATCTCAAGTATGACCACACTCATTGTGAAAGGCCTTGCCAGCCAAAAACAGACCCGAATTAAAACTGCAGGCAAATTAACTCAGAGCTGGCGCATTAAAAAAGTTCCATTTTTCTTGGTTCAAGTTAACAACAAGAGAAACCCTGCGTATAATTTATAGCTTTTCTTATTAGCACAGTCCTTGAAGAACAGAATTAAGTTCGTAAGGACACTGAGCGATCTCAGATACTACATCTAACAGGCAGGTGCCATCCTTCCACACACATTTCTAGAGGTAAAGTGGTTGAGAAGCATGACTAGCATGAGATCTTTACAGGCTTGACCCAGCAGAGCTAGTGTGGGAGTTGTGCAGCAGGGGAAAGGGACATGGCCATGGGCAAAAACCTCCACATTAGGGATGAAATCACACAAAGCATGGTAATTCTGCAGAGCTCCTGAAGTCAGAGGTAACATGGCTAAGACAAACCATTGAGGTTATAAATTCATGTTACACCCTAACTTCAGCCTTTTAAGGAGGACAAGTGTTTACAGCTTTCCTATTATACACAGTTACTGCTTGATCCACAGGTTTTTTTATCTCCAGTAAAAGCAAGATGCAAAGAAAAGTATTTGTAGCACCACTAGATGGTTCAGGAGATTGTAACCCTGATTTTACTCATTATAAAATGCACTAATGAACAATGATATAGAGAAGTTTGTAAGGGATCTCAGGTGCCAGCTGGAACAGAAACTGGGAAACCTCTCTCTTGTTAAGTTAGAAGCAAACTTCTTATTAAACACCCGGCTGTCACTACACAGCATGAGAGATTGCAGGGCTTCTCAGGACAGAATTGTTCCCAGACAGCACCAGGAACTTCTCAGGAGGACTGGCCTTCTGGCTTTTAAACCCACTATAGCATTTCTGTTGGAAGCAGAGTAAGACAAAATGATTACACTCTGTGCAGCCTGTTCAGAGAAGAGCTCACACTGGCCAAAGGTTGGGTATCAGTACATTTGATTTCCCTAACCTGACTTTCGAGAAAAGCGGAGTCACTTCTAAAGGCGTCAGCAACTCTGAAAGGGCAGGAAACTGCTCTACGCTTAGCTGTCCAGATTTTAGAGTCACTTAACTTGCTATATGGTCACACTCAGCCAGAGCGATGCTGAATGATGGGAGTTTGAGAGACTATCAAAGCACTTTCAAGTACCAGCAAACTGGAAAACAAGGTGCCCATGGGGAGAGTCGTGACATTGTGAAGCTGTAGCTCCAAGGCGCTTTGGATCAATGTACAATGCACTGTTCATACGACCTAATGAAACAATTACAGCCCTCCCGCTGATTGCCTTTGTTTTCAACTGCAAATCGATAGATTATCAACTGTAAACATCAATGTGTTCGTTCTTTCCTAAAAGGTCACTCTGCAAGGTAGTAATGAAGAGCACACACTGCTGGACCACACAAGCTACAGATAAACGTCTCAATTTCTAAAGTCTCTAACAAACTGAAAGATGCTCGTGTGTGCAAAAGAATAATTGAGGACATAAACAACAACAACAATGGAGAAGGGAAGAGAAAATCAGCTGTTAAAACTCACCACGGTCTTCAGATGTAGGAAGTGTATTCCTCTTTGGAAGCAGGAGATGTGATGATTGCACTCCTGTGGGCAGAGTGGGTTTCTGTTAGCACAGTTCTGCCATACTAGGAAGGTCCATTCTTAATTTTAGCAAGCCTCATCTTGCTATTTCAGTCTTCTGCTTTCTCCCATTATGGAAATAATAATACTTATTTTTAATACATAATACAAGGCAATAAAATAAAAACTTAGATTTAATCCATTAAAAGACGATGTGTAAGCTCCAATTTAACCACACTGTGCTGGGATTCCTAGGACATCTCTTACGTCATGCAGCCCATGAATACCAGATTTTTTAGGGTCTCACCACCTGGAGCAGCTCTTGATTTGGAGTGATGGGAGTCAGTAACGAAATGGGACATTTTGCATGATGGAAAAAGCTGAAGCTACTGGGGTAAAACTGCAGACTACATACCAGTCATGGTGCACCGTTATCCCAGTGGCTACCAGGTCCCACTTGGGGTCCCTACCTTTTATCCATGCAAATGCCCTTCTCTTCCCAACCAAATACTCAAACTGCTGAGTATTTTGCCAGACTGTTGTCATATTTATTTGTGCAGAGAAGGCAGCGACTTACATATTCCCTAATTACAACTTGGTAAGGAAGTGCTAATTTATTTCTGGATGAAATGTGCTGACAGCCTCCAAATTAAAGAAGGAAGCGACAGAAGTCCTGTTGTCTCATAGTGCCATGAAATGTCCCTGTTTCATGTAAGAATGGTGATGCCTCTCAGAAAAGAGCTTGAAGAAAACAGAGGGAACAAGCAATAAAGGTTAGCATGAAGCAGACAAGCTCTAAGGATGCTCACAAACCAAGAAGAGTATAAAATCTAATCTACGATATTATTATCACAGAATCACAGAATAACCAGGTTGGAAGGGAATATTACACAAGAAAAATATTATACAGTAAACAGGAAATCATAGAATCATCAGTTGGAAGGGACCTCAAAGCTCACCCAGTCCCACCCCTGCCTTGGGCACGGGCACCTTCCACTGGATCAGAGGCTCTGAGCCCCATTCAGCCTGGTCTTGAACAACTCTAGGGATGGGGTAGCCACCACTGCTCTGGGCAACCTGGGCCAGGGCTTCCCCAAAGGCCAGCAAGGGAAAAGCCTCCTCTTCTCCTCTTCCCTGATGTACAGGGTGAGCCTTCAGGCATCACAGTCTCTTGAGCAGAGGCCAAACAACTGGAACAGGATGCTCTTCTGAACCAAGCTTTCTACTTGCTCCTGGAAAGCAGTTTCTCACTCCCTTCGCTGGAGCCAGCTTAGAAAGGAGGATTTACAATACATCTGGGATTTTACAGACTGCAAAAATTCAAGGATGAGGATAATCTCAGCTTAAGGACACTTGCAGCAGCTGTCACAGCAAAGCCTCCTCCAGGTTTCTGGGCACAGCAATAATGTGGATGGATGAAAATTTATGAATAATTTACAGTTAGGATCCTTGCTTTTGCAACTAATCGATCTTTGACCACTTTCACCTTGAGCCATCCAGACTAACATATTCCCAAAACACATGGGTTGCAATGCCCTTGGCAATAAAGAAAAGCATTGCAGTTGCTTGACCTCTAAGTTCACTGTTAGAAACCCGATTTTGACATCATATAATTCCCTGCATAGGTGAGCAAGAAAACCTCACATCAAAATAACTGAGGGTAAAAATGAAGAGGAGAAAGCAGAAAAATAATGCATCTTTGACTTTTTTGTTTCAGCTTTCACAGCCAATGAAACCACCAGAAACCTCACCAAGGATCTAATAGCAATGAGGAGAGTTTGGGGGGTTTTAAGGTCAACTGAGCTTTGGTTTTGGATTTGTTTTTTTTTTTAAATAAAATTTTGTCTTTGACTTAGACATCAGTCGGCTTCTGCAAAGAGAGTGAGGCACCAGACAAGCTGTTCGTGCCTGAAAATGCAATGGCTAAGTGAATCGTGGGTGAGCACCACACGCAACGCCTCTGGCACCAGAAGATGCCAGCGTACTCGGTGCACTTTCAGAAAACATTTATCTTCAGATGCACTGATTTAGTTGCTGCAACCCCGTGGAGAAATACAAAGTAGTTGTCAAAACACATGCAAGAAGTATTATATTCAACATTATGAATGCTCCTTCTGCACACAGATTGATAGGAATTGCATGGAAAGGAATGGAAGCATAGAGTCATAGACCGGTTTGGGTTGGAAGGGACCTTAAAGATCATCCAGTTCCAACCCCCTGCCATGGCATCCAACAACATCCAAAGCATTTTGAGATAGGTAACTGCCCTATGGCCCATCCTCAAGTGTCCTATGGATCTCAATTTCAGTAGCCATAGAACCACAAAGTTGGAAGATCTGAGATCATTGAGTCCAACCGTAGCCATCTGCCACTAGACCGTATCCTTAAGTACCTCATCTGCCTGTCTTTTAAACCGCCCCCCGTGGAACTGGGGACTCCACCACTTCCCTGGGCAGCCTGTTCCAGTGCCCAATGATCCTCTTAGTAAAAGATATCTTCCTAATGTCCAGTCTGAACCTCCCTCAGCACAGCTTGAGGCCATTCCTCCTTGTCCTATCACCTGTCACTTGGGAGAAGCGCCCAGCACCCACCTCACCACAACCTCCTTTCAGGCAGCTGTAGGCAGTGACAAGGTCTCCCCTCAGTCTCCTCTTCTTCAGACTAAAGGAGCACAGTGCATCTGATAAATTTACTGTTATAAAATCTAAACTATTTGTCTCAAAATAGCCTTTAATCCTGATTTTTAACTTCACCGAACTAACAAAGCGCAGACTCTGGTCAAACCCACCTGGCAATAATTTTTTTTTCTGATATACCCCAACGAAGAGCAGAGCAGAAAAAATTAAACCAGACTGAGACATCAGTAGAAGAGACCCAGAGAATGTGGATGCCCAGACAAGAAGACAAAAATGGGTTGCAATGAAGTTTACAGGCTGGAACGTGCCCTCTGCTGGTGCAGGGTGAGAGCTTGAGGGGAGAAAAAGGATGTTGGTTGGTGGAGCAAGGGTTGGGCTTCACTGGATTGTACTGGAGATAAACAGAAAGTATGGGTCTGTGTGGAACACAAACATCAGTTGGATCATGACAGTTATTCCTCTGAAGAAGAAATGTCTATATACTGGTGTTGACCATGGCAATGATTGTGACAGGCCACTGGAGCCACTGGCAGGAGGGCAAAGCACTCAGAGATAAGATGGGGCCATGGGGAGATAGTTAAGAAAGTTCAATAAAATAGCCTTAAGGGAAGGTGATTGGGTTTGGTCAGTTTAGAAAAAACAGCACGTTGACTTCCAGTACCTGAAGGAGCTGTAAGAGGAGCTGGGAGGGACTGTTCCCAGAGGCTTGTAGAGATAGGATGAGGGTGGGTGGCTTTAAATTGGAAGGGGAAAGATCTAGATTGGACATTAGGAAGAAATTCTTCACGCTGAGGGTGGGGAGGTCCTGGCCCAGGTTGCCCAGAGCAGTGGTGGCTGCCCCATCCCTGGAGGTGTTCAAGGCCAGGTTGGATGGGGCTTGGAGCAACCTGATCTAAAGGCCCATGGCAGCAGGTGGGACTGGATGGGCTTTGAGGTTCCTTCCAACCCAAACCATGATTCTGTGACTATTAGCAACCTTCAGAAATGTCTTGAGCTGCCACAAGGAGGAACCTCAGTGATTGCTATTCATAGTCAGGGAGGACAAACCAAACCAGGTGCACTTGCCGCTGGAAGTCTGAAAAATAAATACCAAATATAAAACCTTTCACTAACAATGTTTTCTGCCCTGCAGAAAATCACTCCAAGGCCCTCACTGAGCTGCCTTAATCAGAGACCACTACCAACATTGAGGTACACTGTGCAAGGAACCACAGGTATCTCCTTCCCCTGCCTCAGCCTGGAGAAGACAGAGAAGCAGCAAATGATTTCTACAAGTCCTATCAGCCTGCACTATTTTGCCCTTGTGCAGACACCAGAGACTTTTAAGGGAATTCATACAATTTCATTCCTTAACTCAATATTTTTTGCCATAAATGACCTTAACTGTTCTTTTCTTGCAATATTCTCTAATGCTCCATTGATTCTTGCTGGACAATGAAAATCGGATGTCACCAACATGAGGAAATGGATGAAATCCCACACATTTATTTTAAAGCTTGCAGCAGACGACATTGTAAATAAACGTCACTCTTTCTGCCACACAAAGGTTACAGACTGACTGTCCCTCAGCTCCCCTCGCTCCTTAACAGACTTCCTAGCACTTTCTTTTGTCAGGAGAGCAATCGCTCAGCAGGGATTTTGGCAGACACATGTATTATGTGTCAAACCCCAAGTGGAAATAACTGATGGGAAGCACAAAAATCTGATGGGAATCATTATAATAAGGAAATGAATAAACATAAAGTAAAGCATAGCCAGAAAGCTCTGAGCTGCTACTTGATTGGTCCGGTGTCAGTAAAAGCCACTGTTTTCAGTGTTAAGGTTGTTTCATATTAATAAATAGCATTAACATGTGCTGTACTTCGGTTTGTATGTTCAGATACTGATGTTCCGATTGATTTTAATGCTGTTAGAAAACAAAGCTCTCGCAGTATGAGTTTTAAATGCACTATAAAATGCATGTAGCAGAATAATTTATAGAATACTGTTTTATTTAGACATCCGCTGACCCCAGTCAGTCCTTGGATCCAGTTTATTGATGGTATGAGATGCCAGAATACATCTATATCTTGTAAGAGCATTTTGTGTTTTAACACCCGCCTAATACCTGTGCATTCTCTCTGAATTTAAGCAGTTTCATTCACAAAATATTCTGTCTATGAAGTGCTTGTATACTTGGCTGCTTAGGCATCATACTGCTCAAAAACAACCTCATATAAAATGAGATTATAGCTGACCTGCTGGTTGTACTCTCTTGGTTAGCAGCTACTGCTGACGTTAAAAGCTGTCATTGGTACTACTTGTTTCGCACGGTTCCTTTTTATCTCCCCAGCAAGCCCAACCTCTGTCCCGTAACTGCAGACAAATCAAACACTGCTCACCTGCTAACGCTCCTCTGGCCAGCGGGGACCATCAGCCCCTCACTGTCACACTGGGCCATCACCAGCCCTTCCGAGATGTCTTCTTGTCCTCAGCGCCTTCTGCAGCTGATGCTTGAGCCTGACACAGCTCACCACCCTGGCCCTCTAAGGGATAGCCAAGAGGCCAAGGCTGGGAAACTCTCCAGCACTTGCATTCACTCAAGAAAACAAACCATTTGGCACATGGAAATGTAATCTGGCATTTTTAGTGCTCAGTGTGTGAGATCATAAACCAAAGGCTGTAGAGGTACAATTCTACGAACACAGTGGGTACGCTGTGTAGATACGATGCTTTTGGAAACGCTAGGGATGGTTCCTGCCTGAAATATTGTCTACGCCCTCCTGAAGGGTGAGGAGAACATGTAACTCATATCTGAAGGATAATCTGGGATGACCAGAGTGAGAGGGAACTCAGCAACAGGTTGGTAGCTTCTGAACGATCACCTGGAAAAGATACTACCAGAACTTCAAAAAGAGTGATGGACGTGGGCTCTCTGAAGGAACAATGAAGCAAAAAACCAAAGGTTCTGAGAATTATAAAGTGAAGGACAAATCCTTGTGCACTGCACCACCACCAGCCTTGGCACACCAGAATTCCAAGCCATGGTGGCACCGGTGCTGTTTCGAAGCACAAAAGCTTCACTAATCTGTACATCTAGAACCAAAATTCAGCTGTAAAACACAGGCGTATATTTTGAACTGACCAATATCCCTTCTAATCACTGCTGCCCTCTGACTCCCTGGACTCTGCTGTTAGCTGAACATTCAGACAACTTCCAAGATCATGAAATTCCCACAAAGCAAGACAACAGCCGCACTAGGAGCTATTACTGTATTACTGTACTTAGTTACAGCAGCTCACAGAGACTAGAAATAACTTTATTTTCTCTACTTACAAGACAAACAGCCCTGCTGAGAGGCAGTTACAAACTGAACACACAGTTCATTTGCGTTTACTGAAATGTGTTGATGCTGGAAATGACTAAGCTCCCCGCTTATTTCCAATTCAAATAAAGAAAAGTCGTTTTTAGTACTGGGCACAGTTCTGCATTTTCTTGCCACCATTTAATCCTCATTTATCAGCAGAATATAGAGCAAGGCAGCTTTTCTGTAGGGATAAGCTCTCACAAATTGACTATGTTATAAAAGTTTTTATAAAATAGCTTGTACTAAATTAAATCTCCCTAAATTCAATAATTCCCAATAATAACATCTTATTAAATAACATTGGAACAGTGGTGAATTTTCAGCTCCATTGAAGTCAGTGGCAAAATGCACAGAACTTCAGCCTCAGGCTCTAATCCACTTCTGGAATGGGGGCAGACGTATCCGTCTGAAAAATACTGCACCGATTCCTTCTAAAACACCGCTACAGAAGCCAGTCGGACCTCAGCCTACTATGGATGAACTCAATTTCTGAGTTAATCTCAATGTTGACTTTTTATATCTCTGTATCTGAGCTCAGTGAGAGCCAGAAGCCTAGAGGGCTCCATGGGAGGTCAGATGGTGAAAGCAGCCTTTCTGAATGCAAACAACATGGTCGTTCTCTTTTAGTGGTCACAACAACTTAAAGCTGAATTCAGTTTGCAGTTTTATACTTATCTCACTCTAACTGCAGCCATTAAAAGCTCCCAAAGGGAAACAGTGTATCAGGTGGACGTCTAAAACCTATAGAGAAGACATCTCAGTACCAAACAGCAGGCACCTGGTCCACTGGGAGGTGTTCCTGCCCATGGGGGTTGGAATGAATGGGTTGAATGGGTTTTGAGGTCCCTTCCAACCCAAACCATTCTGTGATTCGAGATAAAGCTCCTCCAGAACTCTCTGTGCCAATACTGTCTGCTAGCTCGCAATTTAACAGAGACTTTAACTTCATGAGGAGCATATCAAGGCCACCGTTAAGTGCTTTTAATAATCTTCAAGATGTTGAAAGTCACACTGGAATTCTTCTGTGCCCATTAACTGGTTTTCTATCATAGAAAAAGTTTTTCTTACCTGTTTCAGTTTTAAGCCATATGGGTATCACACACTGCACAGGCAGAGAGTGTTCTGTTGTGACATTTCACTGAGTGCCAGGTGTATTTTTCCCACAGAAAGGAACTCTTCATAATAAAATGACATTTAGTGGTTCTCTCATGGCAGTAGGGTTAGATAAGACATGGCCAAAGCAGATCACAGATACAGAAACTGCTCAGTACCAGGCGACAGATAAAACAGATGACAGAAATAATCAGTGTTGTTGCAGACTGGGAGTAGATCAATACAACACACCCCAATTAATAAAGCATAAAATTACTTCTTAAAATGACTGTTGAAACCGTACTCTGCATCAGAGATTAATATTATAATGATCAAAGAGATAGGGGGAAAAGAGTTAAACCTGCAATGCACTCGAATTCCAGAATTCTTACATTTGTTCCACATAAAAATCAGCAATTAATAATATTGGCCAAATGTTTAAGATCAAATCAAGCCCATGAATGACAGGAGATGTGATGAGAGCCTCGGGGTGAAAGTGAATTTGGTTCCTTTCTGGAGACAGACACCTAAGTAAGAGCCTCTCTTCAAAGGATAACAGGAGCCTTTAAGGTGATTCAAGGTATTAAGTTGGGGCAAAAAAACCCTGCCATTCAACCACTGTAAACTGTGATGCTTAGTTTGGATTAAACTTATATTTAACTGTGTTCATGTAGTGTAACATTTTAAAGCACAAAATTCATTCTATTTATGCTAATGGTTTTGTTTTCCCTGTTTATTCTTTTTTATATTACACTGTCAAATTAAATATGGGAACAAAGAAACTGACTAATTTTGTTGTATGAGTTCAAAAGGGGATGTCTCCTCTGGGACAGCACCTGACCACCTGGCCTGTAAACGGCTCTGCACGAGCTGGGCTACCAAACTCTCCCTCACCCAGCTTGCTCCCAGCCCTTTCTCCCAATGAATCCCACATTTTCAAGCATCTCCACAATTTCTTGCAAGAGAAGGTTCGCCACAACCAAGCAGCAGCTGCTCAAAACACCTTTGAGGGATCCATCAGCTCCAGGACTCCAGAGTTCTACGCTAAGGGATTAAGCAGACTTGCTTCTTGAGAGCAAAAATGCATAGATTCTAATGGTCTTTATTTCAATTAATAACTTTTATTCTAAGTCGAGATAATGTTGATGAGTATAAACGGCGATTATTTTTGCCCCAACCTCGTATGCCCGATGACCAGAAACACAGATGCATTGGTATGATGTTCCATCCATCACTGAATTCCACAACAAACAGGGTTATTTCCCCAAATAATTCCCATAACTTGTACAACCTGACAGGGACACAGACTATTAATAGCAAAGTTTGTATATCAGATAATAAAGTGCTTTGATAAAGCATTGTGACTTCCTGTGTTTCTAACAGAAATATTCAGTAACTGTTATTAAAGATGTTAACTCATGAGCTGCTGCCCCATAAACAGAAGTCAGTAAAAATGACATGTGCGCTGAGGAGCTGTAGGATAACCCTCCCAAGCTCTGTTTTGCATTAGCGGTGTGCATTAAATTTCCAAGCTTTTTAGACAAAGGATAAGGCTGATACTAACACCCACAGTGCCGCCTGGCTACATATCTTTGGTAGGTTTGTAGTGCCACGATCCTGTTCCACGTTCAAAGGGAGAAGCTTCCCAAAGCACTGACTGCATCCCCTGTCACGATGAACTCTTACCTTCACCAGGACATCAGGCACTCACCTACTGCTTTAAACAAATGGAGAATGGGGGTTGAAAGGAATTTCTTCCTGGTTTTAAATCTGCTATTGAAATAAAATTAAACCATGCCAGATTTCACGTTAGAAAGTAACAGCATGTTTCAATTCTCTCACAAGAGTTTAGGAGCGTACAAATGCAAGCACAAATTTCATGGCAATTTTAAACTACAGATACCCAAGGTGCTACCTGAAAACATTTGTAATTGAATTATTGTCATTCTAGATTCAGTCAAACTTTGTCTCTACTAAAAAGACACCTGCTTTCCATTTTGCTTAGATACTTAGAATTATTCAAAATGCACAGAAAGGCCAGAACTACTTAACGAAAATATATTGCAAGCATGTTTTTTCTGAACTTGTATTGCTAAAGCCTTGTTGCATTGTAAGTTTTATTGGAGTTGGTCTTCAAACACAGTACCGTGTGTCCACACAAGCCTGGATACATACATACCTGTGCCCCAGGCTGCTATCTGAGTAGGCATGCCCTCACACAACTACAGTACACATCATCGCCTGGCAGTGCAATCAAGTGTAGCGCCACTGAAATGCCATTTAATGATTTTTCAACTTCTAAACAATAACATTCTTTCTGCACAGATCTGTCCAACCAAGCTTGCGTAAAGCTGAACACTAGCTTCATCACTTGGCCCATTTCTTCTTCTCTTGTAGACACTGTAAGGCATCACGGTCCTCTTGTGCAGCACCCTCACTCTGCCCAGTTCCTTAACACGACCTTCATCCACTGCAGAGAATTGAAGAGCATATATGTTAGTTATGGATATTGTCATTATGATGTTAATTTATGAAACTCACTTCAATATGCATAATGGAAACTGCATGGAGTTATAAAACTGATCTGCAGATGAAGTGCAGATGAAAGTGGAGCTGATCTACAGAGCAGTCTTCTTGAATCATGGCTGAAAACAAAATCTAGCTTGCAAAGGAACAGCAGTGTGTGACAAAATAAATCATAAGTAAGACGTTTCTGATAGTGATATATATAGATATATAGCTTTTCTGAAAATACCACTACTGCTGCATTTTAAAATTCATGTGACTCATTGAACGGTTTGGGTTGGAAGGGACCTTAAAGCTCATTCAGTTCCAACCCTGGATCCCTCTGACTGGATATGGCTGCTCAAAGCCCCATCCAACCTGGCCTTGAACACCTCCAGGGATAAGGCATCTGATCCACAGGGAGGTTTGCTGTTTTTTTTTTTTCCAGTGGTGAATAGTTTTAAACTGAAAGAGGGGAGATCTAGGATAGATATTAGGAAGAAATACTTTACTGTGAGGATGATGAGGCCCTGGCCCAGGGTGCCCAGAGCAATGGTGGTTGCCCCATCCCTGGAGGTGTTCAAGGCCAGGTTGGATGGGGCTTAGAGCCCCTGATGCAGTGGGAAGTGTCCCTGCCCATCCATGGCAGATGGGTTGGAACTGGATGAGCCTTGATGTCTCTTCCAACTCAAACCAGTCTGTGATCCCAAGTCTATGATCCTAGGCTCAGACATCCAGAAATACTGAAGACCAATATGCCTTGGGGTATAAAAATCCTAACTTGAACCAAACTAGAATGCAGTTAAAATGAAGCATAAACAACAACAACATCCAATGAAAAGAATTCTTAATTAAAGCCAGAAGGCACAAATTATAAAGAAGTACAGTGAAACACTCAGGATGCTCTCCCTCAGCCAACTCTGCAGTCACTAGCAAGGAAAAAAGAGGAACTTCTGAAATCATTGTTCAAAAAGAGATGATAAAGTGCACCTTATCAAAATATTATCCATGATCCTTCAAACATGAACAAAAAATAATTACCATTTGAAAAGTATA
Source organism: Coccyzus lansbergi (assembly GCA_033558105.1). Lineage (NCBI taxonomy): Eukaryota > Metazoa > Chordata > Aves > Cuculiformes > Coccyzidae > Coccyzus > Coccyzus lansbergi. The sequence continues at coordinate 3,904,438 of JAUMJK010000248.1, forward strand.
ACTTATAGGGAACCTTAAGATGGGTAAAGACAGAAAGTTGAAGTGGGGGCAAATCCTAAAGACATTTTATGAATAGAACTTTCGGGCTCTGTGCCTGGGATCACACAACTGCTTTAAGATTTGCAGTTCACTCTGGAGAAGCGAGCAGATTGATCTCCACACGAAATGCATTGAAACTCCATGAACCCTGCTGTGCTGTGCGGAAACAATAACTCATTGTGTTTTGACTCTTATTATTCCAGTAGTAAACATGAATTGGGGCCAATAGAAAACATTTCCTGTAAAGACGGCACTTCAGAGCAGTTCTCATTCTCAGCTGGAATTCACGGTGACCTGCAAGGCTTCAGGCTGACCAGCAAACACAGTCCTTTGACTTCACTGCCCAATGCTAAAATCCACGTCCATCCCACTGCTTTGGACAGATTTGAAAGAGAAAAAAAAAGAAAAATTCCAGGTCTATTTATGAGGAGCTGTCACATAATACAGTTATTGTAGCCTACAACCTGGCTCAGAGGAGGTCACAAAGATGATCCAAAGGCTGGAGCACCTCTGCTCAGAGGATAGGCTGAGACAGCCTGATCTAATGGGAGGTGACCCTGCCCATGACAGGGGGTGAAACTGGATGGGCTTTGAGGTCCCTTCAGACCCAAACCATCCTGGATCAGGTTGCTCCAAGTTGCATCCAACCTGGCCTTGAACACCTCCAGGGAGAAGGCAGCCACAGCTTCTCCGGGCATCCACTGCCAGGACCCCTCCACCCTAACAGGCAATAATTTTTCCTTAAGATCTCATCTCAATCTCCCTTCTTCCAGCTTCAAACTGCTCCCCTTGTCCTATCCCTGCACTCCCTGATCAAGAGCCCCTCCCCAGCTTTCCTGAAAGGCAAAGCCAAACCCTTGTCAAGGTCATCTGTGAGAAGGAGGAAAAAAACAAATACAAGAGTCAAGCTGAGAATTATAAATGCAAGCATTTCCATGGAACAGGCAAAACTGAAGCAATTGGCAGTAGCTTATCAGCTAAATAAATCAGATTACAGCAATCAATTTACTGGCTAAATTAATTAAAACATGGAATCAATTATGTCTCATGTGAAAAGCTGGGATGATGTCACCAGATCAGAGTAAACATGTTCCAAGGCACTGGGGATGGCTGCAAAAAGTCTGGCCCTGGAAAAGCTTGCGTGGTGGCATGAAGCGTCTGGCCGCACAGGGACTCAGCGCATGCCTGTGGTGCAGTGGCCACAGCTGTTCTGGGGCTGCACCTAATTAGGGCTTTGAACTTCTATCACATCTTGAAACTAACCCCATATGCTGGTTATCCTCAGCATGAAATGAATCTGCAGGATTGCCCTACTTATCCCACATTATTTAACTTTTAATTTCTGTTCTTGTGCTTTCAATACCTTCTGACTATGGAAAATGATCCTAGGGAGCCCTTGTTCTTCCCCACATTCCTCTGAATCTCCACCAACCCATGAGTTCACTTCTAGTCCAGCCCGGCCACAGGAAAAAAAAGCCCCCAGAATTACTTGGCTAGAGACTCAAACGTCACAGCGTTCAAACAGTGAAGGAACACCTTGAGCACATAACCATTCATCTCTTTACCTCACCACAGTCTACAATTGACTGAGAGGAGGTTGTAGTGAGGTGGGTGCAAGTCTCTTCTCTCAAGTAACAAGGGATAGGATGAGAGGAAATGACCTCAAGTTGTGCTGGGGAGGTTCAGATTAGACATCAGGAAAAATTCCTTCATCAAAAGGGTTCTCAGGCCCTGGCAGAGGCTGCCCAGGGAGGGGGTGGAGTCCCCAACCCTGGAGGTGTTTAAAAGACAGGGAGATGATGTGCTCAGGTATCTGGTTTAGTAGTGGTCAGGTATAATTGTACTCAATGATATCAAAGGTCTTCTCCAACCAAGTGATTCTATGGTTCTATGATTCAATAGGAGGAGAAATAGACTGGGATATCGCTATTTTTTAGCAAAATCCTCAAAGAATTATGTAACTCCAAAATGCATCTTTTGGTTACACAATCCCTGTGACAGTCATTTGGGATTAAAACATACTTTGGAGTCCAATGCAAGCACTTCACAAACCATACCAGAAGTCAGACAATGCTGTTTCTTGAGCAGCATTGCTTTAATGTGTCACACAGATGGTTGAAACAGATCTATTTAGAATGTCAATAAATACAAACTTTCAAATCACAAATAAGTTTGAAATTCACTAGACCAATGTAAAATGGAGTTCATATTATGACCATACTTCAAACCCCATGGTAAAGACCTTCCTGCCTTTGCAAATGATTGGGAGAGTCCATTTCAGAGCTGACAATTCAGTGTAATTTCTAATCCACAAGACCATTTACGCAGTGCCAGTGTTTAGGACCCACAAATTAATAATACTACCTTTTATTGCAGAAGCACTGGAATGTCTGAGCATATTTTTACATACAGTGCTAAAATTCCATGCCAGCCACTTCAATTCAGTCCAAACATGCTAAAAAGTAAGGGAAAAATTTGCCTGGCTCCACCTTATTGGCTACGTCTTCATTGTTTAAATATCGCACTACATTTAGAAATACACATTCTGATGATTCCAAGTGTTTATATACTTAATTAGAAACAGATACAAACATGGAAGCTTCTAGAAATAATCGATGTCTGTCTTTTTCTTGGTGGTGGGACTCAGATTTATTGCCTACAGCCCTGATAAGATAGTGGAAAGTTGGTTCTCTAGAGGAATTTGGTTCCTCATCTGTCAGGATTTATTTAAACGTTTCCCAGCTCTCCAAAGTACACAATGTTGTATCATTAAAAATTATAAACAACATTTGGTTGAAAGCAGAGCGGCAATTTCTCCCTAATCAGGTGATTGCAAAGTTATAAACAATTTGTTTAATGTTTTCCATCTGTGATAGTTTTTTGACCACATTTTCATTGTCTCAAGAACTTTGGTGTATTTACCCCGACAAACATTAATCTGCATCACACTCTCCTAACAAACATTAACGCACGCTGTCCTTCTCATTAGTCCATCTGCTGAGACCCAAGGAGGGACCACCACGTGCACACATCGCTTTGCCAGGGATCCAAACGACCAGGAATGTCTAAACAGCCACCACAGTTCACTTCATGGACACAAACATGTGACTGTACCTTTTCCATTAGGAAAGAGAGGAAGAATAAGCCCAGAATCACGCTAATTCCCTATGCTTTTAAAATATATCTAAAAACAAAGCAGCCTTTGTACTTGATGGGGAAGAAAAAGACAAAATCCTTGCATTCACATACACAACAAGTGTAAAATGTGTTTGAAATACATCCATTCTATTAAAAAATAATAGTATCTAAATAATGCACTACATTCAATGTGTTAAAAACCACAGCGCTAGACATCGAGGCTATTGAAATAGCTGTGACGGGTTATTTTCTTGTTGAAGCATTACACACACAAATATGTTTTTAAACTAAATTCAGTTCTGCGTAACTGTCCAGGTCTGCAGATTTTCAGATATGGATTCTAAGTTTTCCTTACTAGAACTTGTAACCCTCAGTTTCTTGCAAGACCATTAAGAAGCAGAATCAAGTCACTAATAACAGGATCCAGAAGTTATCGGCTCCTGGGAATGTCATTTACCTTTTACGACCCCAACTTACTGTGCACAGCACAATAACTACTGCTGAGCTGTGAACACTTCCATTCTGCACACAGCACAGAACAGTTAGTTCCCGTGATATGTAAGAAAGGCCTATTTCTGATGGGAAAAAAACCACATTTAATTCAGCATGTATTCCTAGGAGTTTTAAAACTCTGGTTAAAACTTGCAATAAAAGTGACAAGACTACAGAAAAAGACTGGAAATCAAGTAATTTTGTTTAGTTCAGTAACTCAAAATCAGTAGTGATCTGGTATCTCTGTCGAAGAGTACACTGAAGGGGGGTTTTACAGAGGGATTTGTGTGAGCCTGAAGTGAGGTCTCTCATATCAAGTTGTGACCCTCGAGATCCCTGCTGTGTCCCAGGGCTCTGGCACTGACCACTGTATTAATCCTCCTTGGAAAGGAAGGCTCAGGTGCAGATTTTAGTATCAGTTGGGGTTTTTTTCCCAGATGGTTAAGATTTGTATGGGATCATGAGGCAATTTATAAACCTTCCTGGATTTCACCATCTCTTTTGTGCAGACACAGCCCCACCAGCTCCTGGATGGCTACAGAGAGATCACTGAAAAGCACAAGACAGACAAATTATTTTCTCTTGACTCCAACGCCTATCAACGTTTTGGCTCAGAGCAGCTGGAAACGGTCTAAAGCCTGAATTCTTCTAAGGAGTTCTCCACTCCCGTGCTGGAAGAAGCAGGGTCTATGTTGCTCTGTGGAGATGACTGAGCAAAGCCATCTCTGTATCCAGAATAATGAAGAAGTTGGGTGCTGACTTGCTCCCACTGGCAAACTTCCACTGGCACGTGACCTTGGCTTTGTAATCTCTTCAATATTTCACACCTAGTTTCCCCCTACATAGTGTATCTAAAAACCAGCCTCTCTTACTCATCACTACAAATATTCACCTACATTCTCAAGTTTAATCTATTACTTATTTCCACAGTTTTCTTCTTTCCTGCCAAGTCCTTCTTCTCATCATTCCACCTATATGACCTACTAAGAAATTTACTTCCTTGTCTTTCCATGTGTGTCCCTACCAGCTTCCCATACCCTCTTCACACCAGGCTAACCTCATTTCTAATGCTTTCCAGTCTTTTCAATGCCACCTTCATCCCTAGCACCAACAATGCAGGTTCTACCCTTGACTGACCATGGGATATGTTATTCCAGACCGCTGAAGGAACCTACTTTGTATGTCCCTATATTCTTCATTTCTCCTACACCCCTCATGCTGAGAAAGAGTTCTCCTTAAACTCTAAAAGACAACTAAAGCATTTTCTCAGATTCCTGTTCAAAAGTCACTTTCACTGTGATGTTTACCAAAATATTCATGGTTTAGTCAGTTAATGCTATTCCTATTTAGCCTAATAACAGAGATAATTTATCTACTACTCTAACTGCCCAGACAAATCAGAGGTGCTTCTCTGTTTCTGTACACCATCCACTCGCATCCATCGTGGTTTGTGTCAGACAATGTTCTCTGGATCAGTGTCCTGTCTGCAAGAGCACACCAAGCCAGCACAGAGGAGTCCGCGCATGCCTTTGTCACGCGTGGTTTTCAACACCGGAGAAAGTACTTTCGTTTTAATTATTATATTCCATTTGATTCCATTTTTAGCCCACTCTATTATTAGATACACAGGAAGTTGAACAGATGGGTATCAGCCCAGCCAATTTATCAACTTCAGCAAACAAATCAGTACAGAAAAAACAAAAGCAGCATTAAATCCTTTTTGATCTGCACTTCTCAAAGTTTTTGCTCAAACAGGGGGACACAGAAAGGTGGGAAACAGCTTCTACCACTGAGACTGCCACAGGCCGTGCCCAGCAATTCAGACCAAGTGCAGCTTTGTCACTTGGGTGACAGCAAGGCAGTATGTGTGAATGCTCAGAAATCCTCTCCATATGACAGCAACTAGGAAGGTCAGAGCACTCCTCCTGAAGCAGCACTTGCTGCTGTTCTATAATGCATTTTCATAACCTATAACCAGTAAATTTACAGGGCAATTGTTTTGTTTTTTTTTAAAGGGAGGGAAAAGGAGTTACAAAATTGCCAAACATGACTCACAAACCCATGTGAGGTCATGTTTCAGGAGTCTTCTGACCCTACAGACAACAGGAAAAGACAGGCACTTCCAGTGACTGCTTTATCGTCCCAGGCAGCACAGCAAGCCCCTGCAACCGTTCCTCCCAGTTCTTCACTGGATCCGGTTATTGCCCTCAGCCTCTACATCAGAAGTCCCTCTCCTGATAAATCATGGCCTATTTAATGGACATAATTATAGGCTGTGTTACAGGAAACTGATTCATGAGGAATAAAGCCCACCATCATTCCTATTGCTTTCTAACATTCATTGTAACCTCATTAAACTCCTACTGCTGACTACGGCAGAGAGTAAGGAAGTAAGAAGAAAATGGATTTTACTGTTGAGAAATGGCTTCCTTAGAGCTATCAACTATTTAAACCTTGAATGCCTATAAGCTCACAGCAGGTCTAGTGCATTTTAATGTGTAGCAATGTTCTAATTTCTTTAAACCACAGGATTTAAGAGACAGTTCCAGTGCTGGAGTGAGATATTCTGTGCTGATAATGATGCACAGGTTTATATCCTGCAATTTCCAAATGCCTGGTACTCCTCAAGAATTTCACAGAACCAAGAAGATGATGCCCCTTCATACAAAGTTGACATCTTCAAAGGCAGCAGTTTAGTCGTCATTTCTGCGCATAAATTAATGTACTTTTTCTCACTAACAAGTGCATCTGGAACACTGCTGGCCTCCAAACCCATTTCTCCTCTTCTGCTTACCTTTGTAATTTGTCTAGAATTCCCTCTCACCAAACGAACGAGGATTTGAGTTGACCAAAACATGAGGTGCTGCCTCGTTAAATCTCTTACACAGTGAGCTTTTCCTGTGGTGACAGATACTCTTTCCAAAGAGCATCCAAGTGCACACCCCAGTCCGTTTCCCCCTGCATCACACAGCTACCTGCACCATCCTCACAGAACATTCAGTCTGCATGGGACGTATAATGTAATCACACTACTGTAACTTTTAAATCGTTATCTATACTTAAGGATGTATCTGAACCTCATTTCTGCAGTCATTATAATCATTATCTTTGCATTCCACCTGACGTACCCAGTGACAGCATGAATTGTATCATGCACAGGATGGGGAAAAACAAGGAACCCAGGCAGATTTTCCAGTGTTGCTAGGCTGAGAGATTTGGGGTTGTTCAGCCTGGAAAAGAGAAGGTTCGAGGGAGACCTTACAGCAGCTTCAGTGTTGAAAGGGACTCCAGGAAAGCTGGGGAGGGGCTCTTGAGCAGAGAGTGCAGGGACAGGACAAGGGGGAACAATTTTAAGCTGAAAGAAGGCCCTGGCCCAGGTTGCCCAGAGCAGTGGTGGCTGCCCCATCCCTGGAGCTGTTCAAGGGCAGGTTGGATGGGGTTTGGAGCCACTGATCCAGTGGAAGGTGTCCCTGCCCGTGGCAGGGGGTGGAACTTGATGGGCTCTGAGGTCCTTTCATACCCAAATCTCCTGTAGTTTCCTTCCCAGCTTTCCTGTAGGCCCCTTTTAGTAATACTTCAGCAGCAGATGATACCAATACAGTATAGAACAAAATCCGGACACTTTACAGACCTATTGTTACTGTAAACATACCTGCTTCTGCATCCAGGTTGAACCGGCAATATTTTGAATGCTCAAGTAGTGGCAGACATTGCTCAATGGGTGTCCAGACGTACGTCTCTGGACACAACAAGTCTGATGGCCTGTACTGACCCTGGAAAGAAGAGGAGGAGACAGAAAAATGAAAATATAGAAGTCATATCAGTTGTGCAAGAACACTCTGGCTACAGGTTTCCAGATTTTCCTATGGACAAGAAATCATTTTAGTCTTATCTACAACAAAGGAGTCAGACAGCTCCACTGAAATCCCAGGCTTACTTCTTTAGTAACGTCAGCACCACCTCAGGAACACAAATTTAACTCTGGCACTGGAAGAGAATGTAAAATCAACAGAACACATGTTTACAGTATCTGAGATGAACTGGAAAAGTGTTGGCTTTGCTAACTGAAGCTCTGTGTTTCAGTTATCCTCTATAGCTTGGCTGAGCTTCTGCTGACAGTAACAACCTCAGCACCTCAAAGCAGCTTGTCCCAAGCGTTGGTCATTTAAGCAAACAACAGAGACCAAAAAAACTCATAGAAAAGCCCACTCAGCAGTAAGCAGGATGCTATTTGCATTGCAGTAGTGATGGAGCATTCTGTTCATTGCTGCTTCAATAGTAACATTTGCTTTTTAATCCATGGACTTTTTCCTGGAATAGCTCACAGGCAATGGTTAGTTAAATTCCACCATCGCTTGTTGATTTATTAAAAAGAGATTCTTTGCAGACATTCCCAGAAACTAAACAGCCATAATTATTTTCCCTCCAGCTCTACAGCAAATCACCACCTCAGCAACAACCACCTCCTCTAATCAGATCTTCATTTCATTTAAAACAAGATTAGTCATCAGCCTATAACTTAAGTCAGAAATCTACCTCTCAGTCGTTATTTGTTTAATCCACAGCCTCGCAACATTCAGAGCTGTAGGGTGGCAATATCAAAGTAATTCTTAAACTGAAAATTCACTACACACTTTAGCTTAAAACCAGACGTACAACAGATGGAATGGAGAAGTTCAAGGATCTCGGTTATTTCGGTTTTGAGGGAGTAGTTAAAAGACCAGATGTTATAAGAAATCGCCCTGCAGTTGATGCAATTAAGAATTCTTCACATCAATAATAGTCAATAGGTAACGAATGAAGGTGATCATCTTGATATGAAGTTAATTTTTCCCAACACTGACTGTGAAAACACTATGAAGGTGACTGATGTTTGGGAAGGAACATGGAAAACCACTGTGACAGCCTGGTGATAAAGAAGGACCATAAAAAGTCACAGTCACAACCTCTGCTCTTTCTTTCAGACACAGCCCTACCCTGTAACACTGAGTTTTGAAGAATCAGAACCATCTTTTGAATGTTTGCCCACTTTCCCAGTTCCTTTTCTCACTGTTCAACTCTTCCCAGTGCTTATAGAATTAACTTTTGTTATTATTTCATGGAATCATAAAAACATAGACTGATAGAATCATAGAATGGTCTGAGTTGGAAATCACCTCAAAGCCCATCCAGTTTAATCCCCCCTGCCACGGGCAGGGACACCTCTCACTGGATCAGGCTGCTCCAAGCTCCATCCAACCTGGTCTTGAACATCTCCAGAAACGGGGCAGCCGCAGCTTCTCTGGGCATCCACTACCAGGGCCTCCCCACCCTTATCGTGAAAAATCTCTTCCTAATGTCCAATCTAAATCTTTCCCCTTCCAATTTAAAGCCATTTGCCCCTTGTCCTATCACTTCAAGCCCCTGTAAAAAGCCTCTCCCCAGCTTTCCTGGGGCCCCTTTCAGCACTGGAAGCTGTTCTGAGATCTCCCCACAGCCTTCTCTTCTCCAGGTTGAACAACCCCAACTCTCTCAGCCTGGCCTCACAGCAGAGGGGATCCAGACACTGCTATATTTCCCACCAACTTGAAATTATTGAGTAAGAAATACAAAAATAATCTCTCATAAACTGTCATAACTGCACACATGGACAAAAACCCCCTTCATGCTAACCTTGTCAGATATTTGATGTATCTTTCCGAAATGTGGACTTCTGACTACAATTTTCTCATTTCAAAACCATTCAGCATTGACTCATAAAAAACACTGTTCAGTTTCTGAGATTTGTTTAAATTAAATGCAAATTTCTATATGAAGTTAAAACAATATTTCTCCAATTCCACGCAGAAGCTTAAAGCTCAAGGTCTTAGAAAATCCTCCCAAGCTAGTGAATGGAAATGACATTATTAAATAAACCACTTTGAAATGTTACGCTATCCAAACAGAAACAGAAAGGTATCTGGAGGTAATGCTTAAAGAGCACTTTCAAACACCGTAACTCAGATGGAAGAATTCAAGAACTTGGGAAAAAAGATGCCTTTTCACTCAGATTTTAAAAAACTTTAGAACATAATTACTTGTGGATTTAAAGACCTTGTCTCATTTGCGCCAAAAGGCACAAGCAGGCAAGTCCCCATCTCTCAGAGCTGCTGCTTAAGCACAGAAAGCACAAGGTGATAGTTGAGCGTTTCTGGTAGCACAGATCCACTCAGGGGTGTAAGGAAAGATCGCCCAGTCACAGTTTTCTTAGAAAGCTCTGTGCCTGCAGCTTGAAACAGATCACATTTATGATTCTTGCATACAAAAATCACACCGCTACGTGGTTCTACTCCAAATGTCCCAACTGCTTCTATAATGTCATGTTCTGTCACAGAATGGGATATCTAAAGTTAACTGCACTGCAGCATTACTAGTTTGGTTACAAGAAAAAAGAGTTTATTTAGTACTGAGCGAAACAGTCAGTGTGATTATCCAGTCCATTACTGGAAGATCAGTATTTATTTTTGGTGTCAAAATAGGAAGAACTAGTTCTGAGGTAACTTCCTTAAGATGTTTTCATCTACCACAATTTAGCACCTTGTTAATAAGCCCCCTGAAGATGTGAGAGGCTGAGGTGGTGACCCAGAGGAAGCAGGAACCACTGCCGGTGACTGAAACTGTAATTAGAGGTGAACATTAAACAAGTCGTCGATCCTCCTCAGTATCCTCCCTTTTAAAAGTATCACCAAACATACTAGAAGCTATTTCTCCCACGAGGGCATTATATTTACTCGATTGGTTAAACCCACATCCCATGACTCACTCTGTGGAGGAGGTGGGTACAGAGTTTCCCAATGAAGAGCATCAGCACCGTTTTTGTATTTATAGAATCGAAAGGGAATCCACAGAATCTCTTAAATCAAATGCAGTAATTTCTAAGGACTTTTTGTCCCTTTTTTTTTTCTTCCCTAAGCAGTTACTCTCCATTTACTTTCTTAAAAATGTTAACAACTCAACATGAAACTAAGCAATGAATCCACTTCACTTTCCCCTGCACCTCCTGGACATTCCTGGACTGTTAAAAATTTGAGAATCTAGCTAGATCCTGCCTTGGGTACATGAGCACTGCTATGTTCACGTTTCATTAAGTCATTCTAAAACTATTAAATCATCTAAAAAAAAAATTACCTCTAAGCATTCTATTTATACCCCTTCTTAATCTCTGATTTGTAACATACACCCTACACAAACACAAACAGAAAGGGGATGTTCTGAAGTGAACTGCTGCTGTTTACCACTGTAGAAAAACTTTAGACTGGCAAAATTTGGTTTAAAAATCATCTTTCTTTGGTTTCAGATTGAATTTATGCATATTTCAGAATTAATTCTGTCTATGGTAAACTTCCACACCTGAAACTATTTTGTTTTCTTTACCTCACCATATAAAAGCACTGGCACAGCAGCACCGTTCATACTGCCCAGATCTTCTGGGGAATGTGAGCTACAAGGCTTTGAAGGAGAAGCATCACCTTACAGACCATCCCCAAGCACTTCTCTAAGGTTTCAGCTTCTCAAATCCAGTACCACCTGCTGGCGAAATGCAGTCTGTCAACACACAGCTGTGCGTTGCTCTGTCTCTGCAGCTGCTTTTTCATTCAGAAACATCCAAGAAGACATAAAATCTGCTATTTTAAATGGTTTTGGAAATAAAAAAGATATATCTAAAATGACCTTGGTTTTGGTTCTGTTTAAAATTTTCAGGGGGATCCAGATTCTCTGAGACAAACACAAGCCTTTTTGGAGCTGTTAGGACATGAGATCAGCCACTGGAGGTTATGCCAGATATCCAGAATCATAGAATCACTAGGTTGGAAGAGACCCACCGGATCACTGAGTCCAATCATTCCTATAAAACACTAAACCATGCCCCTCAGGACCTCGTCCACCCATCCCTTAAACACCTCCAGGGAAGGTGAATCAACCACCTCCCTGGGCAGCCTGTTCCAATGCCCAATGACCCTTTCTGTGAAAAAATTCCTCCTAATGTCTAGCCTAAATCTCCCCTGGCAGAGCTTGAGGCCATTCCCTCTTGTCCTATCCCCTGTCACTTGGGAGAAGAGGCCAGCTCCCTCCTCTCTACAACCTCCTTTCAGGTAGTTGTAGAGAGCAATGAGGTTTCCTTTCAGCCTCCTCTTCTCCAGGCTAAACAACCCCAGCACTCTCAGCCGTTCTCATAGGGCCTGTTCTCCAGCCCCTTCACCAGCTTTGTTGCTCTTCTCTGGACAAAATTAGAAAGGTATAAAAAGCTTGATATATAAAAAGAATGCAGCCAAACATCCAGTGTATGACTTGATGAAGACTAAAAGAACAGTATCAGCATCTACTTCAAGCTGCAAACAGGAGTCCTACTTAAGGACCATTCCTGCCTCTACTGCAGACATGTAATAAACAGTTGTTGCATTAAAACTAAGATTTTACAGATAAATGTGGTATTTCCATCAGCCAGAAGGGACTTGAATCCTTTACTGGTTCCTCCTACCTGTGCTACTTCACAAGTTTAGCCACCCTCATCAATTTGTCCTCTTTCTGATTTGGCTTTCTCTCTTTTGAAATATAGGGGAAAAAATCCATGGGGGGGAAGGGGGGGCAAGGGGGGTGGAAGGAGGGGGGTAGGGGGGAAGAGGAAGGGAGGGGAAACAGCCAAACTGCGGTGTTCATAGAATCATGTGGTTGGAAAAGACATTTGAGATCGAATCCAACCATACCTGTTCACTGCTAAATCTGATCCCTGAGCACCTAATCTACCTGGCTTTTAAACCCCTCCAGGGATGGGGACTCCACCACTGCCCTGGGCAGCTTCTGCCAGGGCCTGACAACCCTCTTGGTGAAGAAATTTTTCCTGATGTCCAGTCTGAATAACTTGGTGCAACTCAAGGCCTTTGTTCAAGCAGTAGAAGAACACAAGATAATAAGGAGAAAGAAAACCAAAAGAAAAATTGCATCTTAATGTGTATCCGACCAAGCTATCAAACTGTTTAAAAAGCAATACTGAAAACTATTCTAGCTAAGAAGATCCTGAGTATGTGGTTTCTCTGACTAACATAAATGTGACTATTCAATACAAAATACCTCCAAGACTTCATATTTTCACTTATTTGGGGCATTTTTCCTCCTTTATAAAATAAGAGTCCTTAAGGTGTTTCCCTTTACGCTATTAGACGTGTCAAATTTTAATCGGAAACTTCTGGGAATGAGTTCTCCAATAAGGCTGCCAAGCCTAAATTAATGCTGCATACCATGATATTTTTTTGATTTACAGTTTCCAAATCAGAACCGACCAGAACTTCTCTGAACTTTAGTCCCATGTGAAGGGCAAAGGTTTTAATGAGGGTTTAGTCTAGAGATTACTTGTTAAATACTTTCTAAAACTGGAGAGATTTGGTAAGCACTTGAGATGAAAAACATTGGCTGAGTTTGTTTTTGCAGTCCAAGTGAAATTTAGAATGTAAAACTACCATGAAAGAGAATAGTCTCAGCACTGAAGGAGGTCAATCACCAGTAGCACTGAAAAACCAAAACAGTAAGGTTAAAAACACAGTTAACTCTTTTATCAAGTACTGTTTTACATCTGTATTAGATTTTTTTTCACAATAAACCCATTAATTTTTTATTAAAAGTGCATTAAGATGGCCTAAATCTCAATTCCCAGCCAGCTGCTTAAAAAGAAGCTCTTGGACTACGTAAACAAAGTAACCTCAAATCATCACCAGCAAAGAATCACAGACCACTTGGTTGGAAAACACTTTCCTGACCATCAAGCCCAACCACACCTGCCCACTATTGAACCAACCCTGTGCATCTTATCTACCCAGCTTTTAAACACCTCCAGGGATGGGGACTCTACCACTGCCCTGGGTAGCCTCTGCAGAGCTCAACAGCCCTTTACACGAAGAAATGTTTTCTGATGTTTCTGCATGTTGTGGTGCAACTTGAGACCATTTTCTCTCATTCTATCATCTGGCACTTGGCAGAAGAGACCAGAACCTACCTTGCTAAAACCTCCTTTCAGGCAGACAGTGATAAGGTCTCTCCTCAACCTTCTTTTCTCCAGGCTAAACAACCCCAGGTCCCTCACCTGCCTTTCAAAACCCTTGTTCTTCAGCCCCTTCTACAGCTCTGTTCCTTTCTCCCAGACACAGTCCATCCTCTCAAAGTCTTTATTGTAGTGAGGGCCCCAAATCTGAACCCAGGATTTGAGGTGTGGTCTGATAACGAATATTTGAATGCTGACCATCATGTGCCATGAGGCACTGGCGTAACAGCTCCACACATCCAAATAGACCTACACATCTAAAGGACAGTGGCCAAAACCGTGTCTTAACTGTTCTGCCTCCACCTGCCCCTGCCAAAGATTTAAAGCTGCCCCTTTAGGGGATGTTTTTTGCTGGTGTTGCACTGTCCAAGCAACCTAACACAGCGACGAGCCAAAGATTTGGCCATAAACCCAAAAAGAGTTCAAAAAACTCAAGGAAGGAACAAAGTTTACAGGTTTCCCTGCCTGTGGCAGGGCGTTGGAACTGGATGGGCTTTAAGGTCCCTTCCAACCCAAACCATTTTGTGATCCTATGATTTGAGAAACTCTCAGGGGAAAGTTCACACTCACTCTTGTTTGTCATTGCTGCACAATATTCAGCTACCACAAAGTCAAGACAAGGCAAAAAAGCTCAGCTCACACAGAATTTACTTTGTGGCTTACTAGAGATTTTTAGATACTTTTCCATTTAATGAGTATTGGCTTGAGGAATATGATCTTTTTTTAATAGGATCATCGCACTAACTTCTTCCCACAACTGAAACAAAGGAGGTAAATATACTCTCATTTAAAGCTTCATCAGAAGGTGAGGCTGTGATCACAAGAATTTAGAGACAAACAATTCAGCCATGAATGGGATCAAGAAGACATTTAATGCACCAAGTGTCTTCACCCCACTGACAGAGACACATTTTGTGCTTATAAACCCATTAATCCGTCACCAGCAACTGTGAGACACACAGTTCTGACAAAGACTCCAAATATCTTAGAATCACAGAACTACCAGGTTGGAAGAGACCCATCAGATCATCGAGTCCAACCATTCCTATCAAACACTAAGCCATGCCCCTCAGCACCTTGTCCACCCATGCCTTAAACACCTCCAGGGAAGGCGAGTCAACCACCTCCCTGGGCAGCCTGTTCCAATACCCAATGAACCTTTCTGTGAAGAAAGGGTCTTCTACAGCAAAGAAAGGGTCTTCTACAGCAAAGAAAGGGTCTTCTACAGCAAAGAAAGGATCTTCTACAGCTCCTCCAGATTAAGCTCCAATTAGAAGCTCAGTTAGAAACACAAAAAACACCCCCTTGCGATTCATTAGGCTGCCCAGGTGTGTCCTTTGAATCCTTCCTCAATGCTACACCTCACCAAGCAGAAATTGTGGTGGAGCAGCCTCAAAGCTTTTCCCTGTGGAGACCTTCCCACCTGGTCTCACCACCCAGCATCCTCAGATTACCCTGACTGAGAAGCAGGGGCAGCACTTGGGACCAGCTCTCTGCTGGCTCTTTTGACTCAGTGTCCTGTTCTGCCACTGTACAACACGCATGGAGGATGCACAGAGCAGCAAGCACCACTCAAAACACACTGCAAAATCTCTCTGCCTTCTCCCCCTTTCCCCTGAATGGAAGATAATTAAAAACAATTAATGGCAAGCCACACAATGCCAACTGGAAAAGAGTGAAATGAAAAGAATGTAAAAAAAAAAACCAACAAAACCAAACAAAACCAACATATACCATGAAGCCTTAATAAAAAACTAAAATCCATAGATCAGTGCAACAAAAGGCGCATCTCTTCTTCTGTCCATTCATAAACAACAGCCTGTTTGTGTTGGGCAAACAGAGTATTTTGTTCCTGTGTTCCACAAACCCATTCTTCTTCAATCAGTTGACAAAAGGGTCATTTTCACACTCTTTTTGGTCATTCTAGCTCAGGGTTAGTTGTGAAAACATGACAGCAGTCATCAGGTTTAGAGAAAAGGGTGTTGCTAATAGAAGGAAATAACGTTTGGGGTTTTTTATGGGCATGATAGGTAGGACAAGGTAAGAGATTTTAGGAAGAAAATTTCAGGTCATACATGAAGAAAAAATCCAGTGAGAAGCCTAGAACAGATAGGCACAAGAAGAGATGGATATAAACCCCAAGACATGGAGATGTGTGATTTAAGACAACAGAGATATAGCTGGCACTGCCTTGGAGCAAGGGTAATGGATGACCAATAACCCACGGCCCATGATAAGCCTGCTTTTCCATGACGGCACCATTCCCTCCTGGTTTCTAACCCGTTCCTCTCTACAAGAGTCTGGGACTTGGGCTCCCAAACACTGACACTGAACTTTGTGCAAACCAGACTGTTACAAGCATTGTGTTTAATGTCAGAGTGGAGGATAAATAATGGAACCTCATTAATATCCTTTCACTTGGAGACTCAGTGCAGTCACCATCCAAACAAACTCAGACAAAGCAAATAATCATTCCAAATAAGGAATTGCCATCTAGATTAAACGGAATACTTCAGAGCAGGGTACTGCAGTACCTCGGTGAAATTAATGAGGTCACATCGAAACCAGAACTCATTAAAATATCTACCATTAAGTCTTTCCTGGAGAAGTGGAGAAAAAACCATCTCTTGTGAGGATCAACTGACCTGTCAGCCAGTTCCCCCTGTACAGACCACTGGTGAAATACGGCACAGCCAGGAAGAGCAGAGTTCCTGGCTTTTGGACCGAATAAATTCTGCTTGGCAGCACTACCTAATTAGAGCTAATATAGTCAGTAAACCAGTAAAAATAAGGAAGACTACAATAAGAGCAAGTGGATTGGCAGTTAAACAAGAGACTCAATACTCTGAGTGTTGCCAGATTCAGTAAGTGTGGTGAAAAGATAAAACTCACCCAGGTGTCAATGCCTTCTACTGCAGCAATGGATTTAAAGGGCTGGTTTTCCCCAGGACACAAGAACTTTGATATTTTGCCCAACACTTGAAATCTGGCATTGCTATGAATAACTCCACAGAGACTATGTTAGGAAAAGCAAAGAGCATTATCTTCATAAATGTTTTAAGCTTTTGCATCAGAGCTTTGCACCTCTGCACATTCAAATGTGCTCACTTTTGGGAATACACAAAGACAGACCGGCAGACAGACAAAAATCAGAAGTAAAAAACAATTAAATCGACAAAAAATGCAGTGAAAGTGACAAAGCAGCACTATATCCGCCATCTACTAGTTAGAAATTTTAAAAATACATTCAGTTTGATGCATTCTCACACGTATTGGCACAGACCAATGGATTTACAGAACTCTAACTAGACAATTCTGAAATGTGAGTTGTGACTTCATTCCTTGGATGAAGGAGAAAAATTAAAGGCATGGGAATTGTGAAGTCTATTGTTCCCCCTCCAAAAACAACCAATCAAACAAATCCCACACCTCTTTTGTCTAAACATTTCACAGTCCTCATTTGAGTTGCTAATGGTTGCTGGGAGTCCCTAAATCAGCTGTACAATTCATGGATCAGCAGTGAATTTATGAATATGCAGAGCGAGGAATTAGACACGAGGAATTTCAACGAGCTACTTCATTCAGAAGACGGTTTACCTCTGCTTTATTAATATGATCCTGAATAAATCTTTTCAGCAGCTTCTTTTGACAGAGACAAGCTCGTTACCTCTAACAACTCTGAAAACACCCACCAGTGCAGAACTGACTTGCAATTTGACAAATAATATTGCTTACTTTTGTGTTTTTATGAAAGTCATAGAATGGTTTGGTTGGAAGGGACCTCAAGGCCCACTCAGTCTCAATGTCTGCGAGGGGTAGGGACACCTCCCATTGGGTCAGGTTGCTCCAAGCCCCATCCAACCTGGCCTTGAGAGGACAACCATCCAGAGATGGGGCAGCCAGAGCTTCTCAGGACAACCTGGGCCTTCCTACCCTCATTGTGAAGAATTTCTTCCTAAACTCAATCTAAATCTTCCCACTTCCAATTTAAAGCCACTCCCCCTCATCTTATCACTCCATGGCTTTGTAAAAAGTCCTTCCCCAGCTTTCTTGTCCATGGTCAGAAATGACAAGAGAGTCAGGAGAAGCAAGGATGAGCCAGACTTTTGTGGATGCCATAAACATGGAAGTTCAGGCTACCCCTGGATGCATTCCACTGCTGTGACAGGAGCGATGCTGAAATTCCCGAAAGCAGCCAAAGAAATTGGCTCTGAAGTGCCATAAAATTTCAGGGGCACCACTTAAAACCACAGTCAGTCCGAGGTACACAGTTTAGGAATGATTAATCACAGATGAATCGGCCTTTTGTTTCTTTTCTGACATTTCAGAGCCCTTTCTAGTGTTCCATCTATCTGAAGTCTGGCCATGCCCCGATACCGACGGAGACTGCTGGAAATAATTCCATTTACTTTGGCCTGCATACAAGTCTGGATAAAGACTTCAGTCAAAACACTGCCTCACATCACCGAATAGTCCTAAACTGGTACTCAGAACTGGATGGGCTTTAAGGTCCCTTCCAACCTTAACCACTCTATGATTCTATGACTGCAATGGCAGTGTCCTCCAACTCACCTATTTGTTTCCCTCAAATTTCATATTCACTTTTTCAGAAGACTGAACTGTCACAGTCACCTGCAGAGCTCACCACTGTAAAGCTGAAAAAGTTTTTCTTTCACAGCCATCACTTCAATGACTTTCACAACTTTTTGGCTCTTTGAAAATGAGCTGAAAACATTTCAGATTCTTAGCATGCTTTGAAGGAAAAAAGAGAAGACTGCAATTCTTACTCCAGATTTCATAAGCTTTGGAGGTTTCCAAGTTATTAACATATATATTTGGTTATGTGTCAATGCTCAGCAAATTTGTATCAACATTCAGTTCTCTGAAATTGCATCATAAAGTTCAAAAAGCAACAATGTATGAAGAAAGAAAAGATACCACATTCACCAGGTCTAAAGCCAAGGCAGAGAGACACCCTTCTGCACCCAGGTCTGAACAAAGCTGAAGGTAACAGAAGTTATAAAGAAGCTTTGGGGACAGATCGGTTATGGATGCTCTTGACCCTCTCCTCAAAACTGCTGCCTGGCTCAAAGCTGCTGTTAATCTCACTTCTCACTATTTCATCACAGAGCAAGTCACTTATCTCCAGCAAAAAACAAAGAGGGAAATCCAAGCGCAACCTGGTCCATGAAGGCACTTTATCAGTGTCACTAAGCAACAGCTCCACACACATGCAAACCTTAAAGAGGGAGAATTCCAGTCTGCTGGACGATCTACTGTAAACACAAGATAGTCAGGTAGCCGAACAACAAACTGTTATCTGACAGCCTTGAAAACCTCCCCAGCAGAACTGCTTTTAAGCCAGCTTGTAATAAATACCACATGCAGCTAGAATGAAAAAGAAAGTTAAGCCAAGTTAAACAGCAACCAACATTCAGATTTAACCATGTACAGTCTATTTAGAATCCAAAATGACAATAACAAAACATTATATGACGATGAACACTGTCAAAGGCTTTGGCTTGCAGCACGCTAAGGAAATAAGTGAAAACACACATTACCTTGTATCTCATTTTGGGGCAGGAATGGATGTAGAAACCCATGTAATAATAACAGAGATCAGGAGCTTTTTCATGAAGTTGCCTAGTAAATGCAATTTCCCTGTGAAAGGAAAGAAGAGTCTAATTACTTCTGAGTACAATTGTTACATTCATTTTACCCCTTCATACTGAAATACTTTACAGCTACCTGGCTCTTGGCCTGTTTAAAAGCACTAAACTGCTACCAAATAAAAAACGAAGATAATAAACTCAAAACTAGTTCTTAAAAAACCCCAAAGATGACAAATTAAAAATTAATGCTTAAAAAACCCAAAATACCAAATCACCAAAATGCAAACTAACATGTCAGGCTTCAAAATGCTTTTGTTTTTATGTTTCATCCTGCCAACTGACTGACTTGAAATTCAAATACAGTGACTAGAACAGTCTCTATTTGATCGGTTTCTTGTTAATATTCTTGCACACTGGAATTCTGCAGACCTTGACCTAGCTGACTGGCTGACACTGATCAGAAAAACATCAGTATTTTTAACAAACAAGATTCAAGGATGAGCCTCTTGTCTATTCACTTATTTCCATTCTAACAATTCATATGTAAAACCATTCATCTTTACACAATAAAAGGTATTTTTCACCTGCCGTATGTGTGTTTGTACAATTCTCTCATTTATTCTGAAAGAGAAATGTCTAAATACAGTCCAAAATAACTTTGCTTTTTGTTTTACTGTCACAAAGCAAATCACATTATGATAATGATTCTGCCAGTGTTTCCCTTGTAATCCTAATTTTTACAGCACCTCTAACTCTGCA
Organism: Coccyzus lansbergi; assembly: GCA_033558105.1. Taxonomy (NCBI): domain Eukaryota; kingdom Metazoa; phylum Chordata; class Aves; order Cuculiformes; family Coccyzidae; genus Coccyzus; species Coccyzus lansbergi. Next base: position 3,924,529 of record JAUMJK010000248.1, read on the forward strand.
GTCCATATTTGTATCAAATTTGATAAGATATGGACCTTGGTTCTTACCTTCAATGTCCAAAGGATAATAGATGAGCACATGCAGATAGGGAGCACATACAAATACTGGGGGTTTTTATGACTTCAGTTAGTAATGAAGATGTTAAAGACACACTGAAAATCTAACATTTCAGTTGCATGTAATTCACAGAGACCATCGCAGGTCCATGATAACTCTGTATCGATAGACATCAGTTCCAATTCTTTTTCCATAAATGAAAAGCCAGTTATATACAAAAGATTGCAGAATTGGGATTTCTGTACTCCCAAAAGTCTACAGATACAACCTTTGAGGCATAGGATGAAGTTAAACCATCTTACTGCTTTCATGCAAATTTATCATGGACCAAATGATGTAAGTCCCTTTCTTCAATTCAAAAATCAGGAACACTACAAGGAAAAAAACATTATCTTTGCATATCAAAGTCCCTTAGACACTCTTCCTAGTCAGGCTACACAGTTTCACTTAATAAAACACAAAGACTGAAGTGAAAGTGAAGTGGTGGCTGCCCCATCCCTGAAGGTGTTGAAGGCCAGGTTGGATGCGGTTTTGAGCCCCCTGATCCAGTGGAAGGTGTCCCTGCCCATGGAAGGGGGTGGAACTGGATGGGTTTTAAGGTCCTTTCCAGCCCAAACAATCCCAAGATTCTATTCTATGATTCTAAACAGAGCAGAAGATAATGATGTAAAAACTGGCCTGAGGAAGGAGTCTCACCATTGGCAACTACACTCTGCACACAGAAATCAGTGCCCGTGACGCAAAGCTGACTTGCTTAGAACTGCTGCCAGTACCTTCACGTGAACCACAGCCTCCAGCAATACATCCTCGAGAAGGACCCTTAACTGATGTTCCATCTTTCATTTGTCTATTCAGCCAACCACACAGGGTGCCGAAGCATCTTAATCTCTCCTCTATCCAGAAGCATGTGCTGGGACCCAACATCAGAGTCCTCCAATCCCATCAGCTTAAACCAGGAATCGCAATCAGGTGTCATTGTAATGCATAACTCACATCTACCTGCATTCACTTGGCCTAAATCCCTATGGAAAATGGACTGCCATCTTGCAGTTACCTTTCTGTGAAGCTTTCAGCTCTCACACTTATCTAAGGAGCTGTAATGGTTGCTCCTTCTTGGCAAGAGTAGCCAGTAGCAAGGAAAATACACATTCATTTCATTAATACAAGATTCCAACTTACTATTTCAGTGCTACAGAACCCAATCCCAAAAGAAGTTGAAGTACTTGCCCTCTCACAAAACAGAGATCATGAGCACTGCCCTTGTCTGCTATTCATGCTTTTAGGTAGCAGGGGGCAGGTGTAACTTCTTCCTGTAAAGAAGAATCACTCAGTATTTCTTGCTGATTTGCCTCCCTTTGGCAAAGACCCGTGTTTCACAAGTGGCTGCTTCTCCCCTCATTCTTCACTCACATGCCTTCATATTTCAACTGATCGTCAAATCCCATTCTTTCTTCAACTCAGCAGCAAGAATTCTCAGAGTAGCATAAAGTGGAAGTGACAGTGCTGCAACGTGGTTTAACCTCCTTGGAGGAAAACTGGCAACAGCTTTAATGGTATCAGATTACTCTGCAGCTTCCTAAATCCTCCTAAACTATCCAGGTTTCTTTTTTTTTCTTTTTGAAAGAAGAAGGTTGGCTCCTTCTGAAACTGTTGGGAACCCATTTTTATTGCCTGAATGTTGCAGAATTTATAAGCTGCTGTTTCACCAGTTCAGAGACCTACACATGCTGCAGCAACAAAGCTTTAGATTTATTACGTAGAACACTGAAAATCATTGTAAGAATCTGTAAGCATGGATTATATTTTTTATTATTACAGAAAGTAATGTCATATGTACTAATACTGAAAAACATCTCCTAAGAGGACTTAGTCTGTTAGGTTATATGCTTGGAGGCCCCTGATCCAGTGGGAGGTGTCCCTGCCCATGGCAGGGGGTCGAACTGGATAGGCTTTGACATCCTTTCCCATCCAAACTATCCCATGATTCTGTGCTCATATGAAAGCAAAAATAATCAGGATAATTTCAAGTATCACACCTCTTGTACCAGCTCTGGTGCTAACAGGTTCATCACTGGACCAGCTCAGCTCACTAACCACCTTGCTAAGCCAAACAGTCTTCGGCTCAGTAAATTAAGTTGTCTAAATATATCATTCCTAGAAGCCCAGCATACAGCAGATATGGAGAGGAGGAACTGCAATACTTTGTGTCAATAATAATCTACCATCAGAGGGATGGTAGCAACTCAACAGTGAACTTGGTGGGAAAAGCCCTTTGGCATATGCATTTGAACAATTCATGTAGAGATTATTCAGAATCACAAAATTCACTGAAGAGTGGTGGAATACACCCAAAAGCTGTATTTAAAGAAAGACTAGGAAACCAAAAGAAAGAGTGGTGAAGCCTTGGCAGAGGCTGCCCAGGGAAGCAATGGAGTCTCCATCCCTGGAAGTGTTCAAGAACCATGCATACGTGGCATTTTGGAGACAAGGCTTAGTAGGCACAGCAAGGTTGTGCTGACAGTTGGACTGGATGAGCTTAGAGGTCTTTTCCAACATTAACCATTTGTGATTCTACAAAAGGATCATAATGAAAATCTAATCAAATTATGAGTGATCAGACTTGTGAGAAACTAAATTGCACATAGTTTACTAATTATTGCAAAAGTATATGAATCAGCTTCATAATAACAATGTTTGTGTTTCATACATTTTGAAAACCCTGTCATATTTATCCATTCCTGTGGGTAAAAATAAACAACAGCTCAGAAGCTCCACCTGTAGAGAAGCTGCACTCCAACAGGATCCCCTGGAGAAAGAATAAAGCTGGATCTGACAATTCCAGTGCTTCTTTCATAGCTGGAGAAGTCTAGTGCAAATCTGAACAGGTAAAGACCTTTGCTAGAAATTCTCAGACTTAAGGAAACTTGAACATCAGTAGGTCTAGTCCAAAGAGCAAACCCATGAGAACATCACTGGCCATACCATGCACCTGTGACCAACTTACTTTAGGTAAACAATGGAGCAAAAAAGCTCAGTAAAAAATACAGATGCGCAAATATTTCCACTCATTTAGGGTTTCCCATCCCCCCCAGTAATATTGGAAACAAACTTTCTCATGGAAGAAAAAGAGTAACCTCAAACTTAACATACAAGTTGTACTCACAGAAAAAAATCTTTACTCGCTGTTCCTACTGTTTTGCAACACTAGGCTGACAGTTAATTTAAGGGTTTAAAATTCACAAGATTAATCCCTCCATCAGACTTTCTAAAGACAAAGATAATGAGGTTAACATACCTGAAAAATAGACTTAGTGCTAGTACAGCAGGAGATACTAATTCAGAAGACAACAAGTTTCAGGTACTCTGTTTTTATGGTCTCAATGTGCATGAAACTATAAAAGTGATTCATTTCATGAATGATTGGGCTAAGGAAAAGGTCAAAGGAAAAATTATTTCTATTCAAACACAAAAAAGAGGCTTTTCTTGCTGAAACAAGGCAATACTAAATTATTTTCAGGGGCAATAAAATTTAGGTATTTCATTTCTAAGTGTTTTTCTAATCTTCAAAACTGCTGAATTTAGCTAAATAGAAAGATATAACCCCGTTCAAGGATGATGATTAAAAAGTTACTTGGAATGCAACCAATTAAAAATTAAATTAGAATTAAATAAAAAAATCAAACCCACAAGCACTTTGCTGTAGATCACGTCACCAGTGCATGTTTAGACTGGAAATACAAAAGCTCAAGTTTAGAAACACGTATTAATTCGTACTATGATGTCTAAGCAGATAACAAAGATTTCCTCTTACCGGAGTGCAGAGTAGACTCCCAAAGATAAGAATGAGTAGTCCGGATCGTAGTACAGATAGACAGAGGACACACAGTAGGGCAGGATATCGATCACACCGACGGCGATTATCTTCCCGTCCAGCCAGTACTGTTGGTGGAAGGAACCATAGCCGCAGTCTGGTCCATTTGGTGCATCCTCCGCCTAAGCAAAAACAACAGGGGGATGCGATGGGCAGACTGGCAGCACAAAAAACGATTTAAGAAAGAATGTTAAGACAAAAGCAAATACTGTGAGAAATCACTCCTGCTCTCCATTTTTAGGAAAAGGAAAAAAGACATTGGGGAAGTAGGGAAAACACTGGTAGTTCACTGCATCGTTCCCGATCATAGTGTACTCATGATTAGTAACCTCTACCTGTCAGCCCTGCCAAGTATGAACCTGCAAACAGCTGCTGCCATTGAGCTTTTGATAAACAACAATGGGATTCATCGAGTTATTAATGCACTATGACAACTTCTGCAGGTATTTGGTTTTGCCCCCACAGTTTGGCCTTTACTTTGACCCATTTGCTCTTCCACGAGAGGCAAAGCCCAAGGGGAGGAAGGTGCAATGCTGACACTCAGTGTCCTGGTGCTTCCCAAAGCCAGCTACGACTGCCCAGGCCCTCCAACATGTTCTGCCACAGAAGGGATGCCACTGTGTCTCTCCCCCAGGTACTGGAAGTGCTTTGGCCCCAGTTTCTCACTGGCCATTAAAGTTGTTTATAAAGAGCATTTATATAATGGACTGTACACCTTACTCTATGTGAGGGTTATTCTTCAGAAGGTTTACCCTTTACCACCAACAAAACAACCTTTATCTAAGAACCCAAAACTCTCTGTTGCAACAGAATCTGCAGAGCTGCTTCTTTGTTAGCCCACATCATGGAACCTTTTGCATAAACACAAAGGAATTCACTGTTCTTGTGCGCGGTGGTTTTGGATGCTCAATGAAAAATGTTTCTGGACAAGGAAAAACACCTACAGCCAGAAACTGATGTTTCCCATGAAGAAAAACATGATCTAATTTACACTGTATTACACAACTAGCTCTGGTGTGCTATTTTCTCCCACGTCAAGTTTACTTTAATCCTGAATTCCACTGTGCTCAACGTAATTATCTATCTAGTCATGTTTTTCACTGCATTGCTAGACCTTGAGAAAGCTGCTTCTCTCTCAATAAAACTGACAGTATTGCCTGCTATTGCTGACTGTTCTGCATTACAAGGACAGAAGGTGAGTTTAACCACGTCTGTCGATACAGTAGCGCTGACTAAGGGCAGATGATGGGCAGTAGGAGTTTCCCTAATTGGTTCCATATGTGTCAAAAGAAAGCAATCACATGAACAAACCCCATTTCAACTGACTTACTCAACCAGTAACTCCTAAGCTAAAGGCCATCTAATAAAACATTTGCATTTTCATATAGTTATACAGTGTAAAACTAGATACAGAGCTGCAGAGACTGTAAAAGTGAAACAAGTGAACATTTGAGAGCTCTGTCTGCAGTATATGAGGATATTGGAGTTGGATAGCAGCATTTTCAACTGCATTTCTTTTCATTCAAATACAACCCTACTTCTTCAACAGCTACAGTTTCACACAATATCCTCAGCTTTTTATTTGAGCCAAATGAAATCACACAGTCAGTAGTAAAACTTCTAAGCAGGGACTCATTCAAGTAACAGATTGTCTCTAAGGACGTCCCAGCACAGGTTGGGCTCTCCCCTAGGCTACTAGGGCAACAGAAAAAATGATGCACCTCCTGTAAGCCAAAGGGAAACGTGGTTAGGAACAGGACATAGACCAGTTGAAGTAAGGTTCGGTTAAAATAGGTTTTCCTTCTTCATCAAAAACTCATCACGTAGGCTTTAACAATTTTTTAAAAAGTCAGTCTAAGCCAGCATGGAAGGGATTTTCACTAAAAGCAAAGTCACAGAATCACAGAATGGTCTGGGTTGGAAAAGTCCATCCAGTTCCACCACCTCCCACGGGATCAGGTTGCTCCAAGCCCCATCCAACCTGGCCTTGAACACCTGCAGGGATGGGGCAGCCACCGCTTATCTGGGCAACCTGCGCCACGGCATCACCATCCTCACAGGATCTTCCTGAGATCTCATCTCAATCTCCCCTCTTTTACTTGAAAACCATTCCCCCTCATGCTGTCCTTGCACTGTACTGTGCAGCTAAAGAAACACTCTGCTCGTGTGTGACCCAAGACCTCCAAACGGCATCGCATGGCTTTGGTCACCAGAGCTCTGCAGGCTGCAGTACCGCTATCAGGTCAGAATGTCTCATAAAACATGAACTGCAGTTGTTTCACCAATGCCATTACAACGCAGGGTGCTGCACACAAAGAGGCAATGTTCTGTAACAAACAGAACAAGTTCAGCACTGATCTCAGGCAAAATGTTCTGGGATCTCCATTACCTTGAGTAAATAACGTTTAAAAAACTAGCATCTTCCTCCTCCTTTGAAAGCTTTTCATACAATGTAATCCTTTGTAACGCTTGTAAGGATTAGGTTCTCTCCGATTTCTCCATGAACAGTTGACTCCTTTACCTGGATTCCCCGTGTGTGCTATTCAGGCAATTTGACATGAAGCAGGTCTGGAATACGAAATGTTTCCCTGTGGCAGGTTGCAACGTTTCACACTCCTGACACGTCCTCCTGGGACCATGTTTGTCGAAGGTGATGGAAAATACAACAAGGACAGTAGGGGAGCAAATCCCACTGGTAAAGGCTGGGCTTATCTACCTGAAATTCTACCCTAGCTCTGGACTCAATCCAGAGTGCGCAACATATTTAACAATTTATACTCAAACTTCAGTACAACAAATTATTATAACCTGGTCATATTGAGACAATCAACAAAATAAGAACTAAATCCAGGACAAAAACTAAACCAGATCATTTTCTCCCTAATGTTTAGACACTAACACAGGGAAAATCACGACATGTTCCATCACATGTTAATTCTACCTGTCTTCATACTCCGCTAATGATGCCATGAACTCATTTGATTGCTCATATTTTATAACATGATATTAAAATTTAAATTTTTAATAGCAACTGGTATTACAGATTGCCCCAATTAGTACAATTCAGTGTAATGACTGCTTATAATTGACCTGCAGTGATGGTGACAGGACCTAATTTTCTTCAAAGCACACTGGTCTTTCTCTTTACTTTTAAGAGGTATTTTCCTACATCATCATCATTACTATGATGGGAATTGGACTTATTAGTTGACGTGCCAGACCAATGTGCCCTGCAGAAGGCAGCACACACTCTCCTACCAGCAATAGGTCCTGACTATAACAACTGCACCCTTAATTCCCTCTGAAATTTTTAATAAAATCACCTACTTTGAACTTTTCCACTTCACCCTCTGCTGTCGATGGAGGGAAGAAGCTGTGAAATCCATGCTATTTCTTATACAAAGAAGAAGAAAAAGCTGGGAAACCCATGACTTCTGCACTCCAGTGGAAGTTATTTGGCAAAGAAGTGATTAATCCCAGCAGTTCCTTTCCCAAAGGCACACATGCAACCTACCATACGATAGATTTTTATCTCTTGGTTAGCAACGTATTTCCTTTTCACTACCACGTCCTTTCATTAGGGATTAGTGGAGATGCTGTGAAAGCTGCCTACAAATATAGGCTGTGTCAGCAGAGAGGTAGCACTGTCTGTTTGTGTCAGAGAAAGCCAGCAAGGAAGGCTGGTAGCATCCTGGGCTGCACTGGGCATAGCACGACCAGCAGGTCAAGGGATGCCCCACTCAGCATCACGGAGGCTGCATCGGCAGCGCTGGGTCCAGGACTGGGTTCCCCAACACAAGAAAAACACAGACTTCACGGGGCAAGTCCATAAGAACCATAAAGATGGTTAGACTGCTCAAGCATCTGAGGAGAGCTTGAGAAAACTGTGACTCTTCAGCCTCAGGAGCACATGAAGCAAGGGGAGTTTTCATCAGGATGGAGAAATATTTGATGGCAGGAACAGAGATAAGGGAGCCAGATTATTTTCAGTCGTTATCACTGACAGGGTGATATGCAAAGAGTGCAAATTAAACCACATGAAGTTCGATCCGAACAGAAGGAAACAGGCTAGTGAGAGCGTGGCCAAACAATGGCACAAGCTGCCCACTCAACCTACGGAGTCACTCAAACCCCACAGTCCTGGACAGCCTGTCCTAGCTGAACCTCCTCGAGCAGGGGGCTGAACCAGGTGATCCCAAGAGGTCTCGTCCAACTCAAACAATCCTGTGATCCCATATCAAAACCAAGTAAATAAACTCACAGCATCAAAACGTAAGGCACTGTCTACCGAGTTGACTCTGTACCTTACAGGAGAAGTACAGTTTGAGCTATATTGTCAGCTCTTCAATCAGGACAGTCATAGCCAGCTTGAACTACTACAAAGACTGGTGAAGCCATGAAGGTGCACAATTTGTAATAGTGCACTAATAACTTGATGAATTTAATGCTTAGCATCAGTCAAAAAGGAGAAAGACTAAAGAGCAACCAGAGAAGGACGTGAAAACAAAACACCACCAACAAACCAACACTGCGTAGGGCTGCGTAATGCCCTAGTGCATCCAAATGCTGAAGCTCAATACAAGTGCTGTACCAACACAAGATGGAATGGAGCAGTTCAGATCTTCTCTGTGCCCCCTTCCATAAAAAAGCCCACTTTGGCAGTAAGATGGGACCAGGCCACGCTCATTTGTGGTTAAGACTCTTTCAAAGCCATTTTCCTTTAAGGAATCATTATTACTGCATCTTTCCAAACAGGGCCATATCTGCACATGTCAAGGGTGAACTCATAAATGCTTGGATGTAGCCTCTAAGACAGAAGGATGAACTAAAACTCCCCAAACAGTTCTCTTTATATATTGTTTACTGTTAGAAAATTGTCTCATTTTCTGCTACTACAGACTGCATCTTTTTTTAAACTATACATTTTTTATGCCAGAACCCAGAGCCAAAACCAAAGCTAAACAGAATACTAAACTGAGGAAATAAAAATCTAGGAAGAGTTTGAGTGTTTGCTCTATTTCACAGCTAATAACAGCATTAAAAATTCACAAAATTACAAACTGAAATCGTGTAAGGTTTAAATTTGATTTTAAGTTATTTTTGTTCAAAAGAGCAAACAGACTGTACGCTACTGGATTCGCTTGTGGCAAATGATCCAGAATGAAGAATTTCAATAATCCCTCGGCCCCTGATACACAACCCCTTTTATTTAAGTTCCTCTAATTGAAGACATCTGCAGTGGTGCCACACAAAATTTAATTCAAGCTTCAAAATGTCAATAAAAAGTGTCTGTAAGAAACAATACCAGTATAAACCTGGCAGGGAAGCGTGCATCAACATCTACGTTAGCCGCACAAAATTAAGACTATAATGGCAGTCTGCTGCCCGGGGTTGACGAGGTGATAAAAGCCCCTTTCCTATAAAGTCTAATGAGCTCTATTACTCTTCAGCTCTCAGGAATGTAGAGGGCAGCGGACTCAGCAGAGAAAAGCAACAAACCCTCCACACATGGATTCATTCAAGCTGCCACAGATCAAATTACCAGTGTAATTACTATAACCTGACAATTTCATTACCGTCATGCTGTGCTTAACTCTTTAGGACTAAAAGACAGCGCAAGAAATTCACAGCAGTTTGCTTACCTGAAATGAAGTGACTCCTGGACTTTTAACTGAGACTGAGTCAAATACAAGTTTAGCAAGTCATTTAGCAATATATTCACTTCTTAAGAGAGATAAATCACGAGCAGAGAGGACACAGTGCTTTTTGCTACTGTCTCTTAATGACATGATGTGAAATTCAGAGGCAGCTCATTATCCAGTCATGTACACCACTTATGCTGGAATGGTTTGCTGCTACAGAGAGTGAAGAGGACAGAACAACTTCATTTCAAACCCTGCACCTTAAAGGAGCACATACCTCCAGAGGAGAGTCACAGAGGAACCGTGTGAACTGCAGCGAGGGAGATTCACCAGAGACACAGGCCCAAGAACACAGTCCAGACATGCGGAGCAGAAAAACAAGGGAAATATGAGCAATACTGCAGGATACATCTCCATGCAGTTAAACACACTCCTTCAAACACACGTTTGAAAAACACCATTTTGAGAGTTAAAACCAAATCTCCATAACCCACCTCCCACTTTCTATCTTTTTTAGAAGAATTGCTGCAATAATTAACCACCCAAGTACGCCCTTTCAATAAAACAGAAGATCTTTTCTAAACATGATGTGAGAACATTATCCCCCTGTCACACAGGTCCGGTCTTGGAGTCTTTAAACCAACACATGCATATTTCCCTCTTCTGAGACTGGCTGCAACATAGAGGCTTCTCCCACCGTTCCACTGGTGGAACCAAAGCCCCATCCTTAAGGCAGGGGGCTCAGAGCCTGCAGATCTCTCAGTATGAACTCATTATGTCCAGCCACATTCAAAATCATAAGCAAGCCTGGTTTAAGTCTAAAGAAGAAGAAAAAAAAAATAAGATCAACTTCCTGAAAGTGCAAGCATGCTCAAATCTCAGCTCTTGACTCGATACAAGATGATGTGCTGCAGGCAATCAATCTAAAAGGCAAGGTTTTAATGATCTGGTGCTTGTTCAGGAGTATAATAGTAATAAACTATAATAGCTATTTATTTACCATCATTTACCTATTTGATTTAAAAACTTCCCTACTGGTGGACTCCACATTAAACATATTATGCAGTTATGGTCTGTATTTAACCCCCAAACACTCCAGCTCATAAACTGCAAAGGAACAGTAAATAGGAACTCTTAATTAGGAATTTCATTAAAATAATATATATGGACACCTACAAAAACCTGATTGTTGTCAAGATTTAAGAATTCTAGGAGTTTCTGAGATTAATTAAAGAAGATTATTCTATTTAAAGGGGAATAGAAAGACTGGGGTGATTCCTTGTTAGCCATCCCATTCTCCCCAGGGAAGGAGGGGAGAGGAAAGCAAGCAAGCAAGAACAAAAAGTACCAATATTGTGAATTGCTGACTTAGGACCAAGCTCCATGTACACCGTCTAAGGAATCAAAGCTTTCCATTTCCTTCAAAAGGTGCTTCAAAGCAGATTTGCACAGAGAAAAAGGCAGCCTTTGCTAGATATATAGACCCAACTGCAAGTACTGACTGCATTGTTCCCACTGCAGTTCAAAGCAAACACGGAACCTTCACCTTCTCTAAGGCCACACCTCTGGGAAAGTGTGTCTGCAGCTGCTAAAAGAATCAAGCCTCTGCAGGAGTTCTGTCTCAGATCTTTCTCCCCCAAAACAGAGTAGCTGCTGGTCTGGGGATGAACAGCAAACCTTAGGGCACAGTCTTTACAGGAGGATACTGCATTTCTACAAGGTGGTACCAAAACCAGGGGATGGTGTATTTCATATAATAACCCATTTCAGATCTAGTCATCACCACTCTAAATGACTCAGATTCTGGGAAAAGGAATATCTTAATTAAATTCTACAGGTTTTTTCATTTTGATGGGAATGAAGAGAGAAAAAGAGAAACCCCAAACAGATTAAACTTAAAAAAAAAAAAAAAAAAGTCATTCAAAATTGAATTATTGTGTTATGTTCCCATAAAAAAAGAACAGAGTTACAAACTCCTCCACTGTGAGCGCATCACTCCTTACAGACGGTGGGTTTGGACTGTGCAGGCTTCGTCAAAAACAAACCATGTGTTATTAATTTTCCTGTCAGAAGACCCCCAATAGTTCTTAATCAGTAACTTTAGCTTTATAGTGCAAGTCAAGCCCCACGGGTGAGAAAATTGAGCCAACACTGCTGTTCAAACAGTTTCATCCCTTCTCCGGGCCCTGCTCTGCAATCCCTTGCCTTTGAGGGGGGAGGAATTTCTAAGTGTACTTGAACAAAATTTCTCCTTGCTGAGGAGCATGGACTTTTGTGACATCTGTACTGGTGAGCAGGATAACATCCTGCCCTCAGATTGGTATCACAATCGTATACAGAAAAAAGGATTCCAAGTCTTGCTAGGTATTATTTCACCTGCAGAAAGTTGCTAAGTTATCTAGGTAGATAAAACTCCTAATGAAGTCCCAGAGAACTTCACAGGACAGTGAATCTTCCCTAGAAGTCAATTAAGAACCAAAAACCCCAGAACTCAGTTTCTGGTTTGGGTTTGTTTGGGCTTTTTTAAGGAAGAGTTTAATTGGCAAGTAGAGCTTGAGAATCCAATTTAAAAAAAATATTTAATTTTATAAATTCTGAATTAATAAATAGATCAACCTCTGCTGTTACCTTCACAACCCCTACTCTCCTCTCCCAATCCCAAATTCAGATCACTTGCATCACCATCCAGGCTTGTATCTTGTCTATACATTTATTCAAACTGAAGTAAATGTAAGATTTGCTTTCTAAACTAACAAATTCATTTTAATACTGCAAGTTTATGATGAGCACAATTCAGAATTGATTCAATAAACCATGAAAGAAATACAGTTAGAAGGTGATGCTGCATCTAAAATAAATCAATCTGTCACATAAGCATGATTAAAATTCCTTTCACAAAGTCATGCCTTTCTAATTTTAATTTCAAACTGAATTACTTAAACTTCACTACTTTACAAGCTTTGCAATATATATGAAATCTGCAACATTTTTGCTTTTGTGTGGAACAACAGGAAAGAAGTTTAAACTTAATCAATAAAACAGAGAGGAACACATCACTGAGAAACAAATCAAAGTGGGGAAAAGGCAAGAATATAAAAGGTAGGTTTGTTCCACTTCTTGCTGGAGTGAAAGCACACGCACAGCTTTAAACAGCCGTAATAAAACCAGAGTGTTAACACCTGCCTCCTTTTACAAGGGTGGGAAGATATTTACACACTTTGAATGCAAAATGAGCGTAGGCTTCACCCAGCAGCTCCGCAACCTTCCAAAGCGAGGGTTCCTGACGTCACACAATGACACAAGAACCATAAAGGTTGGAAAAGCCCTCCAAGCTCATCCTGCTCAACCAACAATTCAATCCCACCATGCTTATTGAACTGCGTCCCGAGGCACCTCAGCCACATGCTTTTTGAACACTTCTAGGGATGGAGACTCCCCCACTGCCCTAGGCAGCCTCTGCCAGTGAAGAAATATTTCTCTCAAAATAATGGAGATTTGTGGGTCTTTCAGTGAATTCTTTTTTCATTCTATGGATTTACATAGAAAACTGTCATTGAGAACAATGTAAACTGTGATGCAAATAGAATCTGAATCGATATGACTACGGACAAGTTACTCAGTTGTCTGAGTGCCCAAATTCTTTGCTTCTCACAGGCAGTTCAAGAATAAAACCCACGAAACCACAGCACTAGTGTCACAAGGGCCACCTAAGTGAACAGAAGGAACCGTGTTGACACAGAAGTATCAGTTGTAGGTTTTTAAGGCAGCAATACCAGGATCTGAATCAAACCCATCGCAGTGGACACTGTGCTGCAGCAGCAGCCTAGCTGCCATGAGCCAACCATGAGAAAAGAATGAGAAAAGTGGGTTAGAGAGACCTACATAAGAGACCTTTTGGGCTGCCTTAAGTCACGGTTGAGACTGTAGCAGAGGCCATGTCCTCCAACAACGCATCACACCCTCACAAGCAACTCAGCTGTGCCTGCTGCCCCAAGAGCCCCCTTGGAAGAAGCAGCCCCCCAACCTCAGGTCCAGGACTTTCCCCAGGCAGCACTGTGCAGGCCCACCAAAAAACTATAAATAATCCTCTGGAGAGCCCATTTGTGTGCCCGCCGTCCTGGAAAGATCCTTTCCACACTGGAGACTTGGGGTGGTGAATCTTTGCTATTTTTCTTTTATTTCCTCTTTATTTGCCTCCATTCGTTCTTTTTTTCCTCTTCCTTATTGTTTCTATCAAGGGTTTGCTAAGCCAGCACTTCTCCTATCCCCCAGATTTTTGGTTGTGAGAATAAATATCTTTTAGGTCAATCGTTGGTATTATTTTTTACATTAATCAGCTGGGGGGAGTCTCTAAATTTACAGGGGAGACCCAGGGCCCAGACTGGGCCACAACAACCAAACACTGTGCAACTCAATCAGCTTCAAATTGATCCGAATGTGCTTCCTGGTGTTTCGCAAGCTATTCACTCAGTATTCTATGTTCAAGTGGATTCCTGGGAGGCAATTAAAAAAAAGGGGGGAAAGAAACCCCCCAACTGTCCCCGTTTCAGTAATTTTTTGCACCTTTCCAAACAGTCTATCTTTTGTGTGTGCTGAAATTCTTCTCTTCCAAGACAAATATTTATTTAAGCACAAAGCAGAGAGAGCGTCCAGCCAGCTTCACAGAGGGAATGGAGAGACATGCTATTTTTTTAAAGTTAGTCATTACAAAACACTGACGAGAAATTAAAGAAAAGATTTGCTTCAAGAGGACCAAATAGCAAAGAACCGTTTGCTCTCGCTCTTTCTGGAAAATACTGTAGAATGATATTTTATGGAAGTGTTTTCAGCTGCTGCAGCTGCCACAGAGCATGTTTCGGTTACACTGCAGCCCTGTGCTTAAAGACAGAGACTCTTCAAAAAGATTTCAAGCCAAAAAATCACATTAATGGACTATATGTGTTGTATTGGTGTGTTAAACCATTTGGATCCATTAAGCTCACTGGAGGAGAGGTAGGAAGAAAAAAAGGCTGATCTTCACAATTTTTACATGACAATGTAAAGCTCAGTTTGGAATGACAGGCACTGTTTTTTTCAGCACAAGAACTGAATGTAGCTAAAGAACTAAACCTGCTGAGAGCTTTTAGATACGGAAGTGTGTCTATCTATAAAATGTGCTAACAGCTTCTGTAATTGACTTCAAGAAGCATCTTAAAAAGGACAACATCAGGTTAGAAACGCAATAGCTCTGGAGAGATGATACTTCAATAAGGAAGTATCCTTTATTCCATCCAAATTAGATTATTGGGATCAAACAATTTCCTTCTTGAGACAAAAGAGCCAAGAAGAAACATTTTCCTTGTATTCATTTTATTTAAAATCTCTGCCTCCAGAGATGCAAAATTCCACATCTGTATCCATCATTTAAATAGGGAGAAATACACTCTCGACACTCTATGCAGGTGACAAAACATTCTTAAACATCTACCTGTGTACTTCCATCTTCTTTTTAATCCTCCTGAAGCTGGAGTAGTGCTGGATCACAGCATCTCCAGTTGAGCTGGGTTCCACAAAGTCCTCCCTGCATTTCCTAGACAGAAACTCAGGTATTTCTGCTGAACTTGGATTCTGCCAATCAATCCCATTAGTGGCTTTTTGTGTGCTACAGACACAGATCCACACACTCACCAGGACTACAGCCTTACACTGCTTTACCAGAAGAAAATACTGGGAACAGTCCAGGGAATCCATCTTGGATCTGGGGAAAAGGGCTCTGTGCATTGCCTCCAAAGGGGGCAGAAGAAATACAGTGTGACAAACACCAGTGCAGGTTCTTCCCTTGCACATTTACACAGCTTCCAAAAAACAAGCAGTTCAAGAACTTGAACAATTCAGGAGCAGCCTTGGCTAAACCTGTCCCAACAGGCAGCAATATACCCATTTTCCATGCTTGCATCTCACCTCATCCAGAAGCTCTTTCAACTTTACTGCTTAACAATCTGTTGAGGTTCCCTCTAACTCTTTTGATCTTTCCCAACAACTCTTTTTAAGAAAAGAGTACATATATAACTAGAAAACTGGAAGACCATGCATCTACAACGCAACATAAGAAGGTCTGATTTTCCCACAGAGAAGAACTGGATAAGCAGATCTTCCAAAAGGCTATTTAAAAGCAAGTATTACGAAGCAACCTTTAATTAGAAAATCATTTGCTACGTTTTCCCTCAGGATACCAATTCAACTCAATAAGAACATGCTAGCATAAATACTCGTAGATGCCAACAACACTGCATAGTGCTAGGACTTAACTGAGCTCCACAGCCCAGAGAAAGCCTGGTCAGTTGTGAAGCTGAAATCTGTAGCCACTGACCACAGGGTCTGGAGATTTCCAAGGGAAGTTTGATTTATATGGACAAATTGAGAGAAAAGGGGATAATCAATAGTTTAAAAGCCTATGCAGACAGCAGTTCTAAGCTTTTATATCAAGATAAAGACAGAGATTTGAAAAAAATTCACTCACAAGGTAAATTATCTTTGATTCTAGGAGCAAAGAGATCCTCAAATCCATTCCTAGAGTGTTAACTTATTCAGCAGACAGTAAAACTACTTCTACTTCACCATAGTTTCTCCTCTCCAGCAAAAGCAGCACTGAAGAACGTGATGATGTTCCCACAGAAAAGGCAACACCAACCTTGGGACTTAGGAAAAACATATTCCACCTGAAATCTCTACCTTGCTTTTTATAAGAACAAACGGAAGCCACTGCGCCAGTAAGGAATCAGCACTACATCACCCAAATCCACCACAGGACTCCCCAGCAGAACTGCAAACTCTATTCTTGTCAATGCAAACACACACAATGACTGCTGCTGCTGCCATCTCCATCACAGATGCAGGAGAGTAGAAAGAAATGAGGAAACAGCAATATTCAAGACAACCTACAGCCCTGAAGGGCACTGAAACACCATTTATCACTGGTCTCAAAGTGGCACTGACCAGGGAGGGCCCAGGAGCTCAGGCTGATCGTTAGTGTCAAGCACTCAATAGACTTCCTGTCCTGGAAATTATCTATTCACCTTTCACACCTAAAATCTTGACAAAAAGCGTATAGACATTGCACAGGTACAGAAAGAGAGACTTAGTTAACACTCTTCGAGTAATAACTGGCTTCAGGGCTCACACACCTTTTGCTGATCTGGAAAACTGTTTCATACGTTTCTGCACTAGTGTTATTTTCAAATGATCACTCAAACTCTAAACCCATTCCTAAAATTGCCTTTTAATGTAATTAGATTACAATATTAAAGCAGTCAAGCAGCTCATATAGGCAGGCAGTACATTGTAATGCCAACAACCTAAGGACAACGTTCCAAAAAGAAGTTGTTAATATGTCCCATAACAATTTTTGTTGGATTCTGAATTTAAACACAGGCAAGTTTCTGAATACGAAGTGTTCAGCCAAATATAAAATGAAATACTTCACCTAAACTAGAAAATTTCCAAACACAAAAGTATGCAGGACCCTCCCTGAGAAGGGGTTCACCTACCCTACACAGATACATTTGCTTGCACCGATTAAAAGCAAAATTTATTTTTTTAGAGCATCAAAATTCCTGGCTGTTTGCCAGTTTCAAGCCCAAAGCAGGCTTGTCACTGCCCTGATAAAACGTCCTGTGCACAGGACAGGATTTCATTCTACCTTTACTTTAAGAACTGCTTGGCTCCATAATGTCTGTACAGTATATTAAAAAGTCTGAAAAGGAGGAAAAATTAAAAAAGGCTGAGGTCTGTCAAACAGCATTATCCACACCTTCTCTGAATAACCTGGATCAGGGAACTGCTTGGTCACTTCTAGTCTTAAAAGTCACTCGTAATTCTCCTCTCACACAAATTCAGTATTTATTAAAAAAAAAGATAAGATTTCTAATCTAGATTATAACACATTTTGTATAAAGTATTCCTCAGTTTACTTCCTGCAGGGATCACATACAAAATGCTTTTAGCTGAAGTGACAGAGCTTCAGCGCCAGTCAACAGAAACACCTTCATGGGCAGAGAGCTCCATGAACACATGGATAACGTGTGAGTGTCAAAGGACTGAAACTAAAGCCAGCAGGATCATACTGAGCTGTACATCTACTGGAAGCTTCACAGAAGATCCTATGTCTCCACTGGAATATGACACTGAGTCCAAACAAACACAATGCAAGAGAGAGAAGATAAAGGCAGAGCAAGGAAACAGCAATGACAAAAAAGAAGGAAAAAAAGAGGACAATACAAAACCATTAAGCTAGAGTAGTGCAAACAGAAAACCATCTCCTTCCTGTTCAACAGCAATGCCCATGACAGACATCATACTGTAAGACAGTGAAAATCTGTCCTTAATATACCTATTATAAGCCCTCCTCCTCAAGACTCAGAAGAGAGTCCCATGGGTGATTTGGGCCATCACACCCAGGTCTACCCCAAACGCTCTGACCCAAACAGATTAGGTGAACTGAGCTACTCAGAGCTGACCTGCAAGCTGCCAGTGGGATTTTGCTCTTGATTCTTCATGAAGCATTGATTGTATTAAAAGAATCCCCTCATTTTGAACAAAGATTAAGTACATCAAGTTCTTGACACTGTCTCTGCAGCAAAAGGATTTTTCTAGGGTTGAAATACATTCATCATGGCAGACGAATCACAGAATGCGTGGTACAAATCTGGTAAATAACTCAATCTTCCTTGGCGTGTTTCCAGTTTTTACCTAACTATAATTAAACAAATTTGTATTAGTAATTACAGAAAGAGGAGAAGCTATTACTTAAGGGTCCTACTATTTTACCTAAGCAAAGTGGAATCATTTTGATGGCTTTCCACAGTCGCACTACAGAGATCTCACAAAAGAGCTCTCCTTACGCTCTTTTGAATTAAAGCCAAAAACGATTATGCAGGTTTATTGTTCTACCTGGAAGCAGAAAGCAGCTTGCTAGGTATTGCTTCTCTGCGTATTGCTTTCAAGAAAAGAGAGGCCTGATCAGACAGTTGATCAATACTGAAGTCTTACATCTGCAGTAGGTAGAAATGACAGACCTGAGGTAGCAGCTTTATTAATTCTGCTAATGAGAAGGTTGTGTTGCCTCCAGAGAAATGGAGAATCACTCTTTGGTTAGAATCCTATGGGAGCTTTTGTTTTTACCAATTTAATCAGGATTCACACCCCCTAAGGGCCGTTCTGAAGCAGGCTGCATTCACACACAATATACTCTTATTGGTGGGGACATGGTTTAGTGGCAAATAGGAATGGTTGGACTAAGTGGTCCAAGAGATCTTTTCCAACCTGGTGATTCTACGATCTTTGCACAATTTCTGCTGTAAAGGTGAGTTCCTGTTGAAAGGGACCCTTAGCAACCAAATGTGAACAAATCTGAGATTTTTAAAGCCTTCACCTGTTAAATTAACCAAGACAACAAAAAATTGCAAAGAAATGTGAGAAAGATTCCAAAGAGCTTTAAAGTAGACGCTCTTGTCCTGAAAAAAAGCACTTCCATGCCATCTTCCCACTTCCTGTGGAAACCTCAGTCCCAACCTGTTCACCAGTCACATACAAACAGTAGCACTACTTAACTCATTACTAACATGCATTTTGCAGCTATGATGGTGCAGAATCCCTGTCTCTCCAGCTCAGTTTCCCCTGGGCTGAAGCTTGTGACAGAAGCTTGCTAAAAACCATGATGCTTTCCCTCCCAAATGTAAACTGCAATATTTTAATGCTTAGAATCACTCTAAGAGGCACCGTTCCCCATCATTTCACTGTAAGTGTCTCCGTGAAGCTGCATGCAGTGAACCGTACCTCCGTTTCGCCACAGTCAGAAGGAGCATCCTTGTGTACAGCCATCTGATACCTGGCAAATAGAGTGGCTGACTGCTTGAAGGATGATTTGAACTGGGGGTCCTCAAAGGAGACTGGGACTAACCTCACCTTCAGAGCAAGGGAAACACAGGCGTAACTATTCGAACCGCACACAACCAGATAACAAGCTTCTGAAGGCAAGGCTAGTGGAAGATCTCCTCCTATCCACTTCAAAGCCTCTGAAGTCAGTTCTCCAGTAACAAGGAAAGCCGCCTACAGGAAAATGCTGACAACTAGTGCTAAGCTTAAACTGACAGCTGATAATGTCAGTAAAGAATAAAAAATGTATAGCACTGGAACACTTCAAAGAGTCAGTTTATTCAACCTATTCTTCTGACCAAATGTTATTTTCATTGCACGGTCTCAAGGACTTTTAAAAGGTATTATTTTTAATGGCACTCACCCTCTGACATAACTTAGCAATTCCACATTCTGCTACATGTGCTGTTTCTCCAAAGTCCAGAATTGTTTTCTTGACAGTATTTGAGCAGTAATAGGTCTGACAGCAAACTATTACACACCATTAACAGAAGCAACAGCAACGTGTGATTTACATGGATTGCACTTGAAGGGCTCCAGTTGAAAAATGAAGAGATTTGTACTACTTCTGTGAACCTTACATCAACAATCCATGTGTGTGATAAATTCTTCCCTCACACATTAGCCTTGACCATGCTTGTTCCTCCTTAGGGAGGCATTCAAACCAAAGCCAATGAAAGTGGGTGAGTGTCCAGCTGGTTTTAGTTCAGATGAGATCTGCATTTGTAAGGCCCACAGTATCAATCTCCAAAAGTCTCATTCTCCACCTCTCACCCAAGAGAATCCCCATGTAACTTGCTTAAACCTTTCTCTCTGTAATTAAGACCAAATATTAGTGGTGCTCACAAAGAGCTGTGAAAAGAGCTTGCACTTTCAGGACGTTGATTTTATTTGCCAGAATATTTTACATGCTCATGAGTACACAATGGATATAAAATCCATTCTCCTAGAAGCAAGACACATGAAGTGGAGGGGAAGCTGTGTTCTGCATAAAACCCTTCTGACCTGAGGTATGGTTGGTTTATCAGGCGGGTCCTTGTGAATAACCATCTGATAACGCTTATAGACCTGGTAAGACTCCTGAAACGTGGCTTTGAACTGGGAACTCGGCGGAGATGATCTCACCACCCTCACCTTCAGAAGAAGTCAAGCACATTTATTATTACAATACCATGCAATAACTACATATTCATGAACATACAAACATCACAACAGAGAGAAAGTTTGAATTTCTGCACCAAGGCCCAAACAATTTAATCAGTATCAGACAGTAGCCTTCAAATTCTTCAGCTCAATTTAGCTTACTGAAGGCTTTTCTGTTTACACTGGATAACATACAAGGTTTTGAAACTGCAAAGGAAGATGGACTAAAGTGCCCATGGAAGAACTACACAGTTTTCAGGAAATGACCCTAAAAAAAATGGTGTGCAGATCAACATGGTAAAGAGGTTTTCTGTACTTTTAAATACCTTTTTTTGTAGTTTCATACTATACTGAAAAATATTTGAGGGACCCATGCATTTAGAAGACTCACAGCTATGCTCTCTAAATAAAGACTGTAGGGTTTTTTGCATTAATCCCAAGGGAGTCTCATTATAATTTTCAAACATAAAGAGGAAGGAGAAACACAATTTCCACATTCAATTAGGAGTTAATTGCAATAGGAAGTTATCTGTCTCTCCCAACATCACCCTTACATGCACACAAATGAATTATTTGTAAAAAAATCTATAAATTAAGAATTTTCTTAGTAAAAATGACTACTCCCCAGTGCTCTCACAGAAGCAACACTGTAGTTCTTTTCTTTACAAACACTTTCATATCCCAAATAACTTAATTTTCAGTATGGTTCTGTCTTCACAAATAACATCGTGCTCCCGTCAAAAAACTCGGCTGAAAATCTGGAGAAGCCAGTGAGATGAAAAAACTTCATGGTTTCTTCGCAGTTATTCAGGGCAAATTTGTCAAGTCATCATCACTACCTCTTTCAGTAATTAACAAAAGAATATTAAAAATTTAACTCCCATCGTTGATACCATTAACTCCAGGAAAACTCTGATATACAGGTGGTTTTCTAGCTACTAGGAAAAACAATGGGTTTATGGCTTACAAATTCCAAAAGCCTTCCTTCCAAATGAGTGTTTCTGTATTACTGATAGGCTTAATGACAACTGGTACACTAAGCAAAATTTTCTACCATTACTTTTAGGGCTCCAAGACACATCAACACAGATCAATGACATTGATAAAGAGCAGCTATCTTCTTACCTGTCTGATTTTATGAACAGTTACTGCTTTCTCACCAAGATTCATTAGCACAGTTTAAGTATTTCTATGCAGCTGAACTATCTATTGCCTCTCTCATTCAGTGTCTCATTTCCAGGTCACGCTGCATGAAATCAATTTACTACTTTTGGTTTCTGGTCTCTGCCATGTCTGACAGCAAGTGCTCGAGTTCCCTCTTGTGGTTACACAGAGCTCGGCTCCATCATACCTACCTTACACGCAGTAACGTATCTGTTCCAAGATTTAAACAATAACCATTCCAAAAGCCACAGTGACTAAACACCCAAGCTTTTATAAAACTCCTTTTCCATAGAATTTTCCTTCACTGACCTCCAATACAAGTGAATGAGACATTACCTCTAATTTGTGTTGGGCATCATCAGGTAAAGAGGCAAAAACAAAGTCTTCAAGGGTTTTAGGTTGGTTTGGTTTAGGTTTGGAGTTCTGTGAGAGGACTTTCTGATCTCCTGCTTGATGCTGAGAGCCTTCCAACATGTGCGCCTGGTTCTGAAGGAGCTTCTGCAGCTTCCTTTCCTTCCGGATGTCCTTTGCTTTGCGACATGGGGGCTTGCTCAGATCAGCCCCTTTCCCTGCACAGGAAAACATTACACATCACACTCTGCAACAAACAAGTGAATGTTGCGTAATCACAAAAAAAAAAAAAAAAGGTTAAAATCACTATTAACTACAGGCTGTGCTCTGAACATAACGTGGTCTTTCACATTTACAGCTAGTAACAACAAGTGATGCCAAGCCAAGTTGCAGTGATTGTTCCTTTGCAGCACTTTAATACAGAAACACCTTGGTCATAACTCCATCCCAGAGCCAAGGTTCTGTTTAAAACTTACAGTGAAAAGATTTCCTGTCTGTAAAAAGACTGAAAAATCAGTCCATGAATCCTTGCACCACATCCTTTCTCAGATACAAAGGAAAGCTTGTTTAATATATGGTTTGATGATGTACCATATCCAGACAGCTACAGGATTGGTTTGAAATATTGAGAGGGATGAACCATTAAAACCACAAAACCAAATTCACAGACAACTGTTTGACTGCAGTAGAAACCCAAGTGGTTGCACACCGAACTATCAGAGAGTGCAGCAATAGGATGTGGCGAATGGTTTTAAGCTGAAAGAGGAGAGATTGAGATCCTGGAAAGAAATGCTTTCCAGTGAGGGTGGGGAGGCAACCTTCCGACATCCTACAACTGCACCAGCAGACTTCATGATCGAGCACTCTTACCTCTCCACTAAGGTTTTTCAGTATTCATTGCATCCACACAGCTAAAAGGACTGACCAGGAAAGGACATATACTACAAGGAAACGACAAATCCTGTGTGACTGTTCCATGGGCAAAAGAGCCAGAGGTAGGATCTATTTAAAATACTCATCTTCATACAATACAGTGTAGAACTGGCTTGCAACTTAAATTATACCACTTATTCTGTGCTTTTATGAAAATCTTGGTTTGGAATGCAAAGGATCTCAAAGTCTATCCAGCTCCAACCCTTGTCAGGAGCAGGGACACCTCCCAGTGCATCAGGTTGCTCCGAGCCCCATCCAGCCTGGCCTTGAACATCTCCAGGTATGGGGCAGCCACTGCTGCTCTCGGCAACCTGAGCCGCAGCCTCCCCACCCTCAGCGTGAAGTATTTCTTCTTAATATCTAATCTAAATATTCCCCTTTCTAACACATTTGAAGAATGAGTACTTCATCTGTATCAGGATCTGTTTCATGTCTCATAGCTTCTACAAGTTGTAAGTTGGTAAGAAAAACGTCTTAGAACAATGAATGTGCACACAGACATAAACAACCCTTCTCTTCTATTGAAACTGTGCAGAAACAGCCCATTATTCCTACAGGACAATGTCCTGTTTTGTTTACAAAGGAATAAACATGCAATTAAGCAATTGTATTACAGAGTAAGTCTACATTTTCCAAAATGAAAACTAAACATCTTCCTATCTGGAAAGTTTTAAACTAAATTTGACCTGTGACACCATCTACCCTAAAAAAAAATTAAAGATTAATTAAATCAGTTTTGATATATTTATTCTTCTTTTAAATTTCTTGTAAAGCCTCCAGAAAGAAAGCACTAATGAGTGTTTCCTCTAAAGTAAACCTTCTTTTCCTGAAACAGAGCACAATGTTTCAAGCTTTCTTTATGTGCATTTCCATGTTTATAGCTTTACCCCATATTATTCCTCACACAACTGAAGACCCACCCTCACCTTTCCAGACCAGCAGCAGGTTTACACTCACACTCATTACCCAAGCCTGCCACCTGCTGTCAATGTCCACTCCATTTGCTCTCAAAATGAAGTTTTTCACCAGTTATTTAAAAACAAAGGGTTTTTGAAAAACTGCACAAGAAATAAAAGTTATAGAGACTATATATAAACTACCTGAGGGCTGTAAGAGGTTTGACTGCATTTTATAAAATACGCTACTAAAAATTCTGCACGCTCCTCGTTTTCCAGGAGCACATTAACAGCACTGATTCTGTCCTTCCTGGGCTGAAAGCTTTCCTTTTGTTTAGATGCAAAATTCCTTGTTAAGCTGGTGGGAACCTGAACCTATCGGCATGAATGTTCATTACAGACAAAATAACATAATTTCACTTGAAATTAGTCAAGCTATAGAAATCTCTGTGAAGGAAAAAGTACTCTGAAGTTCTCACATTGGCACAACAGTGTAGCAGGTGAGGGCAGTTGGGAATTATTGTGACATCCCAACACGTGCAGAATATCTGTGAAGTATCCAGCCTTTGTTTGGATTTTAACAAACACCAATTGCCACGTCTTATGCCTTAACCTAACTCATTAACTTCCACTCCTGCAGCATCAGTGGGAAGCTCTGTGCATCTTTATCTGAAATAACCACACCTCAGGTATGCAAAGCCCGAGTCACTGCATCTTACTGGAGAAAAGGAAACTGGATGTACTGCTCATTCTGCACTGAAAAGTAGCCCCAGCTGGAAACTAGTACTGATGTCTGATGAGATTTGACCACTCTGGGGCCTTTCTGACTGCCATCTAAAGAGTTTACGGAAAACTCTATGCTGTAGATATGTCTTATCAATAACTATACAAAAAAAATGAATATAACCAAAATCAATACAACTTCTGTGAAAAACTAAGAAACCAAGTAACCCACAACACCTCTCAATTTATCCACTATAATCCCACAAATCGGCAAGAGTACAGAGAACAAGGAGAAACGATTATTGAATCACTAGGCAAAACGGGAAGTTAGCTTTCAACAAGATATGAAATTGTGACGGCATGTTGAAATTAACAAGAGAATTCCAACAGCAATTCCAATTACTGACAAAAACTTGACTACCTGGCTTAGGCGGCGCATGAACGATTGTAGCTGAACATGATGGTCCCCCAGGGACAGGCGTGTCTTTATCTGCGCTTATCTGAAGAGACCTCAATTCCTCCTTCTGCTCATTCACCTCTTCTTTTGTTTCTCCTGTGTCCTTATCTTCATTTTCCACCCTCTCTGTGTGATCGATGCTCAAGGGAGTCACTTCAGACTGAGTGACATGAAATTCACTTCTGTATGCAAAATCACATGCGACAGCACCTTCTACATGGGATTCCATAGGCTCTTCTGGGAACAATTAAGAACTGCATAAGTTAATTTCTCTCTGTATAACTGCAGCATAATTTACATTACATTAATTTCTTTCCAATTGTACAACTATTTTTCAACAGATAAAGTGACTGTCTGCAATAGTCTGAGAACAGAAAGCTTCCTGTGTGTCCCTGAATTACCAGCATCAACTCACTTAGCTTTTATTTTCTGCACTAAAACAGGGCAGCTAACTCATCTCATGCCCTTAAATCCAAACAAAGACACAAA
Organism: Coccyzus lansbergi; assembly: GCA_033558105.1. NCBI lineage: Eukaryota > Metazoa > Chordata > Aves > Cuculiformes > Coccyzidae > Coccyzus > Coccyzus lansbergi. Next base: position 3,950,167 of record JAUMJK010000248.1, read on the forward strand.
AATAGCAACACATACACAAAAAAGAGAAATCATGTAGATACAGAACCAACACAAGACAGTTTCATCCCAACCAAACAGGGTTGGTTTTGCTGTTGGATAAATGAAGTGTGACTGCTCTGCTCCATCTGGGGTCCTGTGTCCAGTTGTGGGCTCCCCACATTCCCAAAACGAGGAATGACTGGAGTCCGGCAGAGGGAACTGAAACATCTCTCTGAGGAGGAGAGGTTGAGAGACCTGGGTCTGGTCAGCCTAGGGAAGAGCAGACTGAGAGGGGATTCCATCAATGCCGATCAACATCTGACAGGCAGAGGACAGGAGGAGGGGGACAGACTGTTCAGCAGTGTTCAGCGACAGGACAAGGGACACTGGGTACAAACTGGAGCACAGAAAGCTCCAGCTGAACATGGTGAAAAACTTATCACCCACAAGGGTGATGGAGCACTGGAACCGGTTGCCCAGGGATGTGTGGGGTCTCTTCCTCCAGAGAGATCCAACCTGAACACGCTCCAATGTGTGCTGCTGGGGGTGACCCTGCTCCAGTAGGGGTCTGGACTGGATGAGCCTCAGAGGGCCCTTCCAACCCACTCCATGCAGGGATTCTGTGATTGTTCAACCTCCTGGAAGAAGAGCCCTCCTTTCACTGCTTGTTCCTCCTTTTCTCTGCCAGATACCATCCTACTTTGTCCTCTCCAGATCATCACTTTGATGACAGAGGCAAAAATGGGGTCTAATCCTCCAGATAAGCCAGCCAGAAAGTAAGCACACGCTCAGAGATTAAAAAGGAAATAAGCTAGTCTATGCAAAAAGTAAGGCAAAATATTCTTCAGCAGAACAAGTCAGCCACAGAGTTTGGTTTCTGAGCTCTTGATTCAAAACCAACTGCAAAGACACAGCCTAGCAAGACTGTTATAAAAACAAAGCATATTAGGCACTCGATCGCTCAGGCTCCTCTCAAACATAAGTATTGGCTTTCAAACACCAAGAACTTCTTACCTTCATTTGCTCCTTTTGAAACATCTCCTTTGGAAATGAATTTCAACATTTTCTTCAGAACTTTCTTGTGAGATTTGGAGGCCTGGAAGTGCAAAGCTTGGCACCTTAAAAAGACAAAAATATAATAATTTACTTTCTAGAAGATTATTTCAGAAAAAAATGCTAGAGGAACCACTTCAAAAAGTTATACTGTGTATGTGCTTTTAACAACTTCTTAAATTTCCCTATATTAAGTAATAAAATATTTTACTAACGCTTTCAAGTTAATAAAATGATATTGCCTTGTACTGCATAATATCATTCTTTATGTTGTGCTTTGTGTGTATATTACTACGATTACTAAATTATAACAAGATAACCTCAAGCACTGCGTAAAAAAGCTTTCTTAGGCTAATATACTGGATTTTTGTCACTTATCCATCTCATACATACAGCATTGATGCTAAGGGCAGGAAAGCGTATCTACAATTATTCCTACCTATTTAACCAACAGCCTCTCTTATCTGGGCTACTAAAGCCATGTTTGTGGGACACGGACACATCAGCTCCCAGCAACCAGTGAACCCAAGAGCAAGCACAGGAGGGAACCTGTAGGAAAGCTGGGGAGGGGCTCTTGATGAGGAAGGGCAGGGATGAAATGAAGGGAATGATTTTCAGCTGAAAGAGGGGAGATTGAGATGAGATCTTAGGAAGAAATGTTTTCCTGTGAGGGCGAGGAGGCCCTGGCCCTTGTTACCCAGAGCAGTGGTGGCTGCCCCATGCCTGGAGGTGTTCAAAGGCCAGGTTGGATGGGGCTTGGAGTCCTTGAAACAGTGGGAGGTGTCCCTGCCCATGGCAGGGGTGGGACTGGATGGGCTTTGAGGTCCCACATACACCAAACTATTCCATGATTCTATGTATCTCACTTCAGATCACAACCCAGAAATAAAAGGCAAGGGCACAAACTTTGCCAGCCGCTCATAGGACAACATCACCCAGCTGATGATATGCCTGCACGCAAACCTAGCGATACATAAGGTATCCACAGCATCATAAAAAATCAACAAACTTTTCAAGCAGTCTCTATTTAATGCAGTAAAAACAAATGGCTGAATACGCCCAAAGCAGTCAAATCTCTGTTAGCGGTGTATTTTGAGCATCTTACCTTATTGTGTATTGAGGACAACATGTTTGATTCATGATGGGTTTGTAGACATATTTTCCACTTCTAAAAATAACAATGAATACGTGTTGATTTTTTTGTCTCTTATAACCCCAAAAAAATGATAGACGAACATTTTCTGCTAAAATAATATCAAACTCTTACACAAAGGGTAACAAAAGGAAGAAGTTCTTCAGGTTTTTACTGTCATACTGAAATACTATCCTTCTAAAATAATGAATTATGGTCAACAGTGACGTTACATAAAGCTGTAGAACACTGGGCAAACACTTATATTTCAAAAACTTAGGAAACCTTGTTAAGTGTTTTCAAACATCTAAACTTTTAATCTGGATTCTATGTTGATACTAAGCTAACAGTATGGTTTTGTATTTTCTTTTTTCTTTTACCTTCGCCATCCTCTGTCTATGAGATCCTGGTAATCTTGAACTGACATCGAATGTGCCCACATACCTGAAACACGCAATACAGGAATACACTTGACTCATCACAGTTACACTTTAAAACATGAAAGTAGAGCACGTTCAACAGAAATAGCACTGCAAATCTGTGTGGTAACAATCAAGTAAATGTTTCTTGAGGATTTAGTATATTCATAAATCTCATAGATTAGTGATTTCAACACCCATGTTAAGAGTGAAAAAAAGACCAAAACCAACAAAACCCTTGACAAACAATCAACTCTAGTGCTCTGACCACACAAGCTGGTTTCTCTAGGCTTGACCAGCTTACAGAAGAGAAGGCTCTGGAGAAACCGTAGAGTAGCTTCTAGTACCAAAAGGGACTCCAGGAGAGCTGGGGAGGGGCTCTTGATCAAGGAGTGCAGGGATAGGATGAGAGGAACGGTTTTCAGCTGAAAGAGGGGAGATTGAGATGAGATCTTAGGAAGAAATGTTTTCCTGTGAGGGTAGGGAGGCCCTGGCCCAGGTTGCCCAGAGCAGTGGTGGCTGCCCCATCCCTGGAGGTGTTCAAGGTCAGGTTGGATGGGGCTTGGAGCCCCTGATGCAGTGGGAGGTGTCCCTGCCAATGGCAGGGGTGTAACTGGAGGGACTTTGAGGTCCCTTCTGACCTAAACCATTCTGTGATTCTAAGTGAAAAAGTTGACCTCTCCACTGCTCTCTTTCCAAGAGATACAACAAAAAGATATAAACCGGCTCTTTAATTTTGTTAAACAGACAGAAGACTGCGCCACTGATACAAGACCCAGTTACTGTCAAAAAAGGTGGAATATTTTCATTCAAGTTACTGTTCCTTTTGAAAGGCAGACAGAATGTCCTTATGACAGCATTGGTTTTCAAAGCATGTTCTTTGAAGTAGTGTTTTCCACGTCCTGTCCACTCCATGGAGATGACAGCACCCAAGTCTGTGAGTTCTGTGCTGAAGGGGCTGTTCTGGAACCACCTCCATCTGCAGCCTTCCCTGTCTCAAATGATTGTGTCCCTCTATTCCTCTCTTGTGAGACCTCATCTGGAATCCTGTGTCCCGTTCTGTAATCTTCAGCACATGAAGGAGATGAAACCGTTAGAGCAAGTCCTGAGAAGACTACAAGGATGATTTGAGGGCTGGAGCCCCTCTGCTGTGAGGCCAGGCTGAGAGAGTTGGGGTTGTTCAGCCTGGAGAAGATAAGGCTCAGGGGAGACCTCAAAGCAGCTTCCAGTGCTGGAAGGGGCTGCAGGAAAGTTGGGGAGGGACTTTTCACAAGGGCCTGGAGTGATACGACTGGGGCCAACCGGTATAGACTGGAGAGGGGCAAACTTAGACTAGAAGTTACGAAAAATTTCCTCCCGCTGAGGGTGGGGAGGCCCCGGCCCGGGTTCCCAGAGAGCGGTGACTGCCCCGTGCCCGGAGGTGTTCAAGGCCGGGACGGATGGGGCCGGAGTCCCTGACCCAGCGGAAGGTGTCCCTGCCCACAGGGGGTGGGACGGGATGGGCTGTGGGGTCCCCTGCGACCCAAACCGCTCTCTGACCCACTGTCACGCCCGGTCAGCCCCTCGCAGCGCCGAGCGAGCGCTGGGGAAGGAGCGGCTCCCGCCCCGCCCGCTGCCCCGCACCGTGGGACACGTTTCCCGTGTCGCTCCTGCAGTAGCCGCAGCGGTAGCCGTCCTCCCCGCCGAAGAACTCCACAACGCTGGGCGAGGCGCCTCCCGCCGCCATCGCCGCCCGCGGCTCCACCCCGCCGGAAGCGCCCGCCGCCGCCATCTTGGCTGCGGGCGGCGCAGGCGGGAAGCGGCAGCGCGGCCATGTTCGGTGCGGGCGGCGCCCGCGAGAGGCGGGTCCCCTTCCTCTTGAGTGCGGGCAGCGAACGCGGGCAGCGTCCGTTAGTTTTAACATATACAGAACCCAGCCGTGTTTAGTGAGGGCGGCACCCAATGGGAGCGACGTCCCCTCCCTCTGCTTTGCGGGCGGAGCACAGAGGAAGCGGCGTCAGCGCCGCTTAAATATAGGCAGAGAGCCACCATGCGAAGTGAGGGCGGCGCCCACCGAAAGCGGCGTCCTCCCCACCTTTAACATTGTCTCTGTTTCGTCATGTTTAATGAGGGCAGGGCCTACCGGAAGCATCCTCTCTGGCACCCGCCATGTTTAGTGCAGGCAACTCTCACCGGAAGAAGCATCCCTCCCACCTTTAACGCGACCATTACCGCCAGGCTTAATGAGGGCAAGGGCCGCCATCTTTAGTGAGGGCAACCCCCGCACCAGAAGGCTCCGCTCCGCCCGGTGGAGCCCGCTGACCACTTACCGGCGTTGGTTTTGCCTTGCTGCGCGCCGCAGTAGCCGCAGGGGGAGCCGCGGCCGCAGCCCCGGAAGCGCACTGTTCCCGGCAGCGCGGCTGCC